>VZTX01030799.1:1062190-1229598 GCA_013400915.1 Pardalotus punctatus | reverse complement strand
TGGTTTGATCCACCGCGACAAACACCCTTTATTTAATAAGCAATTAATAAAGAAGAAAACCCAAATCAGTATAAAATATTGCTTGCCATCACCACCCTAAGACAGCTGTCTGGCTTAGAGGTGAAAGCATCAGGCTCTTCAAACTTATTTTTAATATGGAAAGTAACACAAATTATGCCAGTGACGGGAAGAAGTCCAGAAGGCAAAGCAAACAAATGGGTCATACTCTCTCTTAGAGTATGTTGGCCTGGAGCAAAAGTCACATAGTGCAAGAGAAAGAGAATCAGCCTATGATGTATAAACATCATAACAGTGTTTATGTGAACTGGAAAAATGTTAAAATAAAAGTAATGAAAAATATACAACAGTATTTGCAAAACTAATCCATTTACTTAATTTTCATTGGAATTTTTTTTTTGTTCCCTTTCTTCTCTTTCCTGATATAGACCCTCTAGCTCAGTAATACATAATATTTAATGGGATCTGCATTAATGCTAATTGTTTTCAAAGCAATTGTGATCTTTAAACTGATTTGCTTTCTATTGCCTGCTTTATTAGTTTGAGTTAATTCTCCTTTTGGGTGTTTTTTTAAACTATATAATCCTTAGATAAATGAAACCATGTCTTTTGAAGTTGAAAATCTAGCACCAAGAAAATGAGGGAGTTAATTTTTATTCAGTAGTTGCAGGTGGTTTTTGTCCCACCTTTAGTCACAATGGTGGAGGTATAAAGGAGTAGTTCTTTCTCAGTGTGGCATATTGGTTTTAAAGTCCAGGGGCAAAAATGAACAGGCACAAAGAAATGCCGTAAAGCAGTGTCCGTTCACCTACCGGTAAATATCCTTTCACCTGAGCACCTTGCCAAGGCTGGACACAGCTGCCCTGACAGCAGGCAGCTTCTTCCCTATCAGATGATTAACAGTGCTCTTCAGGAAAGGGGAAAAGCCACCCCAGATTACAGTCCCAGATAAAGAAACCTCAGGTCTTCCATGCATTTATTTACAGTGACATCCTTTTCTACAGTTTTCTTTTGTTTTCTTTTTTTGTGGCCATATTTGGCTACTGGTCTGTAATGCATTTGTAAAGACAAACATCAGGGTGTGTGTATTCCAATAACTGGTACATATTTTGCAAATTTTTTTTCTGAACATATAATTAACTCTGACAAGAGCCTGTCAAAGTAATGGATGATCCTATGCAAACTCCTTCCAGTCCCTTGGCCTGAATCAAACCGATGAACCTTGGTAGCTCAGACTACAGAAGTACATGAAAAAAACCCATGAGATAGACAGAAATCTTCTGTCCTTCCCTGAAACATCTCCTCGTGCAGTCAATGGATCATCAGATGGACATCAGACTCCAGATACATAAAAAAGAATAACCTCTGAGAATTAGAATGTTTTTTGTCAATGCCAAATATTTAGCTAAATTAAAAACTTCAAGCATAATTGTATGCTGTTGTAATAATAATAATAGAAAAAGAATAGCTGATTTTTTAGTAGTCTTTTTTTTGACTTTAAAGTTTAAGCAAGGATGAAATTGTAGAAAACTTCAGACTAAGAAAAACAAATCACACTTGATTCAAGTGTTGCTCATCTGTGATCAAAAGTATATTTGGAAAACAAATTAAAGGGGATTAGACCTGAACTGGTTTTATAAAAACTGCTAAAGGGGGGAGAGAAAGGGGGGTGTCTTTTTCCAGTTTGTTTATCAACATTGTAAATGCATGCAGAAAGAACCAAGCTTTGCTCCCTTTTTCTGCTCTCTCAGAAGCTTTTCTAATTTTGTTCAAAGGGGGGAAAAGGGAGAAAAAGGGACATTTTAAGACACTCTTAAAAGCAAAAATATAATTTAAATAACCATCCCCCAAATTGCTTTCTTGTATTTGAAATAGAACTAAGTTCCAGTTACAATGGAAATTACATCTTTAAAAATCACCACTCAGGATTTTACAGTCTAACAGATTTAACTAAAATCTACATGGATCAAGCTTTTGATAATTTCTTCCACCTCCATAAACCAAATTAGCTGTGTCCCACTTTAAAACAAGCATTTGAAATTAAACTGAATTCTCTGTTTCCCAGTTTCTCTGTTCTTTATGAGGCTCAACAAGAAACAACAGAGGAGATGATATCTCATAATCTGTAAAGCTGCAGGAGTAGATAGCTTTCCTTAGCATCACTGATTTAGCATTGCATTTACAAATTAGTGTTTCTGCTCTCTGGCAATACATCGCCATCCAATTCAGTTCTGCTCATCAAGAATGTCAGACATCAAGTAAATAATGCACAAAAGCACAGCTTTTTCAGTTTAGAGCTTTTTCAGTTTAGAAACTACTTCAACGTCAGCCATCAATCTAAAAAAAAAAAAAAAAAAGGAAAGATTAGCAGTCTTCCCCTCACAAAGCAGGACATTCCAAGTGGGTTCCAAGGGGATTCCAAGATTCTCAAATATTGGGACTTAGTACATTTTGATGTACTAGTGAAAAGATATGAAACTCTATCTACTTTTCCCTAGTCCTTTAAAGCTGAACAAAAGCAAAACTGCCTGCTCAGTCATCCTGTTTTGTCTCTACACTCGCAAAAAGATTTTTTTTTGTTGTATAAAATGTCAGTAGTCTTTTCTTTTCCTTTCCATAAAGAAGTCCTGCTAGAACTGTAGTCCCAATGCAAACCAGCCACCAGAACTCCTGCAAGCAGCATGGTGGATCTTGTCCATGCACTGAATACACAATAGACAGTTTAAGTGATAAGAGGATTTAAAAAGAAACCTTATTAATTTCAGGTTTGTGTCTCTAGCAGATGTTTTATTTTCACAGATTAATGAATTATTAAGGTATTAGAATCACTAGAGTGTTATAAAAAACCTAATTATATTTTCTAAATTCCAAACCTGAAGCTAAACCTCTGATCTACATATAGCTGTCTTGTAACCTTGCAGCACTACAGGAATCACAGTATTGGACTTGGAACTAAGCCTGTTCTCTGCTTCTCAGTTTTTATTTTGCAATTGGTCATTCTGTCTGATCAGTTTTGAAATTTCCTGATATTTTGATCAAAATATCGTCAGATTTGTCAAGGAAGTCAGGGAAGAAATGAGTTAATCTTTATCATATTAAAATCCGTCTGGATTTTTACAGACATTGAAGCTGCCATTTAAAGTCTTAGCTTCAAGTGATTAAATAGAAATGCTAGTAAAATGACTCCTTTCTCAATAAAAACTGAACATGCTTTTGAGGATTCACTTCTGTATGGCATGTAGCTGAGTTTCTAGAAAAGACAGACAAAGAGACTTCATATTTAGCACCTGTCTTCTGTTTCCTAAGTCATTTTGGACTAGTGAAAATAAAGTAAACAGGAAGACCATGTATTCAATATTGTTCTAATATTAATAATGTCCTTTGTGACATTTTTATGCATCAGAGATTTGTACCTTAACGAAACCCCTGTATAGTTTATTATTAGAATCTGGATGTCTGACATGATGGACACCGGTTGCCTTCTGTTAACTGCACTGCCTCTGAGACAGGGTCCCTGAAAGTGAATGCACTTGGAAACCTGACCTGTGCTCTGTATGCACACACAATCCACTCTTTCTATGCATTATGAATAGCAGCTGCTGTACTGTGGGTAACAGTTTATAGCAAACTCTAATAATTAGTACTTTAAAGGAAGTACTAGAAATTTGTGGAACTTTTGTGCACTGAAGATCAATGGTCCGAAGCTTCATACTTATTGATGAGGGCATTATACTGAATAAAACAGACTAGGTGCTTCTATAGCTGAAGAATTAATGGCTGTCAAACTCATAAAATCAAAATTGTTGTTGGAACAATCTTTAGCCTGCTGTTTCTTTAATTTCAATAGTTTTGTAGCCTTTAAACCTCTGCTGTATTGGTTTGATAAACCACACAACCAGTTTGGTTTGATATCATGCTTATATATATATATATATATACACACACACACACATATTTCTTCTACATCTATTCATATTCCTTCTACATATTCATCAAATACACTCATAAGCATTAATTCCCCCACCACTTTTCTAACTGATATTGGCAACAAGCTTTCCATTAAGAAATCAAGGGATATAATCATACTCTGGTCTTATGGTGGATCATGTAATAGGATACAATTAACTTTTGTTATGAAGATGACATGAGAGTCATTTTACATCTCTGTATTTACAAAATGCTTTCATAAATACTTGGAAATGGTTTGTGAAGTTTAGTAGTTGCCATTAAAAGCATCGATTTGATAGACACTTTTCAAGAGATGGGAATTTACAGGTTCATGTTTACCAGTCTAGGTTTTATAGGAGAAATACATTTTAAAAAATCACTAAACATTATATAGAACTGTCTATTTCTATTGTAATTCTGGTTCACTCATACAGAATGTGTTAGTGTTTACAGGCCAGACAGTCCATTTTCAGCACTTTTAATCTTCCACAGATTTGACCATGAATCGATCCTGGTTGAGAGATCATTTGTGATAGAATTAACCTAGTTGAGCCTGTAAGGTCAGAAATAGAATGGAATAGAGAACAGTCAAAGCTTGAGAGACAAAACAGATGTTCCTAAAGACTGTCTCTCCTCTTTTTATAGAATCTTGAACTTTGACCAAAAAACCCAACAACAAACAAAAAATGAGAAACTGATTATGTCATCATTACTTGTTGGGAAGCCTGAATTAGAAATTAAGAAAAAGAAAATGTCAGTCCAATGACATTTAATTTGGCTTCTCAGACCTAAGGAGAGTGACAAATGCCTGAAAGGATTTACTGAACACATTCCACAAAAAAATCAAGTGAATTTAAAAATTTTTCATGAGATTATGAAAAGCAGATCTTGGAGGAAGAGATAAACTGATATGTAGATGAAAACTGAGAAGTAATTTTAAAGAACTGATATCATTAATGTAAGAAAAATAGATATTACATACCTTCCATTAGTTTCAGAATTTATTGCTGAAAATCTCTGTTCAGGAGATAAAAGGAAAAAGATAATTTTTAGAAAAAAAATACGTATTCTGTAATTATGGAATTTGACATTAGATAACAACTGTATTGGTTATTCTGGAAATGAAACTATTCTCGTTAAGTGACAGTTTCTGGATTCACCTTCAGCCATTTTCCACAACTGATAAGTCACTATTTTGAACATTGCAATATTTATCATTACAGAAATCAGAAGAGTTGTCCTTTTAAAAGAATTTCTTTTCATACCTATGAGAAATCAAAGTACAGGTGGAGTAAGGTTCAGATCCTCAAAAATATTCAGACAATTTCTAGTATTTTCAATTACAATTCCTACTAACGCTTCCTTGAATGCAGAGGATAAGTTTGCAAGCAGTATGGAACAGAATATTTATTTTTTTGTAGTCATGTAGACAACTGGATGCTAATATCCATGCTTTATACACTACAACATGTTTAGTTGAGCTCTTTTAAAATCTGCTGATCCTCCCATTGCAAAATTTCTGGTAAAAAAAACACTTCTCTTCCAAACCCTTTGTAAACCAACACTTCACTGCTAATTCCTACTCGTTCACTGTGTAGCGTGAAGGATTCCATTGTATGTCTTAGAGACCATACTTTATGGGACAGCGGAGTTACAGAGAACAGATGAGTATCTCATGAGAACATACGTATAAAATAACAGTGGACTTTTTTTCTTCCAACACTAAAATATTATATTCTCCAATAATACCAAGACCAGACACGTATTAAGAAAAAAGGAACAATGCAGCTAGAGTCAGTAAGGTTTAAGATTTTTGGTAAGGTGGCTAGACTAGAAGGCAGAAAAGGCAGTATGAGTTAGGGAATGGTAAAACCATTAGCCTGGGAGCAAGGAACTGAAACTGAGAATGTGTTAAATTGAACCACAATACTGCTCTATTGATGAACTCAGATGTTTTTTGTGGATTAATCTTTGAGCTGCATGTGTGGTTGGGGAAATCATGACTGTAATTAATACAAAATAGCTGACCTGTGTTTTTTATACAAACTGCATATTTCAGGACAGAGCATCAAAAGAACTGGTGAAATAAATATTTAAAGCAGGCTTCAGCATTCTCAGCTCTGTTACTGAAATGCTGTGTAAAATGTAGAAGTCACTAAATCCACCACCCACCTCAGTTTATCTATCTAGCAATGAGTGTATTAAAATATTCCCAGCTTTTCTTTTCCTCCTGAAGAGGAATGAGGTGAAGAAGAGACAGAATACATCTAAAGGGTGATGCAGCTTTTGAGTACAGTGAACTTCCCTGTCCAAGAGTTGTTCACAACAAAAACTTACAGCTCCCAAAGATGTTGCTGAGTGAACCTCTGAAAAAAGTATAGGTGATGTATTGCTGATTTCTTTTTTTCTTCTGCAGGGTGTCTGTGGTTAATGACAGCAATACCAAGATTTCCTTAAGTTTCACAAGACCCTGAAAAATAATCAGCTTCTCACATTTATGTCACCAATGAAAATATTGACAATTATAGACTGTTTGTTCAAGATGTCCTGTTACACCAACTGGATTTTATTGTTTGTTTGCCAAGAACAAACAGTACAGGGGCCTGAATGCTTGATGCATGAACAGTCTTTGGAGTTCAGCATAGATATGCACAAAAGATCAAAGCTGCTGCTTTGCTAAAAGTGAATGCCTGTGCCAGTGGCTCATTTGTTTCATGATAAAATCATTCTGGAAAAATCCTGTACTCTGACAAATTTCAATTAGGTTAATAACATTCTGCTTCCCTAAATTTCCCCTGCAGCTTCAGATGGAGACAGCTTTCTTAATTTCCTTTCCTAGCATGTTGTAGAGGGTTGCTGTGTTTTGGTAAATAGCTGCTGCATTCCACCCAACATGTGGCTGATCTAATCCCTTTTTCTTCAGTACTTTCACTGTGTGAATTCTGCCTTATTACACTGGAAAACCTTCTGTTTTGGCAAGAGTAAGGGATAGATTCCCCCTGGTGCTTTACATTTTGGATGTCATGTAGAAGGGTTTAAGTGAAAGTAGGAATCCTGCCCTGAACCCTTTTTCATGGATTAACTGAGTTAAAGAATATAGCTTTCTGTGTGTGTGTTTGTGTGGTGGCAATGAGGGAACAGCACAAGCTCAGTTAAAAATTTTGACATGCATTTTCTTCAATTTAATATTTTATTGACATGCATTTTCTCTGTCTTTTGCTCCCAAAAGGGAATTAATCTTGATTGTGATTACAGAAAGTAAAGTCATATTTCTCTCTTTAGCTCTTATGCTCTCAGCCATATAATTTGATGTAGGCCTGACATTTCTCTAACTTTTTTCTCCTATATCAGTGTCTGGCAAAAGCTTGATCTTAACCCAGAGTACATATTCATCAACTTGCTAAAAAGAGCTGCTAAACTCTCTTTCAACTCTACTGTTCTAGCTTTGTCCTGTGTGTGTTGTGGCAACACCCACGATATGCAAGGGCTCTCCCTTCTCTACCAACACTTTTTGTGGGCAGTATGATATCACTGGGACCAAGGATTAAGGTATGCAGAAATAAAGTGGGATTGTACATTATTATTGTGTTTTCTAGCAAGGTTAATTCAGGGGTTAATTACTAGTGCAACTAAACCTGTCCACATTTGGATTGTTGCATTTCGAGACCACTGAGAGTGAGAAAAGGGTCAGGCACATGCATTATAAATTTGAAACTTAGAATAAATGGAAACATTTCTGAGCAGGTAGGTCCATATATTCCAGGCATAAAACAAGTAAAGTTTGCAAGCACTACTTTATCTGAATTTTATCAGGAACTAGAATTTACATTTTATCTATTAAAGAAAAACAATTGCAATGAATGGGGACAGTATATTTATTATAACCAGTCTGTCATATTTTGTTGGGAACTTGAAATTTTTCTCCTAGCTCAATAACTGAGTATGGGTCACAGATGTTACAGAGCACCAGAGACAATTAGCTGTCCTAGCATGGGTTCTGAATGGAAATTAAACCTTTAGTACGCTGGCTGCTGTTTATCCTGTTAATTCACAAGCGTTCTATTTTTTCTTGGCTTAATCTCATTCTACAAGATAATCTACTTAACCAGCAGTATTTGCCTTTTTAAGTAGGAAATTTGTGACTATTATAAGAAAACTTTGCCCGGAAAGAAAAAAAAAAAAACGTTTTTAAAAAGACAGAAACAGGTAAAAAATAAGTATTAAAAATTCTCATTCTATTTCTCCTTTTCTTCTGCCAGAGAGTTGAAAGCAGAATTTGCTGTTCAGGCAAAGGTCATCAGATATAGTAATTTTTGCATACTATTTTGATGAAGCATAAAGATTTTTTGCACAGTAGAAAAAATGAGGAATATAGGATTCTCATAATTTCAAATGGAAATGATTAAATGTTTCTTACAAAATTCTGCAGATGTTGTATGTTCATTACTTTTGTTTTTAACACATGAAAGAGTGTCCTAAGAACAGTTTGCCTTTCATATATCTCCCTTAGATCTTTGCTATAATTATTGACTAAGTAAAAAAGACAAAAAAAGAGGAAATATTTTTCAAGTACTTTTGCCTCAGATCTTGATTGGTACAACAGGAAAATGGCACTGTCTGGCCATCACACATGCTCAAGAGTGAAAGCATGCTATAAAACAGTAGCAGTAAGTAAACAAGTCTGTAGATACATGAATAAGTTTCACATGGGCCCAGATGAAAGTCAAAAAGCTGAGACATTAAAATCCACAGAGAAGATGAAGAAAAAGAGTACATTTAGAAAAAACAGGGGGGGGGAAAGTGTTTAGCTCTCCTCCTCCCTTTTCTTTTTATACGTTATTCTTATCATGCTATATTTTTTCATTGATTTTTATTGCTCTGCTATAAAAACATGTTCATCCAGTGCCTGGGGAACTCAATATAATTAAATATATACTAAATAACATTTCTGTCAATTATCCCTGTGTTCAAACTCACTCCTCATCAGTGTAAATACAAAAAACAAGTTCATTAATCTCCTGAAAATTTCCCCTGGAGCATCCTAAACTACGGACTATTTGGGGGTGGATGACACATGCCTCTTTACGTTCATAGAATCCTAGAGTGTCCTGAGTGGAAAGGGACCCACAAGGATCGTCAAAGTCCAGCATCTCAAGAGAAAGTGTGAGATGGGTTCTGAGGAAAAGGTGGAGTGGGTGGGATGTGTTACTGAGGGCTGACTGGATTGGATAATTGCACACTGCCAAATAAAACCCTTTTACTTTTTTTACTTCTTCTTTAAAATTTTTTTCAGACTTTCTCATAATTGCCGTCAGCTTCATAAAGGAAATCATATTGTTATATTGATTAACAGTGGCTGCATTTTCCAATTATTTCTATAATGAGTTTAGTGGCAATGACCCAGAAAATGGACAAAGACCTCACTTCAGATTAATGTTGATTCGATGTAAATTGTTATTTTTTCCCTTCTCACCAGCAAATGATGATGATAGATCCCCACTGTTAATTAATCAAAACCTCTCAAAATAGAGTTCACCAGGTGGAAATAATTAGCAGTTAATTGTCTTCTGTTTATTACTCTTCAGAGATGTAAACAACAGTCTGGTTTTATTTGACAGTATTTACTAAAAAGACCTTCAATAAATAAATTAGTGGCACAAATGTTGTAGTTATGGTATGAATGTTTGTGGTGGTGCATTAGTTTTATGAAACTATTCGATGTACAAAGAATCAGCAATTTTCCCTCCAGAAAAGTTACATTTCAGCAGATGCAAACATTTGCCATTTGTTTCATATGTAAAATTTGATTTCTCTCATTGTTTCTTGAATAATTGAGTGGCAGAAAAACATGAACAGAATGTTTTGATGTGGAATCACACATAAGAAGGAAGTTTCTTCTCATTTGCACTTTGATGGCTATGGAGGTTTTGTGTTTTAGAAAAAAAACATGTCTTACTTGGGTAGAGTAGGAAGTTAATAACAGAGGGATTGCTGTCATGATGGTAATGGTGATAATGGTGATTACTCTTTTTTGGAGTTAGTGGTCAAATGTCCCTCAGATGCTCAAATCCTATTATGAATTTACACCCACAAATGAGGCACCTTACCTTTTCAGAGGAAACTTTAGACTCTGGATTGTTATTATATTTAAAGTAAAATAGATTTACCATCAGATTAATAAATGAGGTAGTTTTTGAGCTCTCTCTTTCAAAACAGAGAAAGAAATTAATAAAAAATTACAGTCACATTAAGATAATCAGCAGTCACCAATCTGCAGCTTATTTTTTAAAAGAGTGTTGCTTTTTAAAGCCACTAAATGACATCCATTCCCCTTAAAGCTTGGTTTCATCCTCAGATGAAATGTGTTTGTGGCTTCTGCTCAGGCTATAGCCAATTTTTAAATTCAAAATCTATATTACCAGACTTTTATTCCAGGGACTCCTTTCTTGATCTCAGGACTGATGGCCATAGGGAAAAAGAAACAATATCTTTTCATTTCCACTGCAGTACTATTTCACTGATAGTAATTCAGTTTTTCCAGTTTGTACAGCAAACTATGATTTCTAAAACATGAGTGTGAAAACTGATCAAGAATTGAACTTTGGCAATTTTTTGCAAATAGTATGGATCTCTCTGCTTGATTTTTGTTATTGCTCATATAATAAATACAATAAAATTATGGTGACCAACTTTCATTTTAGTATTTTTTAAACTGGAAAATTCCATGAATTTAATATTAGTAGTAATAATATTTAAAAAGTTTTTATTTGCATGGTGTGTGTGTGTGTAACTTAGAGGAGAAATTTCCAGTGCTGCGAACTCTGTCATATCCCTGCCATCTAGAGCAAGCAATTGATATGATCACAAAAATACAGTCAAACTTCTAAATATTCCTTAATTTGTGTTTTTAAACTGTCACTTTTAGTTCCAGACAACCATATATTTTTTGCAAGACCTGTCCTTGCAGTCAAATAGCTGCCTGGTGCTGGCTTTATTTTCTCTCAGATGTCATCAGATAAAGTTCATTGACTTATTTCTTTTCTCAGTGTGGCAATTTAGCATTTGATTTTATTTTTACCTATAAAGAAAAAAACCCACACATTTGTGTTGGTTTTGTCAAATGTCGCAGTAAACACAAAGCTATAAAATTCAGCTACCACTTAACTCGGCTGTCAGGTGGTGATAAGCCAGTGTCAGGGCTAGGGCAGGACTCTGTAAGAGGAAGATTTTTTACACTGCTTTGCCACTCTGGATCAAGGCAGTCAACTTTTGACTCAAGATTAATCTAGAAAATTAGAAACACTATGGCTTACCCTAGACATATTCTTTTATATAATATTTCTTGTTTAGTGTTCAGATTGGAGTTTTTATGCCATTTTGTCTGTCAGCACAAGATTCTACTGAACTTTATCTGCCATTTCTGCCATTCATTATTTTGAAAAGACCTTTGAAAAAAAGAAATCTCCTTTCTTTAAGAAAGAATATATTTCTCTATTGAAAAGTCCATAATTCTTCCATCTAGATGAGTAGCATTCTTGAAATAGATCCATCTGAATTCCCTAACATTAAGGTTTGAATTTTTCCTTGACTGTGATATTTTGTGGGTTATTTTTAGCATTAAGATTTCTGAAAAAGCCATTTAGCACCATTTTCATTTGAATTTCTCTTTATGACTTTAAATTGTCCTGGTTGTGATCATTTATTAGTAGTACATGTAGCTACAGAACTGTTTTCTTAATGCTGTGTTTTAAACAGGAGGGAGTGACAGCTGATTACTGTGTTTTTATATGTGTATATGACTCCATACACACCTACAAACTCCCACACAAACACACACACACATGTAAACGGTTAGGCTGATTTTAAGGTTACAGTGTCATCTGTAGATTTGTGCTCAGAATCTAAGACATCAGTTCCCTTCTACTGAAATTGGAGTGTGAAGCTCTCACAGTAGTTAATTTCATTTGTCAGCCCAAATTTAGCATAAAGACTACTGGAATATATACCAAAAACTGTTTTAAAAAGCACAACTGCTGTCTAAGTGATAGAGGTTTATATAATTCCCTGTCATGTCATTACATATGATAACTTAATAATAATAATACTCCAGGTTTATTATTTTCTCCTTGATTTTTCTTTCTCTTGTTTTAAGCTTTCATCAGTCTCAGCCAGAGAGAAGGAACAAAAAACCCATGTGGATTTACAAGCTTTACTTTTTGGATTAAACCAAAACATGTAATAGTCAAATAGCTTTTTTTCAGCCTTAGAATTACAGACCTTGAAATTGGAACTGATTTTACGCTTTCCTAAAATAATATTTTTATGAGAGAAATTGGAAGAGCAGCACTCAGTGGGAGAAGAGGGAAAATGGACCTGGCTGCTGTGACAGGGAAATTTGAAATTTTGCTTGGAGAATAAAGCAGAGTTTTACTGCAAACACGCACAAAAGGGAGTTTTTGTTCTGCAGAACATATTCTTCTGAGCCTCCTCCTTGCCTGATTTTTCTCCTCCTCTTCTACTAAATGGGGGGAAAAAAGGGCTTTTTTTAGGGATACAGCTGACCAGTTTTAACCGTTGTCATTGACATTAGCTGAATAAATGGAAACCTTTTCCTTTTATATGCTCACTAATAATATAAAATATTTTATATGGGGATTTCTGAAACTTGCAAAGGTGATAGGTAACATATTCCATACATAACAGGTAAGGAACTGAAATAAACGATCAGATGATAGGTTATCCTGGAATTTTGGCCAGGGAAGATTGTGTATGAACTATTGATTGAATGTTATTGTGTTTCATATAAAAAATTATATTCTATTGTATATAAATAACACCCCAAAAAAGCATAAAAATGGCAGAACTGGTGAAATTTCGTGTCAATGTAAAGTGCTCAAAATCCTCCACCCACTTCTGTCAGCTTTGCATTTCAAATGACCAAGATTTCTCTGATATGTAATTTTTAGAAATTTGAAAAGAAATGCTGAGTTCTATGAAGTGAAGAGAAGCCCTTGTGTTCCTACTGGTAAGAAGCAGGGCAGTGCTCACAGCACCAAGCCTGACAGAGTCCAAGAAGTGTTTGGACAATGCTCTCAGGCACATGGTGTGACCCTTGGGGTGTCCTGTGCAGGGCCAGGAGTTGGACTTCAATGGTCCTTGTGGGTCCCTTCCAACTCAAGATATTCTGTGATTCCCTGGTTCTATTATACAAAAATCTGTGACTTTACTATCCAATAAAAATAACCCACCTCAGTAACTGATCATCAGTTACTTTATATTTACTTGAATAGCAAATATTTGGAACAAGACACTCAAGTACATACATACAATCACTGGATGAATGAACAAATGGATGAATAAATACTCTTGCTACTTTTGACAGACTAAAGGGATTCATTATACTTAAACTGAGAGTTATTTTAGTTGTGCAAACGTAACAGTGATAACCTTTTGTCAAAGTGTAAATAAATTCAGCAGCAGATGACTCGGATGTTTCAATTGCACTGGAAAGTTTGATTGCACTGGAAGGTCAGGAGGTGAATTGACATAAAAGTTCATAGGTATAACTCATCAACACGAAATGAAGTGTGTTTTTGTGTGAGTTTTGTAAAAGGATAAAAAGTGGTGGTTTTAAAACTGTTTCTGCCCTTCTCTAAATATCAGGAGAAATTGTTGGTAAGAAAATGTACTGTGACTTTAAAAGCTGGAAGATGTTGCAGTAGGAGGGCAAGAAATCAGACACTTCATCATCAATGTGGTGTCAAAATCTAGGATAAGGAAGCCTTATGTGAAGAGTAAAACAGAAATTGTTTTCATCAGATGAAATAAAAGCAGAGTAACGTGAAGACGTGGTCCTACAGCATGTTGGTTTCTCATAGCACTGCGCGAGCCCTCCACAGTGTTAGCTAGACCCGTAGCCATGTCTAACATCTCAGACTGCACCGCCATGCATCCTGATTATCTCCTCATTTTGGCCTAACAGTTTTGTGTGCCTGGTGAAGAGTGAATTTGGCTAGGTTTTCAGGTATCTAGCATTCCTGCAGAAATAGTACCAGTAGCTCCAACAAAAATAGCAGATGTCTGAAAGTCTTGGGGAAATGACCTTTCTCTGTGGGCATCTTGGACATGCTGACCTCACCACATGTGTGATGTAGAGTTCAGAGACATCTTCTCAGAAACTGCAGCCTATCCAGAATATCCCTGCCATCTGTGCAGACCCACACCATATTATTTTCCAAAGAATAGGAAATCTTTTGCTAGGAAAAAGATAATGAAACTTTAAAAAAGAAAACCAACTAAATAAGAGACAGGTGTTACATAAAATTTAAGGTGAAAATTTGGGGTGAGGGAGAAGAGACCTGACTGGTTTAAAATGTTTTGTCACTGTTAATTAATCAATTCTAGTCTGGGTTGCTAATGATTAAACATAATTTCTATCAACCTGACTGTGCAGTGGACTGTGTTGAATGAGACAGTGGCTCAGCTCCCAGATGTGAAGCTGTATCTCCATCACATTGAAAAAAAGGAGACTGTCAAACAGGCAGAGTTGGTTCCCCCAGAAGAGAGGACACAGTAACTCTAAGGTGATCTTGCGCAGATCCCACCTGAGCTGTTCTGGTAGGAGAGCTGGTGCAGAGGCTTCCATTCTTTTACTTATTCTTCCCTAAAGTTTTATCAATCTTGGATTTTTGCTGAACCATAAATCTGCTATAAAAGAGATGAGAAAAAAAAAAAAGGAAATAAAAGGGAATAATGGCTTAATAAGAGGAAGAAATTCAGTAGAGTTAAAAATCCAAAGCTCAGTTAAAGGTAGTTAAAACTCTAATTAAAGTGTAGTTGATTTGTATTCATTATCTGGTTCTATAATCATAGAGATAGAAACTTTATTTTGATCAGATGAGGGATAAAACCATGAAGACATCAGATTCATGAATTTATTTAATGCATAAAGCAGCTGTTAGATGAGATACATGGAGGCCTCAAGCTTTCTTACGCAGAAAGAAGTTGGATGTGCTTCCTTCTTTTAGTTGCCTTCAGATGTGGGGCTTTGAATAACATATTTAACTTGAAAAATATAGGAGTACCCCTTTTATGATTCATTTGCCTTGAGAGTCTACTAGCTCCTTCATCATAGACTGGGCTCGGTGGTGCTAGAAGAAAGAAGCCAAAGTCAACAGGATACGGATTTAGCCGCTCCATTGTACAAAATAGAGTTATCCATTACCAACACAATTTAAAAAAAATTACTTAAATAGCCCGGTGTGTATCGCAGACCCATTCGCAATAATTTTAACCTACACAATGACAGGTTATGTGGATTTTCTCATGCTAATTTACCAGTTGGAAAAAAAACCAAACAAAAATAAACCTGAATAGCCCAGTGTGTATCCTTGACTAGTTCCTGAGCAACTTACTTACACTGACAAGTTATGTGGGTTTCACCAAACTTATTTACCACTTAAAATCAAAATGTATCTAACATAGTAGCTCCTGTATCAAATTACGTGCAGAATGTGCTGCTTGTAACACTCAATAAATGATCTCATATGTGTCCCATAAACCTTCACTTGTTTGCCAAAACTAAAGAAAACGAGAAGCAATACAGAAACTGATCCTTAACATTAATATTAAACAAAAAGCATAGACAGAGAATGGCAAAAACAGTTCTACCCAGCTCCAAAGAGCAATGCACACCAGCATGACCTCATAACAACAACACTTTGAGTCTCTGCAGGCTTCTCAATCAGGAACATCAGATTTGTTCAAAGAAAGGTGTGCAAATGTAACCCCATTCACGCAAAATACTTTAACCAAGGAAAAAGAAAGTCTAAAAGCAGGTTACCTAAAGGTAGCCCCTGGTTTGTACTTCAAGCTAACCCACCAATTAAATTAAAGAAAAAAAAAATTCCATAGCAACTTTTAAAAAATCTTGTTCTAAAATACTTCTGTTAATCAAACACTCACAATTATTTTGTAGGGTAGAATGCATCTAGTAAGAATTTTTATAACAACTGCTAGCGAAGCCAGAACCCATAATGACAGTGAAAAGATACATAAATTCATTGATCTGAGTGAAAGGAACTGGATCTCATTTGAGATGAAGGATCTGCTTAATGAAAGGGAAACAATGATCTTCAGTCTCCTCCTCCCAAAAGAGGAAAAAGAAAAAAATGAAAATAAGATTCAACTGTTAATATCTGGCATAGCACAGAGTGCCATCTGGTTTTGAACATGCATGTTTCTCAGCAACTTTTGTACAGTGAAATGTAGCAGTAATGCTCTGACTCACAAAATCAGTGTGATGAAAGATTGACATAGTCAAACATTAATCTATTCTGATTTTAAGTCTTGGAAATACCAGAGATCTCTTTTGCTGATTAAATACTGAAACGGTGTTTCTCTCTAAGCATGGATATTTACTTACCCTATTTTTCCATGGGATATTGGTTAGTTTGTAGAAAAATAATTTTCCCAGGAAGATTTTAGCATTTCTTTCCAGATTCCACTTCCTTCAGTCTGTAATAAATTTTTAAGGTCCAGGGTGTATTCTAGTCCCATCAAAACTATGATGTGTCTGTGGCTGGAATACAAACAAGAAAAAAAATCTCCATCTAAAAGTACTCTATTTTTCTGGGAGAATTTCAGATTAGAACATATTATGCAAATAAAAAAAGAAAATGGGCATAATAAATAAAAACTACTTTTACAGTTGGTATCTGCCTTTATCTAGAAATAAATTAGAAAGAAAATTAACTGAAAAACCAGCCAGATCATGAAAAGGGTGAACATCACAGCTACAAAAAATAAATGCAAGATTTCAGTGTCTTTTCCAAAAGCTTTCCCTAACTGAAGCAAAAATGGCATGCTCCTGATTCTAAAAGAAGCATAACTCTCCTTTTCTTGCTGTTGCCAAAAATCACACTAAAAACAATTTAACTGTTTTTTCATTACTATAGAATTTTGGAAGAGGAGGCTATAGAAAGATGTGCTGGTTGAAGACATTAACAACCTTCATCCTGCATCCATTCCTCTGTGAGAAATGTTTTGTCCCACGCTATTGCTCAAGGGGAGATGTGTGTGAACAATTCTGCTTCAAGCCAAATCTGAAATTTTTACTTAGTTTAGTAACGAAGCTTGAATTACGCATCTGTTTCTACTTACCCAAAACTTTCCAAGTTGCTGACTGCTCCAGGAAGAGGTCTCTGAACTGAACTAGAACTGTGACAGTGGCTGTTACGTTTACTTGCTCCTTCTCAGCACTCTAGTGCTGCTTCTACCATGGGTTTTTTATTTCAGTGTTGGATACTAAAGATGTAAGTCAAACCTGAACTCAGCTCATTCTGAAGGTGTCAGTAAATATGCATGAAATTCAGTAGCTGTGATGATGTATTTAAAGATTATTTGTAATCTGTAACCCTTTTGCTGTTAAATATAATTCAGAGCATCTTACTGAATGTACCCTAATTCTTTCTTATGCTACTGTAAGAAAAATAAGACTGTACTAAAATCAATAATATAATGTTACTGACTCATTCTATCCTATGCCATTTTATGGCATTCCAAAGTGACATTGAAATACCACTAATGGAACAGCGAACCTATTTTTCAATTATACTAATAGTAACAGCTACTTGTTGGAACAATTTGTGAGAGAATTTGGAAAGCACTAGTGCAATTATTAAGCACAGCCGCATTCTTTCCAAGCACCAGTGATGGTATTAATTTAGTTTGATTCACCTCATGATAATATTTTCCAGATAAGCTGTTTTCAAGCCTAATGGCTCAGGATCAGCATTTCTGGAAGGAGCACAGAAGTGAGGGACTGGCTGATGGAGCTGGTCTTGAAACACCTGCATAGAGAACTAGATCCATGAATAGTTCTTTAAAAAATAGTGTACCCACATGCTAAACTGATTACCATCAGGAAACGTGCATGGGAAGAACCCATTCCAGCTATCATCTTGACTCCATTTTGGGTTAATGTTTTCTCCTTCTGGACTAATTTCTCCTACTAAAAGTATCTGTGGTTCAATAAACACATATCTCCCAGTTGAAAGGTCAGCGAAAACACAAGAAATGAGCAGAGTTCAATAGTTTCTGCAATGGGGACCAGGACCTAGTTCTAGTCCTTTCTTTGCTGTTGCTGTGTGGCCATATCAAATCACTTTTCTTGAGCATTGGGTGGCATATTTTTACCTGCAAAAGAGATTAATGACCCTGCCATTTTTTTGTAAAGAAATTCAATATTTTTTCATAAAAATAAGTATTGGCAAGCTGAACATCATTATTAATAAGTACAAGGAAATATCCTGTAGTCGCTAGTGCCCTATTAGAATATTGATTAACTTGTCTAAGGACACGTTTCTATCAAGGACTGACATTCACTGCGCATTAAAACTGTCTGAGGTTTTTTAGGCATTCTGCTCTTTTCAACATGAGAAATAAGAATCTTAAGACTAGGTGTTGCAATAAAAAGCCATCACATTTCACAGAAAATCCTAAACCTATAAATAGATTACTCTAACACGCCAATTTTACGGGCAATTTTTAGTTTTACTATTGCAGTGTTTCCTGGCTTGCCATTGTCTGTAATCTGCTTATATTGCTTTGGCAAGGGATGATTTTGTGATGAATTACATATTCAAGATGCACATGAAATAGGAATATAGTGTAAGATGTTACTGAGGTTAATAAGTGTTATACAGGCATGCATCATAGAATTTCAAAATGGGAAAATTTGAATCCTAGTACAGTCATGTTGGTGGGCAAACTTCTGTGCTCTGTAAGTAGGTTTCAGCCTGATCAGTCAAGTTCCATAGTCCTTTTATACATTACTGAATTTATTACCTCATTTGGTGTAACCTTATGATTACTGTTCTAAAAGTAATAAAACCAAATCAAACCAAGCAAACAAAACACCCATCCACAAAACCACAACAAATGAACTAACCATCAAAAGAAATAAGAACATTTTCCCCAAAGATCCTTAAAGTTATTTTGTATAAGAAGTCCAGGTTCAAAAAGAAGTCGACTTTTTAAATGTTTTTAAATGAGAGTTCCATGCAAAATCAGATTAATGGTCTACAATGACATCAAACTGTAATGCTAGTAAACATTTCCACAAATACTTAGAGATCATTCACAGCTTCTTTACACTTCACTAGCTTGATTTTACAGTGGATCATATTCACTACAATATGCATACGTTGTTGAAAAATAATTAATTGGATGTATCTATAACATAACATTTCAGTATTTGTATTGTCCTATGTGAGCATAGTAATTATTTTTAGGATAGTAATATCTTCAAGGGTGGAATTTTTCCCAAGAAAGTGATATTGTACTTATCTCTCTGTTCTTATGCAGATTAAAGACAAGCATATTACTTATATTGCTACTAGAAGAAAACAGAGAAACCAATTTCCTCTAGTATTTAAATCAGACAATATTTGAGTATTGACTTCTCAGTACAGGATCTAGATACGAAGTTGAAACATTGAGCTTCACCCACGCCTATCAGAGTTCAAATTGTTCATTAGAATAAGACCATGTGGTAAACTACCGTGAGGGTGGTGTAGAGACTGAAAAGGATCAGTGTAAACAATAGGATTATCTTAAGTAGATGTGATTCCTTGAATGTGTTAAAGTAGCAAAATTCAGTCCTTATTTAAAATCCTGTTTAGATCTGTTTTTAGCATGATCTACTGTCAAGCTAATCAAACAGATAAAAGCATTGACAAAATAGCTTTAACAAGCCATTTAATAAAATGAATTATTTCCTCTGTCCCTGAAGAAATTAGCATTTATTCCTTTATAAAATCTTCCTTCATAATGATTATGTCATGTGTCATGTTCATGGCATAATGAATTCTATAAAAATTACTTCACATTCCTTCACGCTTATTTGAGAATGGCCAGTGATTATGAACTACTGCATATATAGGCAATGAATAACCAGCATTCATTTTAAGTGTTGATAACTATGATAGTCATAGCCAAATCAATTATGTGTGCTCAGACTTTGGTATACCCAGGAAATCCAAGGCACTGAGCTCACTCAATGTGCTAAATGAAGTTGTTCCCTAGATATGCAGGTCAGTTATGCAAGACCCTATTTACCTCTTCACGCACAGTTACCATTTTTCCTACTAGGCGCTGAGCATTTTCAAAACAGAAAGTTGTCATGGTTATAGAGGCATAGCCAAATTCTATCAGACTTTCATATGGGTTTATAGCAACAACCATGCGTGTTCAATCTGCACTGGCAAATAACTTTTCTCTTTGTTCCCTCCATGATGATGGCTTACTAGAGTTCAGAGAGTGATGGACTTCAGAGATTTCTCCAAGAGCCTACATAAATGTCATATCAAGTTTGATTTCCTATACCATACAAAGGCCTTCAGAACAACTCTAGGAAGCCATGAAACCTAAATAGATCCTGTGATCCTACTACCATGTTTGAGGTCACATAGCAAAGATATCATAAAATTCCCTCCTCTCCTCTGAAGAGCTTGAACTCCTCATACTTTATAAGTGTGAAGATAGCAACAGAAAAAGACAACTCATAATGTCTAAGCTCTCTGGAAACCCTAGTTGGCACAGAGTTTTCCAGAGACCACTTTTGAAGTGAAGAACCTTCCTGGCTCTTCTATCTAATGCCAGGACACTTAAAAAGCAATATCTGAACAAATACGTACTGGCTCCATCCTACCTGTCTTGGCAGGAGATCTGTGAAGCTGACAGTACCATTCCACAGAAACAGGATTCTGTATCTAGCTCTGCAAGTTATTAATTATGCAATGTCATATTTACTTGCATTTTTGGGTATTCCCTGTGTGGCCTGAAGAAAGTCTCTAACAAAGTAAGCTTTTTGTCAATCCTAATGTAATTTAATTTAAATCTTCCCATTGTCCCCTGCTTTATAAATGAGAAACTCAAGATAATTTTTGTATCATTTTGCTTGCTCTACTTGTATAGATATCCTTATTTTTGTCTGGAGCTAACAATGATTCTGTTTCTCCACAATCAAATATAAAGAAAATAGAGTATTTTATAAACTCATCTTTCTGGTGTTACTTTAACAATTGCGATCAGTTAAAAATTATGTAATTAAAAAATAGTGCCTATTTGAATAATAAAGGGAAAATAGGAGAGAGCTTTTTTTGGCTGAGAGATATAGCAACTAAGATGCAATTAACAACTGACATTTTAATGGTTTTTACAGCTAGATATAAACACATATAGACATATTTTACAAAACAGATTACTGGAGTCTGCTTAGTCAAAGACTAACATACATAATAATGTAAAGACATTACTAATGTATGTACTACTGAAATAATACTTTATTCTTGCTTTTAAGTGTTGAATGCAATACAGCAAAGGGCAACAAGAATGACACGTCACAGTTAATATAGTAAGTTGTAAAGTAAAATTAATGGATTTTTCTGGTGCTGTTAGTAAAGGAAGGAAGGAAGGAAGGAAGGAAGGAAGGAAGGAAGGAAGGAAGGAAGGAAGGTTGGTTAAGTTATAGCTGGGCTTTGGCTCTTCTAATTTTCTCCTTGCATACCATAATATTCTCATAGTCCTCCTGGGTTGCCTGCCCATTGTTTCAAGGTTGATAAATTCTTCTTTTTTTCCAGGCTGACAGATCCCCAACAGACCATTCATTTTGGCACATGGGGACTACTGCTCCCATGTTTTTAAGACTTTCTTGAAGAATATCCAGCTTTCCTGGACTCCTTTGTCTTTCAGTACAACCTCCCAAGTGACTCTGTCAACCAGGCCTCTAAACAGGCTAAAGTCTTCCTTCCACACTATGACTATCTTGCATTAATATTGACTACCTTCTCTGCTATTGTAGCACCTTTCCCATTCTTATGCTAAACATTTATCAGATTTTATAAGACAAGTTTTGCAAATCAACAATCAGGACACTGACAATTCCTGGAAGCAAAAGCAAAGGGTAGCTCATCTTCAGCAAACTGATGAGGGATATATTTACAAAAAATAAGTTATTATAAATTACATTTATCTTCACATTTCCACACTCTGTACAGAACACAGAAGGATTGATCCTCAGCCAAAAGGTACTTAATTATATTACGTATAGTGGGAAGAAATGAAAGCAAAAACCCCATTATAAATCATTCCCAAATAACTAATTCTCCAGATGAAGTTTAAGCCTGCGCTTAAAGCACAAAGGAGCTGACACAAACTTTCAATAAATTGCATTTTATGAGGGAAAGTAACAGCTTCTGTGTCATTCAGGTGTATCTATCTCTTAAATCAGTGTTTCTCTTGCACATTAATTACACAAAATTGATCCCCAGGCCCCTGTATATGAAGTCTCTTCATCAGCAGTTAAATCTGTTTCCAAATCGTTTTTTATCACCCTTGGAAAATCTGTATCTGAGTTGTAGTGGGTGGTCAGGTAGGAAAAAACGCTCAACACCAGTCGTAGTCTCTCCTTCTCACCCTCATTTCTTCCCTTCCTTTGTAGGAGAGGTTGTTGTTCATATAAAAACTTTAGGGTACCCAAGCTAAAGATGCTGGTAGTGAAGAGGGTCTTTGAAAATCAGCAGCCATCATCTATTTCAAATAACAGGGAAAGAATGTAAAGGTGAAATAGGCACTCAAAGGTTACAAAAATGTTGAACCATTTCAGAAAAAAATTCAGTTTACAGCTCTGAAGATCAAAGTAATTTTCTGAATTGCTGCCACCAGAGGACTCTCCTACTTCTGGTGAAATGTCCCCATCTGCAACTGAACGGGTTGTTTTTTTTCAGCGACAAGCAGTAAACTAAAAGTTGTAATGTATGGCTGAGACTTCTTTACACAGATCATCAAACTTCAATTTTCCATGTTTGACATGTGGTGTCTATCTGAAAATTACTAGAAAATAATCTTGAAGGCTTAAATAGATGGACTTACTCTTGATGAGTGGTAGAAAACAATGAACCGTTATTTAGTAAGTGCTTATGACTTATGAAGTGCCATGAAAAACATGGGATTAAATAAATGGTGTTATTTGTACTGTGAAATTTAAATACAATATTTATTAGATTTACAGTGTCCTAATATCTAAAGCAGCTTCACCATATATGATATATGCTTCATCATATATGATTTTTTTATATGTATTTATTTTGAGGGAGGAGTGTACGAATTTTTAAGTGAGCATCTTCAGGTACTTATGGCACCTGGATTTGTCCCACAGCTAATATTACCTTTTTGTCACTAAGAGGGAGTTTGCAGAGACCTTGGGCCAATCTTTACAGTCAGCTTCTGAGATTTGAGGATAAGAAGATCCTTTTCTGATGTGACAAGGATAAGAATCATGAGAAATGGTCGCAGAGACCTTTCTTTGTAGTCAGAAGGAAGGTGCTGGACAAGAGCCATCAGCACAGAATGAAAATCTTGTGGGGTTTTTTTTTTTCAACAGCTTGCTAGACAAATTCTCAGTGATTGACCAAGTGGAAATGTAGGATGCCTGTTTGGTTTAAAATCCATTCTGCTCTATTAATCTGTAGAAGATAGAAGACTGAGAGGTACCTGGTGTTTAATTAATTTAACTTTCTTTCTAGAGAGTATGCCTGAAGAAACAAAGTTCTGAATAATTAGAGGCATGCTAAAATAGAAACAAAATGGAGGGAGTGAGTAAAACTAATTAAATATTGCTCCTCTTCAGTGGATTCTTGGGCACACATAATATCAAAATGACAGTTATTGTTATCTTCCAGTTTCTTCTTCTCAAGCATGTAGAAGTGGGAAATAGGAGCAGAACACAAACCTGCAACTGTAATTCTCAAGTAGTTGTGCTCATTTAGCATATTCAGGAGAATACCTTTAATGATATCATACCTATCACAGGTAAAATAAGAAAGACAACCCAAAAGAATATGGTTTAACACTGTCTGAGTTGCAGATAGTTTGTTTCTAGTCTTCACAATTTTTCCTTATTATATAGATAATGACATGAGAAGAGCTGGGTGATCACAAAACAAACATGCGGTATAAAGCTCTAAACGGAGTCACAAAGTATTTTTTCTATCTATAAGCAAACAAGGGGAGTGGCATAAATTTCTTGAGAGGCGTGCACGGGAGGAATCCTTCACTGTTAGAATCTGCAGTCTGAGCAGAGCTTGTGGTGATCACTCAATGGGGAGAACCTGTGTTTATGTTAAAAGCGGGAAAAAAGTGTTTACCTGAATATTCACACTTAGAATTTATTGTGAAATCTCTGCAACTTACACATCACCAATTCGGTGACAGCTAAGAACAACAGAAGCACATTAACAAGACTGTACAAGCTGAGTGGATAATAGGAATGCTGTCTAGAATCCCAAGGGAGATAGTATAGCTGTACCACTGAGATAAATCAGGGATTTATGAGAGAAAGCCCTTCTGCGCTTTGAAAAAACATTATTTTGATGTCTTATGCTTGACATGGTGCTCTGCTGTTCAGTTACAGAAGTGTATGTTTGTAGCCTTGCCAGTTTGAACGCTGACCTTTCAAATGCGCTGGCAGAGTTGAAAGATCCAGTTTTGCTGAAGGAGTCAACAACACAGCAAAAAGAAAAGCAGGTTTTGTTCTTTCTTTTTTCTGAGAGGTAGTGAAGATATTCTGGCTTACGTTTGGTGTCACCAGTGAACAAAGCATGCCACAAACAACATTTTATCCATTTTTTCCACACCAACAAAAATAGTTCTATACCTTTTTAAATGGTGAAGCCTACAAGAGTTGGTCTAGTTTTTGGCACATTTGATGGGTTAGAAAGAAAAAGATTAACTGCTTTGGGCACAGTAAATAGATTGGATTCAGACCTCAATGGTACATTCATCTACCACTAAATTTTTGTAATTAATTTCATTGATTTGACAGTGTGAGTCCAACTACAAAGCTCAAGCTGAGTTTAAAAATCCATTAAGACCACTTTCTCCCTTAGTAGATTTTGGGTTCAGTTTAATTTTTAAATTTCCCAAGTGATGTTATAAAGATGAGAGTTTAAATTTTAAAAAAATCTTGGCCTCACTTTCTTCATTACAAACATCAGCCTTACCTTTACTTTATCAAAGAAAATTAGCTACAATTAACAGGAGAGGAAGAAGAAGCACAGAAGCGTGCATTCACATCTCCTCAGAGCTTAAAAACTAGTTGACAGAAGTCAGCTTAGGTACTTCAGAAATATACACACTATAAAGTTGCATGGAATATCAGACACTCAAATCTTTGTTTCAAATACCAGTTGCCAGGCACCTGCTGCTGAGACCAAAACAGGAAACAACATAGTTTTAAAATATTGGATATCTAAATAGAGTTACTTTACAACTACATGCTTTATACATTAAGTTTAAAGTTTATTTACATCTCAACTTGGCAGAAGTGAAATTTCAATTAAAAAAAAATTGGGAAATCATATTAATTCTCTTTTTTTAATGCTAGATGGACATCTCTGTCTCAAAGAACACCTTTTACAAGACAGGCATCATATGGACAATATCCACACAAGAATTAGGAAAATACACCAGAATGAAATTTGTAAAATTGGGAATTGACACCAATAACAAATCAAGATAAATTAAAAAAATCATCACCTGCTCACAGCCCCCTTTCTTCAAAATCTTCTCCATTACATAAAGCTAATAAAACGACAAGTTCTCTCCAACACACACCACTCATATTGTTTTTAATCCTTCACTGACTCAAGGTGTTACAGAGAATTCTCAGTCTATGTCCATTTTATCCTCAAACACATATTGGGCCTGGCTGAGCTGGAGTTCATTTTCCCATACAGCCCTCACAGGGCTGTGCTGTGCATTGGTAGCTGGACGGTGTTGATAAAAGGTGTTTTGGCTGCAGATGAGCAGGGCTGGCACAGCACCAGGGCTGTCTCTCTAACATTCCCCCCTCATCAAAGTGCTGGGAGTGGGGAAGATCCTGGGAAGGGTCACAGCAAGGCCAGCTGACCCAAATTAACCAAAGGGCTGTTCCATACCATGATAAAAGCTAAGGGAGAGGGGAGAGAGGTATTTGTTTTTTAATAATATTTGCTTTCTGCAGCATCTGCTGTCTTTGCTGAAGCTCTGCTTCTCAGGAGGTGGCTGAACATTGCTTGCTGATCGGAAGTAGATAATTACCCTTTTTTCCCCCTCTATTTGCTTATGTGTGTGCAAACTTTCACTTTTGCTTTGGTAAACTGCTTCATCTCAAGCTATGTCTCATTTTCCATTTTATCTTCTCTCCCTTGTCCAGCTGGGAAGGGGAGTGGCAGAGCTGATTGGTGGGCACCTGGTGTTTGGCCAAGGTCAACCCACCACACCTTACAAAGTTTTAATTTAATCTAATCAAGTTTTTAATTTAATCCCTCACAAACCTTAAAAAATTCTGGCTGGCAAAACACTTCTTGCTTGAGGAAGAGCTGGATCTGGATTACTCTGTTCTTAGATGTGTCTCATGGCACAACCTGCTTCCAGTAATGAGGATTAATTGGAGCCACCTGCCTACATTTCCCCAGGTGCATGTGTTCATTCTGTCCCAGACATCAAATAACCTTGTAATATTTGTAGATAAAAAATTGTCCAACTGTTAATTTTGCAGAGCTTTACAGACAGGAAGTATTTACATCCAAAGTGCAAAAATAATTTTAAGAGCAAAATATTCCTTGTCTGTATAAGATGCAAACCATAGAAAATCAATGTTTAAATTATGCCATTAGATTATTTTTAGAAATATTTCTGTGAACTTTTACCAAAGACCTTTTCCTTTCTTCTTTTTTCTATTTTTGAAGACGAAATTAAATATATAGTTATTACATAGTTTAATTTCTAGCCATGAAATCACTTCTCTTACAGTAATTAATTGAAGAAAACCTTCCTAAATTGTAAATATCTGGTAAAGGTAAGACTACCAAATTAGTCTTGTATAAGTAGGGATTTTCGGTTTTTGTTTTTTGATTTTTTTCCCCCACAATACTATTTTGTAGCTTTTCTACCCTTTGGATAAACGTTCCTTATACACACAGTGTATAATTTCTACTCTTACAAATTACAGAAAATGACTACTAGAAGACATTATATAATAAGGAAAAAATCAATATAAGTAATATTTATGAGCACATTTTAACACATAGAATAAAAAATTAATATAGAATGATAAAGCACAAAGGAAGCTTAGAAGCTATTTATCATGTTGAATACATATAGGCATTTTGAATTAATAAATATCTTTTTATGCAATATGTGTGTTACTTCTAGCATTAAAAAATCCCCAGTAACAAATATTTTCCAGAAACAATTGTCAGTGACTTCAAAAATTAAAAAAAAAAAATAACCAGTTATAAAAACCCTCAGCATCCACCAACCCAATGAAACTATAGCTACCTGAATGTATTAAATAACTATAATGAAATTTTAAATAATTGTGAAAATTCAATGAGATTCAAGAAACCCCAAATCTACAGCAGCACTAAGAGAACTGTAAAGCAATGGTATCTCTATGAATAATGCTGGGTTTTGCCTATGTATTGATTTCTTTTTAAGGATTATCTCTTCTGATGTCTTTTGAGGAGCATCCTGGTCAGAATATAATCATGTCTATCAGTTCTCAAGAACATCATGACCTAAATAATTTCCATGGGTCAGCAACTAGTTGGATTTCAACAAATATGAGGCAACAGAGTGCAACAGACTGTCTAAAACGTCCAGAGGTGAATAACAGTAAAATGAGACTTAATAGAAAGGTATTATTTAAAAAAGCAAAATTATTTTATATATTTCTCTCATCTATGTCTAACAAACTCCCCCAAACTTGGATTAACTAAAGCAGACCACATTTTATTTTAAAGAGTGAAACCAGTCAATAACTCCCTCCTCAAACTCATATAATTCAACTCTAATGCTAAAATAATATAAAACTAAAGTTATTTTACCATATATCTTCAGTATTTTTGCTTTTTGGAGTTGTGAATTTTAATTACAAATGACGTATTTAGACAACAATTTAATTTTTTATTTATTGTAAAGTCTTATTTTTTTCTATCAACATGGAATTCACATTAAAACTATGAAAATTATATAAAAAAATTTTCATGTGAAAGTATATAAAGCTTAAAATATTTTAACTTTTTCCCATTCTCATTTTTAATTAAGGAAAAAAATCAATGTAATAAAGTTTAATTCAATTTTTCTTCATTCTGCAAAACAAGTCTGACCTCTGTAAAATCTACTGAAAGCTAGGTGATTCCTGTCACTATTTGCCTTCATTTAAAAGAAGAATTTTCCAATTCTGTCATTCAGACCAACTCTACTTGTGTCATCCTTTGATAGAATTGTTGGCAACTGACATCCACCTGGTTCCAAAGCAGGCTAGAGTACACCAGAAGACTGAATGAGAGAAGTTTTTGGGAAGTGGCAGAAATATGGAAAAGTTACACTGGGAATTATTACCACGGTAGCTTTCTCCTTCTTCTAACCTTATAAAGGTCATGTGGACAAAACTGATATGAAACACTTGAATATATGAACAGAGTAGGGAATGGTAAATACCTGTTACATTAGAACAGATAGGTATAACACAGAAATTAAAGCAAAAGGAGGTCTGTAACATCTTCCTTTCCCTCTCAGAAGGAAGGCAATTTAAAGTAAAATCTGTCCAGAGTTCCTGACACACTGAAATATTTGGAAAAGAATGAAAGAAATCATTCCTAATGTTTCAGAAAATGGTTTCTCTGAAAATAGCAGCAGCAGATGCTGAAGTGACTGAAGTTAACTAAGCAGAATCCTTCTTTTTTTTTTATTTTTAATCAGGATGGATGAAAGTTATTTTGAACATCAGAAAGCTTTCAGTTCAGGGATCTCAGTAAAGGACCTGTGTAGGTTTCATAATGGCACCTTTTTGAAAACAAAGAAAACAAGTACTTTTCTGTCTGCAATACATATTTTGTTCAGTAAACAAGAAAACCTGCTACTTCTTAATTACCTCTGTGGAGAATAAAATAGCTAATACTTTTATAACAGGTTACCTGAATCGTAAAAATTTCATTTTTAAATCCCTTGATGACAAGTCCTCATTCTCATTTGAATCCATCTGTGGTTGCTCTTCTTGAGATTTGAGACTGATGCCTAAAACACAGGCTACCTGAAACAGAGGCCAAGACAAATTAGGAGTATAAAAAGCAGACAAATTTATTCAAGGCCTGCAAAGGCCTTGAAGGTGCATCCAGCCAAGCAAAGTCCCCTGTCAGGGACTACACCCAAAATGGACAACCAGTCACGAGCCCTTCACCTTTTGTATGTTCTGTCCCATCAGCATATTGGCCCTTAATTCTCCAATCACACCCTCAGGTGATGATGTTAACCACCCCAGGTGCAATTCCCCCATACCACAGTAGTTTGCATAATTTTGGGCTCTAGGGTAATGAATATGTCCTTGAATCTGTATTCAGAAAGCTTTGTTTTGGCTAAAGGTGCTGGGAGCAGAGGACTTTAGCACTTTGTAAGAAGCGCAGAACTACAGCAAGTTACAGATACATGAAGAGTAAAAAGCTGAAAATAATGAAGACATCAAGACTGGTCTGAGTGTGGTACTCCAGCAAGAGCAGTACCCATGAAGGTTATGACAACAATTCACCCAAAGGTGAGTTGCACCTCCTGGATGTTAGTAATCTTACTCTGAATTTGCAAAAATTACTCCAGTGATGCTAGTCTTTAGGTTAAGGAAAAAAAAAAAATTCTTTAGTTAACTTTTTCCCTTTTGGCAAATTTGGAGACCAATCTTTCTGAGTTTATCTACAGTACTCAAATGTAATGATTGCTCCAGTACAATGATTCCAACAAAGACTCTCTCTGTAGTTATTTAAGTAATTTTCTCTTTGGGAGTATTTCAGGAAAGCTGCTTTAAAATCCTACCTTGGTCTTCTTTTCCTCTTTCTAGAGTGCAACAGGGTGTTCAGAGGATATAGTTATCTAAATTAGGGACCTGACACTGAATACAGGATAGGTGATATAGAACATCAGCGAGAGAAATGGAAGGGCATTAATCTAGTTCAAATCAAATTATTGAGAAGGGGAAGTCTGCCTGAAAGTACAACATCCAACAGAGCAGTTTGGAAAGAAAATATGTAGAAGTGCCATAAGTAGTAAGAATTGTGAGTTTGCATTTAGCATTTCTTCTGCTTCCTATATCATGTAGGTTGCTGTGAGACTGAACTATCACCTCATCACTGCTATAATTGGTGTTCCGCCCTTAGATCCAATTTTGTATCTAGAAAACTAGAAATTTTTGCAGATTTATACATTTGAATCTAAAGAAGAATAAGATTTTTTCAAAGACAGATGTTTTAAAATAAATTAATTTAGCTGAAAATCAGAAATTTCGTGAGCTGCCATTCCAGAATATCTGTGGTTCTCTATCTCTATATATGCACAAAATTCTGCACTGGCATTCAATGGGATTTTAGGAAAAGTTTCATTTTTTACCACAAAGCAAGAGACAAGTTCTCTCCCTTGGCTAAGGTACTTTAGAATATGACCAAGGTTTTGACATATTTTCAAAATACTTGTTTATTCATAGTTAGGAGGACTTGAATAGAAGAAATAGAAGAAAATTTGATATGGGTAGTAAAAAAGAGGTTTGAATAAATACTGTAGTAGACAATGAACAACTTTATCAATTTGCAATACTGAAGTAATATTTTTATTTGAATAAACAGATGATGAACAAGTAATCATTGGCAAAATACTCTTTTTCTCTTATTTTAAATGAGCTGACCAAAATTTTGAGAAGTCAGAATTTATGCTCATGATGAATGCTTTTAGAAGTCTTCTTGATATGATTATCTGCTGTAAGGAAAATTACATAAAGGCAAGACAAAGAAAGCTGTCAATACCTCATTGACTTTATATATGGTGGAAGATATTGGAACTTGTTTTCTGTGTGAGATATTTTTATTAGACGAATGTAGCATCAGCAGATATGTCTGCTTACCAAAGTCTCATAGTCTTCAAAAACTCTTTGAAAATAAATTGAGATCCTTATAAATCAGTCTTCCCCTCCTCCCCCATCATGATTTATGTTGTTGTCAGAAATGAAAGAAACCAACACAAACAACAAAAGTCCTAGCACATAATGATGAATGTAATGCTTGTAGATCTGCAGTTAGGACTGAATTGAGTTGTACATCAAGGTTTAGGCCAGAAAGCTGGCAATGTTTTCTGTTTCTAAGTTTCATTAACATTTAAAGCATAAGGCAAACCAAAGTATTTTGAATCTTAAATAAAGCTGCTAGTGTTAGTTTTCCTCTAGGAATGAGAAAATTAAAAAGTGAGAGAGTTTTAGGAAGGAAAATCATGAGAATGCTTAGCAAATCCCTATCGTATTCAAATGTGCTTTTCACATGAGTATGCAAAAGACGTCAATTTAAAATACAGACTGAAGCTTGAGATGAATCTAATAAGAACTATTCAGTTTTCAGAAGAGCCTTCTGGAATGCAAATTTTTTTATTCATTTTAATTCACTATGAATCAAGGAAAAAGTTCATCACAATTTTCTGATCTATGAACCAGTTTTTGATCTGTAAACCATGAGGAATAAAAATGCAATCTTTTATGAAAATCAAGAAGCAAAGATTTTAGATGTTAAAATCAATCTTAAAAGCTATTTGAGAACAAAGTATTGAAAAGAGGCCATGTTTTTATATGTAAAAACAAAGTATAAATAGTGTAACTCTTGCAGACAAACCCTTTTAGAGACATAAAGACAGATGTGACAATATTCACGTCTTCATCCATTGTCTGATGTCTCTGATTAAAATTCAGTATTTCATGTAAAATGCTAACACCACTGTAAGTCTCCTGCTTCAAGACTGTGCCAAACACAGCCATGGCACAATTTCACTTTCTATACTTTTGAGTGCGTTTGTTGCTAGAAAACTGTATCGGTGTCATGATTCAGGAATTTATAATTCTCTGGGTAGGTGAACTGTGGTTACACAGCTTGGGGTTCCAAACACCTTGTTTCCTCTCCCATTGAAAAGTAATCTTGATGCCAGAAATACACACATGTGAGAATGAGCCAGAGAGTGAGCACATAAGAGGCTGCGCGCATGAGAGAAACAGAAGAGAGAAGAATATAGATTAGTGTGAAATGCAAGGCAGTGGGGCACAGTGGCTTAATTTATAGCATATAATGTATAAATATATATTAATAGAAGTATATAAAATATATTAATATATCTGTTTTGTAATAAAGACTTGTTTTGCTAAATTATTATTTATTAATTTGACAAAACCATTGACATATGTATGAACCAGGTTCTTGATTGGAGTATATTTTCTTCCGTGTCAATACAGTGATTTACACTGAATGATAATATCATGATTTACACTGAATGATCACATCATCAACTTCACTATCATTCTCATATCACCATTGAAATGACTACTCATTTTTAAGCCTTTTACATTTCCCATGCATGTGATTCATATATGGCTTTGTTATAGCATTTCAGAATTCAAAAATTGACAGAGACTGCCTTAGAATTGATTTTGATACAAAACCAATTATACACTTCCAGCAGAGAAATCAGAATTTTAATCTTGGACTGTCCAGCTTTAATGGATAAACGAACCAATGCAAAATATAGAGTGGTCTGTCTTCCAGATACAGGGAAAAAAAAGAGAGATTAATCCTTATTTATATCAATTACATTTTTTATCAAGAACTTCAGAATTAGAGAATAACATCAATTTTATTCTCTAATCCTGAAATTATCAGGATTGCAGAATCTAATGAGAATACTTGTCCCCAAACTTAAATGTTAAAAAGATATTTCAATGTCTTACTAATACCTAACTGATTAACAAACATCTATCTGAATCTTCCCATCACATGCTGAACATATCACCTTTTTGTTTATCCTTTGCAGACATCAATTTTTAAAAAAAATTACTTGAGTTAACTACTCTTTACTAGGTTACTTTTCTTTACCCATTCAACTTCTTCCTGCAGTTCTTCATAAGTCTAACTTGAAGCCATTCATCATTGTTGTTTTTCTCCTTTGTGCTTTTTCCAGTTTATCTGTTTGTTGTTATAAAACCACATCCCACTCCTAGAGTCCTGCTGATTTATAGTCTCATTCTGTACTAATATTACCAATATTAATAATGTCATACCTTATATTATTTCCTTCCTCTCTTTAGAAATCCTTTTTATGGAAGCCCATCTTCCTGGGTGAAGTTTGCATTTTTAATCTGTTGCTATGCTTTTGCTCCACTTTTACATTATTTTGCACAGAATTATTAACTTGATACTTTTGGACACTTTCACAGGTATGTCATGTTTCCAAATGTTTCCTTCCCTTTAATCAGATGCATCTTTCACATAGCACAGCCTAAGATCTCTCAGCATTTATAAAAAAATGCTTTGGCAAAATATGCTACAATATTGTCCTCAATAATTTATTGGTAGACTGTGATTATTTATAATGCTTATTCAGCAGGCATTCTCCTCTCACCAGAAGGCCATGTCTTCAGGTATTAGGCATCTGAAATATTGTGCATCAGTCTTATTCGCTCTTACAATGATACTACTTTGTTCTATTCCCCTTTTTATCTTTTTGGAAGGCTTTTAACAGGTCTGCTTCTCTCTTCCTTCTGAACTACAGAGAAAGCATAAATATTTTCATCATACAGTAAAAAGCTTTATTTTCTCCCTACCTGTCTTTTTGTATCTTTGATTTAGGCCATCAGGTCTCTGAGAGGCCAATTAAGCTTTGTTTGTGGATTAAGATTTCTACTCATTGTTTGTTCTTGATACACTTTACAGTAGTGTCTAGATGTCTAATATATTTGATAAGTTCCCCTATTATTCTCTTTCCTATGAGCTATCTCTTAATGACAAAAGTATTATCTTAGTCTGATGCAGCTAAAATTCCTCGTATATGGCTCTATCTTTTGGTCTTTGCACTATATAATTGCAACTTTTAATCATAAATCTCTTTATTTGCATTCTGTTACTGCAATTCCCTACATACCAGTCTCCTTGAAACTAAAAAATGTTACTTTTTTAGGACAGCAAAATGTATATGTGCTTAAGCATGCCTATATTGCTATTTATATAATTTTCAGGGATATTAATTAGTAGCTTGCATAAATATGAGTTTTTCTAGGGATATTTCTTAATTACCTTTTAATCACCCTATCTCCTCTAAGAAGCACTTACCTATTAAAACAAGAATAAAGTTTCTACTCAGGCCTAAAAATATGGATGACATTCATGAATTTGGGTTGATATAGTTGAATATCCAAAATATCAAAACTATCTTTCATATCTCAGTATATTTTGAACATTTTGTGTTTGAAATTATTACAGTTGTCTGAACTTCTGTCCATTTTTTACCTTGAAACTTACAATTTATATTTTGTCCTTATCATCATTCACCTCTGCATTATGTTCAGTGCCTTTGTGTAGACGCTGTACAATTCTGCTTCTGTAGTAAATTAACTCTGGAAAAAAAATTGTGTTTGCTTTCATTGGAACAGGGTGAATGCTGAAAAGTATTTTATAGAGATACTCAATTTTGCATAGAAGTTTCAGGATTCAGCTTTTGTGTTGCTCTAGTCATTGTGTTGGCACTTACCTGTTTGCACAATCACTTTTTGGCAGTGTGATGAACAGAGCTCTATGTTCCTAAGGCTAGAGAAAAAAATGTGTCTTTGTGAAGGAAATTGTTTTAGTCCTCAGGGTCCACAGATTCCAATTCTGAAGAAAACTTTTTTCCCTTGGATTTTCTAATGCACAACAAGGAGTCCGTGCTAAGGATCTGCTATCTGGATGAGAGGTTGATGCAGACAGATTTCTGGACAGCCACAAAAGTACTTCAAGACCAATTCAATTCTTCTGCACAGTCCTGAAGAGCAGCCTCGTCTGTGGCATTTTAATGTGGCTGTTCCTGTAATTCCAAACACAAACTGTGAACAGCATCTCTAATGTTAGCTTCTAGAAAGTTAATGAAGCAGACCATGGAGAGTTTTTCAGCTTAAGAGCTAACTTCTGCAGCAGGTCCATAGCTTCGCTGGCATTACCGCTATTACAGGTGGCCCTAATTTTGCATGAATACATTGATCGAAAGCAATTTCTGTTTCATTAGACCTTTGAAAGCTTCCTTTCACATTAGATATGAGAGCAAATTACTTTTTCCACCCATTTTTCAAAAAAGAAAAATAATGAAAACCATGCAAACAAAAATTGGAAGAGATGGAAAGAGGGGATGATAGCTCCTGTTTGAGTTTTCTTTTTCATGACAACTTATAGTAGCAGAGATTTTCTATCTTGTCTCTGTTTCACTTATTAAGGAGGAGAAATAGCAGTGGGAGAGAAAAAAAGTTGTTAAAGAAGAACTGCACTACCTGCTTTCTTCTAACAGCAGTTTGGAAGCAAGAGTCAGCAGCACATGCAGACATTCATATCATGCTTCTCTGCCTTTCCAAGAACTCAGTAGGAGCTGTAGCTGGAGGCTTGATTAGGTCCCAGTACGAAGACCAATTTGCATGGCCAAAGACAAGTTTAGACGGAAGGCAGCACGCTAAAGCCCACTTGTCAAATGAAGAATCTACTTTTCATAGTCATATGTGCATCCCCTTCCACTTGTGCATTCCCACAATGTCTCTTTCATGTTGCAATCTTTCTATTTCGAACTGACAGCCTTTCCTTGGGATTTAACCCTTTACCCACTAATATTTCACTGCCTCCTGTCACCCTTGTTCTCTTTTGTTACAGTAAGTTTTCACTGTGATAGAATAACTGTGTTTCCTTCCTTCACTAACCAGTTACAGCATTGGCCCAGGTTATATTTGGAAATTCTGTATACTCTGCGGAGGAAGTGTTACATCCTTCAGAATTTAAGATGAAATTACTTGTTTCCCAGAAGTAGATTAGGCTCATACTCACTTTGTGATTGTTTCCAAGCCTTCCTGCATTCCAGCTGTTGGGTCCCAGAGCAACACCCCACTTTTAGGAATTTGGCTGGAAAAGCTACAGAGTTCAGCTGTCTGAGTCCAAGTTTGAGTTGTTTGGTGATAGGAACTCCTGTGAGGAAAGCTGGAAACAAGGTCCTGCCCCTCCTTTCCTTTCAGTGCTGCTTGTAAAACTGAGACTTGACACTGCCCCAGCCTGCACTACACGGCAGCTGTAGAAGCTCTGCCTGTGCCCAAGCTTGTACCTCTGTGAATCTCTTCCAGACACACTGGTTTGACTTCCTGCCTTGGCCTTGGACCCATCTCGCTGCCACAGAGTTGCTGGTCAGTGTCTGCCCTCCATTCTGACCCAGACGAGCTGTTCTGTCAGTGAGGTCACTGCTCCCATCTGTGCTACTGTTCTGCTCAGCTCACAGCTCACCTTCCCTTGCAGGGCAGGACTATAATTTCTATCTTCTAAAGCAGAACTAGGATGAGGATTCCTTCCTGTGAACTACATGGGTTTAAATATATTTCTGAAAAAGACATGTTATCAGTTTATTAAGCAAAATGTCCACTAGTTTCTGCTCTTTTCTGTAAAGCAGCCATTTAATTAAGAGGTAATAATTCCATTAAAACTTAGCAAAAACAAACCCTCCATTGTAGGTACTTGTATTTTAACCAATGGAAATATTATTGTTAGAAGTACATCAGTCTGGAGATATTCACCTAAGAAATCAATGGGAGCTTAATAGTTTAGAAAGGAGCAGGTGCAAGTCAGTGGAAAAAGAAGATGTTTTGTTTCATATCATAGGCATTATGCTTAATGACAACATATGATTTTTAAGTCTGAGGAGCTTTTTTATTATGTTTTCAGTGTCCACTTTCCCAATATCTAAAGGTTTTTGTTCTACAATAGGAAAGAATTATCCCAAATACTTTCCTGAATTCCAAAAATATTAGAGCTGCCTCATTTTACTTGTCTAGAGAATCCTTTACCTCATAAAATCATCTTGTCTGAGAAAGTACCTTGTCAGATATGTGTCCTCCAGAGCACAGTTCTGCTTGTTCATGAGCTATTAAAAAGACAGCAGTGTTCTTGTACTTCACCCAGTCATGTTTAAGAAATCCTAACCACTCTAATAATTCTGGGAGACACTATGAAAAAGCAAAGACTCAGAGGTGGGATGAAGAAAGCTTGTGCAGAGGCATGAAAACCAGAAGATATATAATCTCTGCAAAGTCAATACCATTATTCTATTGCAGGGTTATGCCATTAAATAACTTCTAGTATAGGTGTACTTCATATTTAGTTATCATGAAAGGTAATTTTATTGTTGATTTTGGATTTATTACTACTTAGGAGTGGCTTATGTGTTTGGAAAATATTTATGTGACATACCTTAAAAATCAGTGATGTTTGAGACATACAAAGGATTTCTTTAATTTTTTCTGTGTGTACTATGTAGTGTTTTATAAATTTTCAGAAAAGCTCAATGGTGGAATTGTCCCAGTGGCTCTAAGAACTGCATGGGAGAAAACACTTCTCTCACTACTCCTCATTCTGGCCTAAATTGCCCACAATAAGAATGTTAAACCTATCTGTACCATGACTACACTTTCTGAATTTCAGCTATGAGTTTTGATTGCTCTCCATCATTGTGTTATTAAAAAAAATTAAAATCTGATTAAAAACTGATTAAAATCTCTCCTGAACCTGTCATATTAATGTTACTGATCTGTGGAATTTCTGGAAAAAGTGGTTCATGATCGCTTCTCCACAGAAACCATCTTTGAATTAATACAGAATAATCAAAATGAACCTTGGAAGAAGATAGCTAAGCAGAGGCAGACAATCATGCAGGTGCCTGCATGGCGTTCTGAGACATGAGAGATCCAGTTATGGCTCGTGGCTGAGCAGCAGATTTCCAATATGCTCTTGTATAAATGGAGTTTCTCATCTGCAAGGTGAAGACAACAATAATTGTCCAGCTCACAGAGGCAGGTAGTTTTGATGCATTAAAACACTCATTATAGTTGTAAGGGTATTATAAGTGATAATAATTAGTCCCTTGCACCTTGTATATTATTACATATGTAAGAACAACCTCGACTGAACTGAGCAATAAAGCTGATTATTTCAATCAAAACAGAATTATACTTTTTTCCCCCCTGTCATTCTGTTTTCCAATGCTTACTTTACCCAGAGTTATTTACATGAAGGCACTGAGAAGAGAGGGCAATAACATCAGTCCAGATGTGCAAAATAATAAATTAGTCATGATTGAAACCGCCTTCAGATAACTGAAATTATTGACCAGAAGTGGTTGCCTGACCTGTATCCATCAAAATGTCAAACCATGTAGAGGTAGGCAGCAGGTATGCACCCTAGGAAGAGTAAGGACTGCATCAATCTCTAATGCTGTTCCATGCTGCTTCAGGTAATTTTGACATAGGATAAATTGCAATACTGTTCACTCACAAAAAAATATCATTAAAAACATCACCAGCACTTATTTGTTTTTGAAGTATGTATAATATTAATTATTAGATAAACTATCCTCTCTCTCTGTTGAAAATAGTTTTGAGTGTTTTATAACATACATTCTTCTGAAATGTCTTATTGAACAGTTCTGGTAAATTTAAACATAAATACTATTGAATAAAGAATTTTTAACAAACCTAAAAATATTAGTGATAACCATATCCCAAAAGCATAAAGAATGGTTCAAAATTTAATTTAAATTGACCTTTGTTTCTGTAAATGCATTTTATAAATTATTCCTGTAATAATCTACTATTATTTGTAATGTTATGTTGGCTTATATTATATTCCCAACATTTGTGTTATTAGCACAAAATGTTGTTATCTATAAGTCATAATGTTAGCTTTCTACCTTCATGAAAAAAAATTGAAAAAGTACTGCACAGCTCAGGCTTAACTAATTCCTTGTCTTTTGATAAATTACGACTGCCAGTGAATATATAAAGTCCTGTTTTTTTTCCAGATGTTTCTTACTTCTGCAATATTTATAGCAGAATTTCTTTCCATCTGCTCTGTAAGTATCAAGCATCCACAAAGATCGTTCATCTACCATCTTAGAATATAGAACCTTAAATGTATGAATTTTCAAGGCTCTTGCTGAAGTTCCAGTGCCTCATTTAAGAGACCATGGAATTCAACAAAAAATTTTCCATTAGCCTCAGTGAAGTAGGTCTCACAGTTCTTGTCTGGTCTAGTATCATCCCTGACATATACTAGAATAAATTTATGTAGAAAGGAAGAGAATTTTCATTTTTATGAGGTTTTCCATTTGGTTAGGTCTGGAATAAGGGAGTTAAACTATAGGAGATCCATGGGAATTTTTGAGATGTGGAAAGGAGAATACAATTAAAATTTTAGTTCTGCCTACTTTTGGAGCATATTCATCTTCTTAAATTCGTAAATCTGACTTCATTGGATTAACCTCTCTTGAAAATGAATTTTTAAAAATTTCAACTTACTGTGTTTTAACCCCAGCCAGTTAAGTAAAGTACTGGGCAACTGCTTGCTCATGTCTTCCCCCCTACCTCCATCCCCAGACGGATGGGGAAGAGAATCAGATAAATTTAAAACCTGTGGGTTAAGGTAAAAACTGTTCCATAACAGGGAAAAAAAATATTGAAAAAGAGGGAGAGGTATAAAACCCAAAGAAAAAAAGTAGTGGGCAATACAATGCCCAGACCATCCGCCAGCAGCCATCAGCCCCTCCCCAGCTCCCACAGTTTATATACTGGGCATGATTCTCTTTGATATGGAATATCCCTTTGGCCAGTTGCAGTCAGCTGTCCTGGCTGTGCTCTCTCCCAGCTTCTTGTGCACCTGCTCACTGGCAGAGCATGGGAAACTGAAAAGCCCTTGACTTTGGATAAGCACTGCACAGCAACAACTAAACCAGCAGCATTATCAACATTTTTCTCCCACTAAATTCAAAGCGCAGCACTTTTCAAGCTACTAGGAAGAAAATTAACTCTATCCCACCTGAAACCAGGACACCAAATCTAAAATACTTGTGCATAGAACATTATTTAATTTTCTGCTTTTATATTTTTAATTTGATTTTATGATTCTAGATTTTATATTTTCTACTTTGATAGTTTAGACTGATATTCTTGTATCAAGACAATGGAAAGATGGATGGACAGACATTGAAAAAATAAAATTAATATTATCTCAACTAGGACTTTTATAGCTATTTAAAAACAAGTCTCCATAAAAATAATATTAAATATTGTCCAGTAGATGTACCATACTCTATGCAAATTATATTACTAAATTTGCTTCCCAGTGCCTTTTCCAGATTTTAAACCATGTTCATTTAATATCAGTAATTAGAGACTGAAATTAACTGACACAGTTTGAGTTACTTAAAAGCCATTTTGAGAATAAAGTATGATGTGATTGGGAATGTTTTATTTATGCTTTTGACCTGTGTAGGTCTCTTTTTCACTCCTTCATGAGTAACTGGACATGACTCTTGTATTCACAGAGAATGTATTGAAAGTTTCTTAAGTTTTTGCTTGACTTAGCTTGGTATGAAAATCTCATTATACAGCCTTGGTTAGTCCTCTGCTTATAAATTTGTAGTCAGCTAGAGAGGGCGCAGGAACAACAGCATTAGGCTTAGGTGATCTGTTTCATGCTGTGAATACCAAATACCAAACACCGAATACACAAAGCCAGCAGTTTACAAATAAGCCCCAGTGAAAATTATTCTTTCATATTTCTCAGTGTGTACCTCTGCATGTCAAAGATAATAGAATAAAAGGGCTCCAAATCAGCTCATGAATGATGGGATGAAATAATTATAATGGAATAAGAGAAATTAATAATGGATAATACTGATATTAAATGCTTTGAGATGGTTCACTCTGTCACCTCCACGCTCTCTGACTGTAGTCCTCTATTTCATCCAGTCTGAAGTCAGACTGAAATAATCAGAGTAATGCTCTTGCTTTCAGTTCGTCCCAGTGATATGGTGCCATACAGGAGAATTTAGTAAATCTCACGGGAATTCCCACTCTTACAGAACTTTTTTCCCTAGGAGCTATGATCAAATAAGTCTTACACTTCATTACAGGGGATGGAGTGGAACAAAGAGAAAAATTTTGTGTGAAAAAGAACCTAAAGCCCTTTCTAGTAGCCAAAAGGAATGGAGGAACCAAAGAATGCATCAAAGCAGGAACAGGGGCAATTTTAGCCATTGTTCAAGTCAGAGAAGAGGACAGATGCCCATGGGAAGAACATGAGCAGAAATGGATGCAGGAAACAAGGTGTCTGAGATGAATTAGGACTGAAGCAGCAACAGAGTGCTAGCAAGTGAAGCAAACTTAAATTTTCTAAAAATGTGGTTGAGCAAAACAAAAAAATAAAAAGGACAGGATGTTCTTTCTAATTTAGTATAAAATCTACATGAATATGTACAAACCCCTGGGCTCTCCAAAGGCCACACAGTGGTGTTCAGTTTGTTTCTTAAGAGTCAGCTTATCTTCCATCCCTCGGCTGAGGTTCTCTTGATATTTCTTAGTTTCTGTTTTCTATCTATAACAGGTCTTCAACTTATAAACCAGGTTATTAAATGTGGAGTAGGTAAAGGTAAATCTCCTACCTTGTAGTACCTGAACTGCCTCCTTAAGTTTGGAAATAAACCATTGCCCCTGCTCTGAAAGGACTTTCTGCTTGAATTAACCATCTTGTAATCTGTAGGAAAAACACAACTATAATAATCAGGCAAGCAAGTAGACCATATAATATTAATAAACTATTACAGACATCTCACACATTCTTCACACTTGGCTGTCTAAACAAATCAATACAAAAGGAAAGATCCAGTTAAGGCTGGGATAAAAATCTAGTGCTTTATCTTTAAGGCAAGTCAAAACATAACAATTCAACTTTATTATGTATAGTGTGGTTTGTACAGATTGCATCCCAAAGGCTTTACAGAAGTAGATAATACTCTTCCAGAGTAAGATAACAATATTAACAATGGAAAGAGAGAAATTATACCCACAGTCACATCCCTCTATCAGTGGTGTAAATTGAAACCAGCACCACTGAAATCAATATGCTTTACACTGATACAGAATTGCTCAGAGATTAGAATCGGGCCTTGGTTAGGTAGCAGAGGAACAATCTCTTTTCAGCTGAGAATTGCGATGGAACGGTAAGTCAATGAAGCAGAGACACAGGATGGTCGTTCTCAGATTCCATGAAACTTAAGTGAGGAAAGAAAACATAAAGAAGCAACAAGCAATATGGGTGTAGTCTATCCGTGTTTTTTAATTTAAGAGGAACATGTGGAAACTCTAAATAAAACAATTGTTGGAAGAATATATGTGATTGTTCTCACTGTCATGCTGTGGAACTCAATGGGGAGTTTTTCATCAGCTTTCCATATTAACTTTGTATCACAAACTAGGGACATGTTTCTGGAGTACAGAGAACGCTCTAGGCAGCAGAAATGGAAATAAGCAAATGAAATATATTGGTTTACTGAAAGACAAGACAAAGTCATGGAAGCATATTTCTTCACTAGATAAGAGCAACAGTAAACCTCTCAATTTTGTGGGTTTTCTTTATAAAAAAACAAGTAACAAAAAGAAAAAAAAATTTAGTGATCTCCAAAAGAGTAGGGTGATCTTAAAAGGTTGTAGGTTGGAAAAGCATCACTGTCTCTTAGCAGCTGGCAGATTTCTTGCTAATACCTACAATAATCTCATTAATTTCAGTTCAGTTGATTATTCCTGTAGCCACTGATTAAGGAAAAAAACATTATCAAATGACAATAAAGTTGTTTATTTTTCTTTTCTTTCCAGAATTTTACGGTTTTTTTGGGGTTTTTTGCCAATTTGGAAGTACTCTCTTTTCCTTGCTCAGGGTGGAAAGGATATCCTAAGAGAGTCTTCAAAGTTAACAACTAACCATCATGTTTTTTGCAAAGTATCTGCCATCCTAGCAGTGTGCTAAGCCTGTTTCTCATGAGCTTATGATTCTAAAATGTCTAAGCAGCATTCCCTTAAGAAGGGATGCATTTGAGAGATCAATACTTTTGCCTGTAGGCCTTGTTGAGCAAAGATCGATGCATGTACAGAAATCAGCCCAGGAGATGTGACTGTGAAGACTAGCAGTCCCCAGAGAGAGGAATGCCTAATGGGGACAGCTACGTGTCTGTACAGCTCCAAAGTGTGCCATTAAGCACTGCGCTTCACTGCGCTCACGTGGGGGCTGTGATACGTCAAGCTGTGCGCTGCTAATTTGCGTTGTGTTTTTGCCAATTTATGCTGCTCATGTGAAGTTGGGGGTACTTTAGCTATTAGAGCCTTTATTCCTTGTCCAACATGGGGCATTAATCAAGTGAAGGTGACAGCTATGCCCAGCTCAGAGAATTCTGGCAGCCCCCAGGCACCCCACAGAGAAAGCACTAATGTATGACAAGCCTTTGCCAATATTTGGCACCTTGATGTTGTTGCCTGGCCTGTTTTCTTATGAAGTTGGTGTTGTCAGCTTTCCTGATGGACTTAGAGATGCTGTTTAATTTCACTGCTTAAGGGAGAGAGAAATCCATTAGCATTCGAGGCCTGTCAATGAAGATTGTGTCACTAGCTAACAGAAACTGCAAATGTGCCAGATTGCTCAGCAGAAACTGAAGGGGCAGAAGACTGCAGGTAATAGGTTGAATGAAATTTATCCTTTTTATTTCTCACAAAAAAGTTGCTTCCTTTCAGAAAAACTCACAAAAGGCAAAAACTTCTCCACATCAATGATTGAAACTACAGGAAAAGGTGATGCCGAAATAGAGCAAAATATAATGCTTAAAGTGGATTCTCAAAGGGAACTTGGGCATCAAACTACCTTTTTAAAACCAAAATGCCCAGTATGTCAAAACCTTGAAAGAGGTTACTCCCCTCAGCACCTGCATTTCTTCTGAATTGTGTAACACCTAAGACCTGCATTGAATTGTGTCCTGGAAACATGTACAAAGCGGGTATTTCCCTGCTAGTCAAGCTGGTAGTAACACTGAGAGAACACCTGATGATGTGTGAAGGGCAGTGAGCTTTATCTGGCTTGTTTTCCTTGTTTTTTGAGAACAAAACTCCAGCTTCTCCATATATGGCATGAAGGAAGAATTTCACCTGGGATCTTCCACTTTTTCAAGAAAGATTTTTCATAATTAAACAGCTGGAATCCTGAGCTAGATGTCTTTTCCTATTTCTCCCCCAGTGAATAAATTCTGGTTTGTGCAAATTATTTAAGTATACAATAGGCAGTGGTAAAATGAAAATACTAACTGCATGACTTGGAAGCATTCATGTGGGAGAGTCAGGCTCAGATCCTTCCTCTGGTGGTCATTCAGTCAGTCACAGAAAGCAAAGGAGATTCAGTGGGGCAAAGTGACAGAGACCTGCCTGAGACTATTTTCATGGTTGGTATCAACAAATCAAATCCATCTGAGCCTCGCACAAAAGATCTGTATAATCCAGACAGTCCAGTTATGTTATTTACTGATTTAGTGACTAAAGAAGCCACACTGAGATTAGTCACATCTCCAAACACAGAAAAGAAACAAACCAAAACACTCTCCTACACTCAGCAAGTGGAATAAAGGAAAAGAAGTTGTTCTAATCATAATCATTAGGAGATTATATAAACTAGAAACAGACACATTAATGCACTAAAGGAGGTTGCAGCAGCCATAAGATATTTATTGGAAGCTTTATTCTGGAGATATGAGTTACAAGTTCTCACTGTTTTGTATTTTCAATGTCAAGCTCTATACTGTTCTTGCTTATAAAGTTTTCCACTGCTAGACTTCTCAGTTTCACCTGCTCAACTAACAACAGTCTCCATCTTCCCACCTCTTCTGAGATCCACACCTTCATTATTCTGGCGGCTTTTTGCTTCTCTGACCAGAACAAACTACCCATTTCTTTCCATGTCATTGATTGTTTCATTATTTAAAACATTGTCATAAATAATCATCTAAACTGGAACTTAAATATTTGAAGATGTTTTAAGACCAAGACAGTTCCTCCATCCATCTAGGTTATCTACCTGTAGGTGTCTCTATTTCACTGGTGCCCCTTTATTCAATTTGGGTTCTTTGGTTGCTCATCCAGGTACAAAAATGCTTATTCTAAATAGGTGAGTAGAAATCTTCTGCTGTAGACAGTAATTCTGCCAAGCTGAATAGTCACGAAATTTCACCTTAAATCCTCTGAAGAAACCTCATCCAGTATAAAAGCGTGGACCTACATGAAACTTTATGTAATGGTGTCATGATGGTGACACACATCTTTTGTATAAAGTTTAGGAGTTAGAAACTCTAGAAAGTTACTGATTTGATGAATACCTATAAGAAAATGCACTCACTGTACAGTGAGAAATTCGAGTCAAGAGACCACACAGAAGAAAGGAAGACTAAATGATAGCTGGATTAAAAAAAAAAAAAGGGGGTATGAGAAACATTCCCTAGAAGAACAAACATGAAAAAAGCAAAATATGCAACAAACATGTTGTGTGAAAGAATTAGAGCACCATAACACAGCTGTCTAGATACAGGTCACTGTTTCATGGTTGGAATTCCTGTACTAAAGAAGAAAGGAAAAAAACTTTTTTATAGATTTCATTCTGCTTACACAAGATAATGGGATAAATTAAAAAAAAAAAAAGATGAACAGAAATAAGAGTCTTGTCATACTGGAACAAGGTCTAATATGATAGTCTCTGTCAGACAAATCACAATACAGTCCTGTTATTTTCTTTTTGTTAGGGAGAGGAGGTCTGCAATGAAAGTGTTAGTGGGAGCAGCTGATAATGCAGGAGTCTCTTAACCTTGAAACTTTTCCAAATAATTTCCTTTTCACCCTTGGCTGCTCAACATTAGTGCAGTACAATTATGAAGATGTAAACATCACAAGGACACCTGGCACACAGCCTGTCACAATGAGTTAAACTTGAATATTCGATTCCCTGAGCAACCATGGGAAGAGAATGAGCCACCTCATCAGGAATTCAGCTGTGTCAGTTTAGGAGGAGGTGAGGATGGGAGGAGTTGATCCATCAAGCTCAGATAGAACCCAGCCAACCTTCTGTTTTCTACTTTCATTCAGGCAGTAGAACCAGATCATAAATGGACCTGTCAAGTCCACAGTCAAGTGAACTGTAGGAGAGAACCTGGAAGGAACCTCAGCCTGTACCTAAATACTCTTGAAATACCTTTTTCTTTTTCCCTTCAGTGCAAATGCTGCAATTTGCTTGTTTAAATGGCTATAAATCAGATAAAGAAGCAAATTGGCTAGAGAATGGAGCATTTAATTTTTTTTTTCACATCATTAGCAAATTTGAGTTGAGGTATACTGCAAGCTTGATAGACCACTAAGCTGCATCCATTCAAAGTCCTTCATTATCATATTAACCTTGCTTCCCCTTTTTCCCAGACATAAGACTTAAAGATTTTTAATTGAGGGAATAGGTGCTACTGATTAGTAAATTAAATTTGGAGTTTTAGTGCTATTTCCATATAATTATCATTTAATAATTCATGAAGTGAGAACTTTGCTGAATAATCAAAATACTTAAAATCAGTACTAGAGATTTTGGGCAATTCTTTTAGCCTTGTTCTTAATTAATTATTAAATATGTTATATTTTCAAATACCTCTAAGAAATAAGCCTTTCTTACCACATTTTGAAAAATCTAATTCTCATCTCATTTAATGGTGGTGCCATGTCAAGATAACTTCACTGACTTAATTAAAGACTCAGTGTTATGAAAATCATTAAGATTATTAAAACCATTAGCAAAAATAGAAAACCTGCTGGGGGGACAGTATAATTTTTTTATTACTGTTTTTCCAATGCTTTTCCCCATCCAGATTGTTTTAACCTAGCATACACACCCTCCTTCTTTCTCTTTCCATTTGTTTCTTTCTCTCTGTACATGCTTTAGATATATTTTCATCCTGTGTATATATTGCCATCATATACATGTCCTGTATATCTGTACCTTAAAATTTCCATATTTCTTGAGCCATCCAACCCACAAAATAACAATAAATCTTATATAAACATGCCATTCAAATATGCAGTCATCTGGTAAGCATCTTTGTAAAGTAAGCTGAAATTTTATGTTACATCTACTGTTACAGTTGCTCTGATATCCATCTTGATATGTAACGTAAAGTTAGTATTTTAAACTATAATTATCAAAATTCAGCCATAATTTCTGAATAAGAGGATGCTTACTTAGTTTAACAATTTTGAAGATATTACATTACTGTTTGAAGATGCTTAAGAAGTCACAAAATGTCACAGCAAAATTTTACAATATAACAAGTAATCATACTTAAGAAGGACTGTGTTCCTCCACAAATTAATAAGAGTTGGCTTTATTGCATTTTGTAGTTCTCTGCAACTCAGCTCTGCATCTGTTCCAAGAATGAAAAGGAAGTGGTGCTAGTGAGGGTAGATATGGAACACAATGTAGGTAGGAGGAGAGGAGAGGAGAGGAGAGGAGAGGAGATTTCTCAATGATTAGCTACATTACTAAAATAAACTAATAGCAGTGAAATAGAAAATAACCAGCTGAATATTTCCGCTTGGGCTTTAATTGACTGACCTAAACACAGATGTTTTCTGAGGAAAAAATATTACTACAGTGAGTTGTGGAAATTGTCTTTTACCTTAGCATCATTATTGTAATTGTAATATATGGTGTATTTTCTGTCAAAGTGAATTTTCATCTCAAAAACAACTGTGTTGTTTAAAGACATCTTGAGTCCACCAAGTTTACGTTCACTGCCAGGCAGGTTTCCAAAGTGGTGCTAGTTTTCCATCCTGCTGGTCCATGCCAAGGGGTTTGATCTCTGCGCCAGGGCACTGGTTTCTAAGGTCACTGGATCTGCAACAGAGCTAACAGAGGTATGGGAGAAGGAAGTCAAAGGTCCTTCATGGAGCAGATACATAGAAAAACTTTCCACATGGGTATAAAGTGAATCTAGGGACCATAGAAAAGCTGAAAAATCTGAGAGGCTCATGTGGCAGCTGTTTCATTTCACGCATGGTGATAGGAGGGGAAGGGAAGCAGGGAATGCTGATGCGCAGTGAAATTGGCCTGTCACTTTCAAAGCGTGTCAAACAGGATACTGAAGAGAAAATCAGCTTCACCCAAAAGCAGTAGAGCTTGGGGAGCCCATTAGCGCCTGGGAACTTGCAGTTCTGATGAACTTACACAAGTTTTTATCACTCTTTCTAACCATGAGGAGCAATAACTTTGGAGTTTTCATCTTATGGGAACTGATGTGAGTTCCCCTTTATTTTTTATGAACTGGACATTGCACGTTTTAGCCAGCTACAGTTATGATTGCTATATGACTATGATGGTTCTGCTATATTTTGTCTATCTTCCCCAGAAATTTTCCTATAGAGACAGGGGAAAAAGGTTATTTTCCAGCAAATTACAGCTGTTCAGTGACAAAGAAAACAGCGTCACTGTGCAGTGCTGAGAAAAATGTATGTGAATTTTATCAGTACAGATTAATTATTTTTTAACCTTGATTATTTGCACGGATGCGTTTCTTGTGTAACACTGATTCATATATGCACATGTATAAAAACTAAACTTCAGCTTCTGTATTCTGTGATTAATTTTCTAAATGTCCTGTCTTCCATGTCTAATGTACTTACAACTAATACTGCCCTTCCTCGTGCTTCACTGCTATGCTGTTATTCTTTTAAACACTTGCTTTAGTACTGCTACTTCCAGCACTGGCCTACATTGGTTATGAACAGATGAGAACAGCAGAAATATGACCAGCACAAAATTGCTAATATTCCCTTTTACAGAGCTAGAGGAGGTTGTAGCATGATTTACAAACACTTAGTGACACCAAAATTAATTGCATTTTTAGGAAAAGTTTTCTTTATCCCAAATATTGACTGGCTTAGACTTTAATGGAAAGTATCTCCTCCTTTGGTTTTCTAATGTGAAAATGCTTGGTGTTTTTTTGTAATTTTTCATCAATGGGGGTAGTAAGAACACTCACTGTGTTCTGTCTTAAAGAAATGTATGCAATCACTTCCATTTGATATTTACTTATATTTAGTGAACTTTTTATCCACAGCACATAACATATAATGGGGTGCTAGGCACTATCAGAGTGTGCTTTTACTCTTATTTTAGGCTTATCATAATTTTCTGGAAGGGTATGCTTTGATGTTTCCCAGCCAAAGCATTCTCTATGCAAGTTGCATTAAAATTCTTACAAAATCAGTCAGTAAATTACACAAATAGATTTCATATTAACTGTTACAAAAGTTTATAAAAAGTACTGGTCAAAGAAAAATAAACAAACCTCACTTTGTCTACTAATCTCAAAATAACATACTCTAAATATTCACTTTTTTTCAGAAGACTCATCACTGTCCAGCTAAGCACATTGAACAGGAATTTGATATACCTCATATTTCACATTCAAAGGAAAGAACAAGGTGGACTACAAATCAGCTTTTATATCCCATCACATCCTTATCATAATTCTACTTCCTTGGGGTTTAACATATTTCAAAATTCTTTCTTCCCTATCAGAATTATCAGCTTTTAACCTGTTTGCTGTTCCTTGCAGCTTATCCTGTTTATTTTTTTATCACCTTCATGATTTGTATGTGCAACTACACATCCCTTTGCCCACTCATGTGCTGAGGCAAAATGTCTCTCCTGTGCTGTCACTGTACTCCAGAATAGGGAAATGGGCAACCTCGCTCATAACTTGTTTTGGAAAATGAAGATGTTGAAGTAGCGATAGTTGTAAAAGAGGGCATCTCAGTACAATACGGGCTGTGGTGTATAACTAGAAGATAATTACATCTTTGCTGGGATCACAGTTTCTAGGAAAATAAATTGCACTGTTTTTAACAACAGTGACCAACTTATGCATGGTACTTTATGTAGTTAACATAAAATCAGTAATAATGAAAACATCTATAAAAAGATTATATGGAAAAGTAGGTCATACTGTTCACAGTGTGTGTTCGACCTGGTAATTGATAGATATTCCAAAGTAATTTACCACTAGTCACTCTATTCAATTATTCTAATAGTTTATTCAATAACAAGGGTGGAACTTTCATGAAAAATAAGATATTCAATTTTAAGTAGAAAACATTTCACAAATAAATTAATGGCTTGATTTTCCAGAGTGGCTGTATCAGTGAAAGTGAGAGGTTGTTTTCTGCTTTTAAAAAAATGTTGATTTCTACTCATAAAGCTACTTGAAGAATAAATTGATGCACCCAGAGTGCTTTAAATGCAACTTTTTTAGTTTGAATTTCACCATAATAAACTTAATATTGCAATTTGGAAAAGAGGAATCCTTAAACTGGAGATCTGAGAGCATTTCACCTCCTTTTTAAGAAATCATTTTGTGTGCTCAGTGTGAAAAAAGAGGGTATACAGATATATTTGGTTTCTTTGGCAAGGTTTTGGTAGTGGATTTCTGCAGGCATGGCTTCTTTGAGAAGCTGCCAGAAGCTGCCCCCATGTCCAAGAGAGCTGATGTAAGATGGCTCTGATGGATTCACCATCAACCAAGGCTGAGTCCATCAGTAATGGTGGTAGAACCTCAGAGATACTATATTTAAGAAGTAAAAAAAAAAAAAAAAAGGGACAGAAGAAAATGTCAGCCAGAGAAGAGAGGAGTGAAAATATGTAAGAGAAATAACTCTGAAGACACAAGGTCAGTGCTCCAGGTGCTGGAGATGAGAGTCTCCTGCAGCCCGTGGTGCAGACCATGGTGAGGCAGCTGTGCCCCTGCAGACCATGGGGGTCCATGGGGGAGCAGAGATCTGCCTGCAGCCCCTGGAGGAGACCACGTTGGAGGGGGCTTGTGCCCCCCAGGGGACTCATGCTGCAGCAGTCTGTGCCTGAAAGATTACAACCCATGGAAGGGACTCAGGCTGCAGCAGTTCTCAAAGAACTGCAGCCTGTGGGAAGGACTCGCATTGGAGAAGTTCAGAGAATCATAGAATCATTAAGGCTGGAAAAGACCTCCAAGATCAAGTCCAACCACTGACCATTGAGGGTGTATTCGATCCCCTCGTCGAAATCATTGACAAAGACGTTAATCAGGACTGGCACCAAAACTGGGCCTTGGAGAAGCCCACCCCACACTGGAGCAGGGGAATAGGGTGAGGAGGAAGCAGTGGCAGACATGAGAGAAACTGACCAGAATCCCCATTCTTCATTTCCCATTCACCTGCACCGCTGGAGGGGAGGACGTGGAGAAACTGGGGATCAAGTTGAGCCAGGAATAAAAGGGAAGGGGAGGGGGAAGGCGTTTTTAAGATCTGGTTAATTTCTCATTATCCTACTGTGATTTGATAACTATAATAACAAAATTCTTTCTTTCCAGTGTTAAATCTGCTTTCCCCCTGACTGTAGTGTCAACCCACCATTCTTTTGTTGTATTTTTCTCCCATGTCTAGCTGAGCATGGGGAAATGATGGAGCAGCTTTGGTGGGCACCTGGCATAAAGCCAGGGTTAAACCACTACAAAAGCATGGAAAAAAATGCCCTTTATAATGCATTAATATAAAGTATTAAATTCAGCTTATAAGATGGTTTAAGTGGCTCAGTTTTGGGCCATTCTAGAAGACCAGACACAAGCAATGTTTTTTTAATTACTTTCTTCCTTTGATGCTCTCCTCTATATTTCAACTTTTGTGCTTATTTTTTTACATTTCTCACCACCCTACTGCATGCCAAATGCAGCAAAAAGTACCCTTAAGGTATATAAGAAACCACAAAAACATATTTAGTCTTGGAGTAATTTGAAAAAAATCTATATGTTGTTCCAACAGAGCAGTTTCTAAGCCAAAGATTGAATAGTATGTGTTTAACTTACCTATTGAAATATACTGTGGTCATATTATCTTTACTGAAATATTTGTGCACTGTTCAATTCCACTGCCTTTCTGGCGTTTCCATTTTGCTTCATGTATAAAAGCTGTTGGTACTGATTCCTCTAATGTCTATTTATTCATAATTCACAGATTTTAACCCCTCCCTTCTAGTTCTAGCTGAAAAGTCTAATTTTAAAATTAACTCAAATCACTTGTGTCATCTTTTAATCATAAAGAACCTATTCTTGATAAGCTGGTTGGTTAAATGTCAAAACCTCAATGCCAGTTAAAATAAACATATAATTAGAGAAAAGGTATAATTTTGAGTTCTGACTGCTTTTTGATTATCTCATAATATCTTGATATTACCTTCAGTAAAAACAAAATCAAACGGAAGAACTTTTGCATCTCACAGGGCAGATAACACTTGGTCTGGATACTGTCACAGTGGAGTGACAGTTCTTGCCCTGCAGTGGCCAGGATCTATTTATGCCTGGGCTGAAAAAAAAAAATTATGCAGCTATGTGGAATTAGGAAGACCCAAATTGTACCCCACACAGTCCTGAAGCTTGTGGGGGTATCAAGGAGTGATTATTGAAATTTTCTAATGGCATTGGAGCAGGGATAAGGCAAGGAGTATGTGTCTGAGTGCAGTTATTGACTCCAGAAGTGACAAATCATAATGTGCCTAAACTGTCATGGTAGGAGCTGACCAGGTGTAGGTCAGACCAGAGGCCAAAGGAGTTTGCAGTGCTCTCAAGTCATGTTCCTAAAGGAAAGTATTTTGTACAGTGACATTGTAAAGGAGAGCATATGGAGCATGCATTGGGAAGGCTAGGATCAGTCAGACTCCTTGCTTCACAGAGGTATCACTGAGCTACAGGATGTAGTAAGATTCCTTATTCTTCATTTTCTCACTGTCCTTCCCACAATGCACAGGTTGAAATAGAGAAATGATGAGGCCCTTTATACTTTTGATTTCAATTGGGTAGGCAGAGCATGCTTTTCTTTGAAACTGAAATCATGGATATAAGCTCCAGAGGTTAAGGATTTTTTTCTCATTTGTTGGATCAATAAATGTGTGCTAACCAGCAGAAGGCAAAAGATCACCTCCTTTCAGAGAGACTCATCAGCCTGGACGTCACTGTGTATTAACGTTACTGTATGGCTTTGAGATTGAAACTGCTGTCATGTCTAATCAGCTTGAAATGAAGGTAGGGAGTTTGCATCAAGATACTTGCATATCCTAATGCTAAACACAAGAGATTGAATCCAGACAGCTATCTCCTGCCTAAGAGGGAAAAAAAGGATATGCTTTGCTTTTTCTTGAAGTAAAATTATGCAAGTATACTGTATTAGATTTTTTCTCTGTATAATTTCTTACATTTAGAAAATAATTTTGCTCTATAGTCCAGGTGGCCTTCCAGGTAAAAGCTATAATTTTTCAGCTTAAACATCATAAATTTTGGACTTTATTGTAATTTTCAAAAAACTGGCTCCAAGGTGAATTATTTCTTTCAGTTTTCTTTCTTCTACAGTTCAGTGTTACAATTTTCTCACTAAGAAAGCATTGCTATATAAATTATTTTAATAGCCCCTTTATTACATTATTAAATGTTTAATTTGTAAGGGTTTTGTATATTTAGACACCATACAATCCAGGAATGAATGGCCTTTATAGAGTTTCTGCATTGATTACAAATATTTTGTTATCTGAAAGGTCTTTTGCCCTTTTGCCAGGAAGCTCTTTCTCTGTGCTTATGTTTATTTAAGGGTTGACACCAAAACCCATAGAGTTTAATACTTTCCAAAAATAGATTCCTGCTCTTAGCTTTTTATTTCCAGGAATGTTCTCAGGAAGAATATGTGTATCCAGGAAGAAAGCACAAGAGAACTCTCAGTTTGTTACTGCAAAAGCATTACAAATGTTACTGACTCTTGCCCAGCCTCTGCAGTCAGGTTATTTCAAGCAATGAAGGCTGTCTTGTTCTTTAAATACAGTCAGACACAAATAAAATTACCGAACTAGCTATTGTATAAGTCAGTGCTTTGAACTTCCTTCTGTCATTGTTCACTAACAATGTAACAGTAGCTGAGACCAGATGCTCAAGGAGACGAGTGACAAAGAAGAGCTCATATGTTATTTCAGACTTGATTAGTTAACATTTATCTTCTTGCTAAAATCCTTTGGGCTTTATCTGTTCATATCCAATTGAAGAAAAAGTAATTGAATGAGAGAATGGGGCTTTGGAAGGTGGTTTGTTTTAAAATCATAACTACTGCCAATACTGGCTTCATATTGCTTAGTTAAGATTGATTTGCTTTTCCTAAGGCCATTTTCATTACTGGTTTAATTCTGATGTTAATCTTCTCTCAAAACTTGTCTCTAATTTACAGAAATGGCCCTGTATGTTGCTCAAATTCAGGTTGCTTCTTTATGATGATGGTTATCTCAATATCAAATTTCATCCAGGTAATGATGTTGGTGTCAAATCAAAAAGGACTTCCCTCCAGTGTTTAAAATGTTCCATCTATTGAAAAGAATGCCTGGGTAATACTGAAAATATAGTGAAAAACTTCTTTACCAGCTAAAAGTTTGTGAATTTTTATACAGTTCATCACAGCTTAATTTACAAAATGATTATTTTCCCTGATACATAAGTAACTTAATTTTCAGATTCTAATAAATCAGATTGCACATTTAGTTAGACTATTATACAATTAATCAATAATTTGAAATATAATGCTTTATAGAGTAACAAGATTCTCACTAAAATTCCATATTCTCTTGAATTTACTTTGCCATTTAACTGAAGAGCTCTCAGATTACTAAATTGTTTTTCAAAAACGTTTCCTGCATCATGCACCTTTTCCTCTTTTACCCATTTTAAACTGTCTCAGTGACAATCATCAGGGGATGGCAGATTAGTTTCAAATTCCGACTGTGTAGAAGTTTGGGAAAAATAAAATACTTTTGCCTATATCATTTAATAAAATAAATCCGTGAGTCCATTCAGTTGTTTTCTTGTCACAAATGAAAAGGCTTGTGTTCAGCAAAGGTCATCTGGCTTACATCTCTGCATCAGGGAAAGCCTGTTTGAAATGTAATATCAGGTTTCTGGGGCCATTTGAACTGCCTTAGGACAAAAAGTTTCTGCAATCCAAACAATCTGTAAAAAGGTAGTGTTATACACCTACTAAATAATGGATTACTTCAGATTTGACATCAGTATGACAAATCATTATTTGGAGTTCTCTGAGGTGTGCTGAAATGCCCTTCATTTACTCTTAGTTCTCCTAATGTAACAGATCTCTTTGGAGAATTAACATTTCTAAAGTCATAGTTTTAAAACACCTTGTCAGGTAGCATGTGAAAGGACATGAGTCCTGAAGAGAAGGACAGCTCTCTTTTGAGTGTATTTCCCATACATTTTCATAAATATCCTTCTTCCTTCAGTTCTTCAGCTGCATTTACATCATCTCCCCACTATAAATGTAGTTATTTAATTATTGTTGTTGTCATTCTCTGCCATCCCCTAATTTAGCATTTAAATTCCTAGCTCTAAATGCAGTGGTCTCAGTAGTATCAGCAGGGCCAAAGTTAGACTAAAACAAAACAATTTAAAGAAACAAAAACTCTGTAAGATTCAATTAGTTTTCTCCCAGATGCTGCAGTTCCTCTCCCACACTGTTAAAAATCTTCTCAGCTCATTGAGTATAGCTGGCACCGTCTTGGAGGCAAGATGTAGTTATGCAGAAACTGTATGCTCTGCGACATGGGATTGCACGGGTCATTCTGTACCCATATGTATTCTTTCAGCAGCTGGGGAAAATGTGGATGAATGGACTGCTTAAGGTACAGCCTAGGATGACAGAATGTTTAAAACAGAGATTGTTTTTAAAGGAAAGGAGAGGAAAAGAATGATGATCAAGTTTCAACCTGTGGGAGCCAGGAACTCCAAGTACCTCTCTTAAATAAAAGAAAGAGGCTGAAGTGATTGTTGTTTCATTGATTGGAAACACAGCTAAGCCGTATTGCTGGTATTGATTTCTTTAGAAAATACCACCCAAAGCTGTCTATAAGTGGTATGATACCTTCCTTTTCCACTGACTTTGGAACAGCTGGAGAGGTCTGCAGAGTTGCATAGCTTATTCTAGAAGATCACAAAATTAATGAGCTCAATGTGTGTGTATGCATGTGTGTCTCAATGAGATATCCACAAGAAACTTTAGAATAAAGGAGGGTAAGGGTCTAAGGACCATTTAAAATTCCTAGTTAAAGCCTTGAAGAGTATTAAAGGAATCTAAAAAAATAACCTTTCAAACCTGGCTCATAAATCTTTGACTTTTGAAGTATTTCAACCCAGTGGGTTTTTTTTAAAGGACTGGAGAGCTTTTGTTCATCTGGAGATTCTGGTGAGTTGAAAAATGCATGGTTTTATCACACAGCTCATGTCCCAGTCAGATGCTTTTATCCAAAGTAAAATAAAATGAATTTAAAATAAAATCAAGTGTTTTAAGTCCCAGCTATCTGCTAGAAGGTATGACCATTGACCTGAAAACAAGCAACAGTACAAATAAATGGTTTTTAACAAATGTTAAATACACAGATTATGACCTTATTGGTAAGAAGTTTATCTTCAATAGCATACTGAGTTTATATATCTGAACAAAAGCAAGCACTGACAGTTTGGCCACTCATGAGCACAGAAAGGCTTTCAAACTCCTCCAGAGCTAGGATGCCTATGAGAAGCTTGCTGAGGAGAAAATATCCTCCTGAACATATATCCACTATCTCACTTTGATGGTATCAAGTATGACTGTTTTGGATTACTTAAAATAAGTGTCTGCCAACATTCTGTTTACAAATATCTCAAATCTAAGGTAAGTTTAAATGTATGTGGGCAAAAGTTTGTTCTGTAGTCTGAAATTAAAGCCAGAACCCAAATGCCATGACTTAGGGAGCTTTTTGGTCTAGCTACAATTAATCACAGACAGATGCTTATGTCCTGCTGAAATCTATATTTATACCACCCTTAAAGAGGACCTGTAAGAAAGCTGCCTCCCACTTACCTTCCATCTGCAGAACCATAATGCAGATACCGAAAGCTGTCTCCCATGAGACCCACTGACATTATTTGCAGCCACAGCACACTAAAAAAATCAGTAATAACTTTGGCTATTCCTGTTTGGCTTGACATGATGGCAAAGTATGTTAGTTTTCAACATTGATATTCATGAATTATTTGAAGCAAAAGTCTTAAATCCATATACTATGAAGACACCAGATAAAATTTCACAAGCAGAATGGGTCTGGGTCCTGGGAGATCATAAGATCAGAAACAGCAATTTTCCAGCAGACTACTAAGTCCTGAGAATTCAAAGACTGAACAGAACTTATGTAGCAGATGGAGAAAGATTGCTACTTGCTTCCCATTACCTTGTATAGGAAGAGAGGAATTGCTATTAGACAGTGAATGGGAGCCATCATTGCTTTTATTTTTTGGACGAATAGCTGTCAAAATTTTTTAAAAATCTTCTTTATCAGAAAAGGTTGATAAAAGATGATTCTAACTTTATTAGACTGTGCTTACTAAACCTCAGTGTTTGGCAACGCCACAAGTAAGAAACTAAAAAAGAGAGAAGCCATATGAGGAGCTACTGAGGCCACTTGTTTTGTTCAGCTTAAAGAAGAAGAGACTGAGTGGAGACCTCATCACAGAATCACAGAAGAAGCTGATTTGGAAGGGACCTACAAGGATCACTGAGTCCAGCTCCTGGCACTGTGCAGAGCAACCCCAAGAATCACACCCTGTGCCTGAAAGCGTTGTCCAAACACTTCTTGAGCTCTGTCAGTCTTGGTCCTGTGACCACTGCCCTGGAGAGTCTGTTCCAACCACCCTCTGGGTGAAAAACCCTTTTTTTTTTATATCCAACCTGAACCTTCCCTGACACAACTTCAGGCCATTCCCTTGGGTCCTGAATCTCTTCACCAGAGAGACGACATCATGCCTCCCCCTCTGCTTCCCCTCATGAGGTCCCAGCTGACTGGAAGCTGGTGAATGTGGTCCTGATTTTCAAGGAGGTCAAGAAGGAGGACCGTGGTGACCACAGGCCTGTTAGTCTCATTCAGTACCTGGTAAAGTAATCTCTTACAACTGAGGATATTCTATCATTCTATGAAAAAAACATAGTACTTTTAAAGTTAAGATAAATTCTGAAATGTGTTCAAAAGAAAGACCATGAATGTACTGATGTATACTTATATTTGATCCACAATTTAATGGAAAACATGGGGTTTAGTAATATATTTTCTGTATAATTGTCTGTATAATATCATATGTTAATGTATTTCAGTGGTTCTATTTCTCATCTGATCTTCTGTTTAAAGTACATGTCAGCATATATTCCCATCTTCAGTGGCAGCCAGGACTAACATAACTATTTTTTTCTTGCTTTCAAAACAGGTTTTTCTTATAAGCAATTTTGTTTGTTAGCTTGAAGGAAGTCCTAGGCTTCTCAGACATGTGTAAAGCTGACATTTTCATAAGGCAGGAAGTCAGTTTCATGATTTTTAGTAACTAATTTTCAACCTACCAAATTCAATTTCCTGTTTTCAGCAAGTTTGCATTTATTGAATGCTTATAGATGAAACACTGTAAACAAAGTAGGATAGGTTCAGGATCTTGTTCTCGACTATCTATGATGGAAATTTTGCCTTTTTGAAGTCATAGGCTTGAGCAAACTAACTACCCTTTTCCAAACTCCTGTCTAAATTCCTAGCACTAAATTCCTGCCTGAATCTACCAGATTTTATAATATGGCCATACCTGAACACTTTTCGTATTTTTATTTTAGAATATTGCTTAAGATCACTGGTAACGGATAAATACTGTCTGCATTTGTGTCTAGACAAAGAGAAAAAAAAGACAATTTTTCTATCTCCTGGAAAGCTTATGCTGCTACATATGTGTCCTTATATTGAACACTGACTAAATTTCTGGTCCTCCCTAGTCAAAAAAAAACAAACAACACTTCAGTGCGGAAAGGGGCAGTTAAGTGGGGAATAGATTCTAACTCATACAGACCAACAGTTTACTTCCCTTTTGAATAAAATAACTAGGAAGTAATGAGAGTAAAAATCGATGGTCTGAAAGAGGGAAAATGAGGTGTGCTGTGTATAGTTAGTCTTTGACTGATGCAAGAATTTGCAGATGATAAAAATTTCAAAATTATCTAGACATTTTTCTGAGAGGAAAAAACCCTCATCTAGGGTTATTAAATACAATAGTGATTAACTGCGAGGGCTGTAACAATCCACCTATCTTGTGGAATTCCAACTCACTACTGGGGGGGGGGAGGGTTGGGTGTTCAAGAAAATACTGCTACAGCCTGTCTACCCGTCTCCCATTATCTATTATCATCCATTCCCCTACTGTAAACAGGAGAGTTGGATAGATGGTCCCTTTCATTCTGACCTGGAATAGCTCTCCTTTCATCTTACTTTCCTTTTATAACATGCTATATCCTCACGTACGTAGAATGAAATACCATCTTTGCTGGCATCATGCATTGATACACAAGTAGATGTGCCATAGTCTCTTGTTTAGGTAGACATTTGGACACATCAAGAGAACTCTTGTTTTCAACTGTGATATAGAAGACCATGGTAAGAAACAAATATCTTCTCTCCTGTGCAGTTCCCACATCCGTATTGCCACTATAACCAGACAGACCAGCCTCTCACTTCAACTACAGTACTGAAGGGTTCTTTTTCCCTCAATATTAGACCAATCTCACTTAAATTCAGTCATATTAATATGAAAATCACTAGCCTTTGAGAGACACAATATCTCTCTGATAGTCCTATGGTATGCTAGCTCTCTCATACAGATCCAGACAAGAAATAACTTGGAAGGAAGCCACACCTACAGTGACAGTTGTTTTTTCAGTGTATATAGTTTATTGTAGCTGATTGAATTGTGTGTGGGTTAGTGATGAACAGCTTTCATTGCCTTCATGGGTATATGCTAAAGACGTCTGAAATTTATTAATTTTTCTTAACATAAATATAATTACAATTGTTCATTTTCTTTTAGAGGCCTGTATTAAGTGTTATTAATTCACAGTATATTCCATAGCAGAAATAAAATATAAGTTTCATTCAATTACGTATTAAGGAGCCTTGTTCTGAAGTAAGTATTCTCAAGTTAATCTCCACAAAGACTGCATGTAACATTATCATTCAGCTGTTTTGCATAGTCAATACAATATATAGTTATCTATAAATGTATTATATCACAGGATTTTTTTGAGAATAATGAACTATTCTAGGTATTTGATTTATGAAATTGGAATAGTTTGCTCTGGTACTAAGACTGCATTTATTAAAATCAAACAATGTGTTTCGAATAAACTTATTACAGCAACTGGGCTGTTTGTCATGACACCTATATAGCCATGAATATTTGCATTTGTCAAAAGTCTTTTCACACAGCTGGACTGAAGTAATTTTAATCAGAGAGCTTTGTTCCTTTCTTCAGTTTAAAATGCTTTATTATGGAGGTAGAAAGAGATCAGGGAATATGGATTCTAATATCCTGTCAAAATTATATATTTCCTCAAGCAATTAATATACATTATATTAAAAAAAAAAATTGGCACAGGACTTAGTGGTAACCCTTTTAAATCTATGCACGGCAATGTTAGTGAGTTTCTTGTGGCTTGTTGGTTTGTATAAACGGGAGGGTTTTCCAGATATGACTGCATTTGTTCCATCTATTTGCAGTAATATTGCCTCATAGCATAACAAAGATAATTAATCACGTGGGAAAAGTAAAGCCAAAAGGAATAGTGTCTCTGTGTTTGCATGTACGTTATCCTCTGAGGACGAGTTCAGTTGCATGTACATCAATATATCCATCGACATACAGCAGAATAGTCATAAATACTCAGCCAAGAAAAATAATGTTCCAAGCAGGAAGGAAACACAAAATTGCAAAAGAAAGACTTTTTTTCCCCAGACCTGTATCCATTTTTGGCACTGACTAAATTTATTTATGGTCCTTTGGGCAATGTTACTCCTACATTAGGATCTTAAAAGCCTTGCCATTTGTGTTATCATAGCATTTGATGTGGCTAATATGATATAGAAAAGTCTTGTAATGATTTACATATCTGGAAGATTCTGTCCAGCCAAAATGTGAAGAGAAGATAGCCAGACAAAGACATTAATATGAACACTCCCCTTGTGACTTCAACACTGTCCTATTTAAAAAGCTATTTTAACTTTTCCCGTACTTGAAGAAAATTTGTCTGAAATTATTGTTATGGTCTAAATAAGGAGAAATCCCTAATGAGAGTATGTAATTTTTTGGCATAATCTTCTACTTTTATGTTATAAAAACAAGTTCAGGGATTGGGTTTTTGGGTTTGGGTGTTTTGCGAGTTTGTGGGTTTTTTAACTACTTTGGAGTTTTGAGAAGGAGTTAAATTATTTAAGAGCAAAGCATAGGCATTTGAACTCTAAAAAAAACCATTAAAAAATCCTAGTTTAGATCTCATTTTATCTCATGTTTCTGCTCTACAAGTACATTTGAGTGAAAGTAGGTACCGTATGGGGATGCAAGGGAAAATGGGAACTATACAGTTGGTTCTCGAAACAACTAAGGCAAAATATTGTTTGACTGACTGGGAAATAAATATTAGCTTGTCTTTAAATTCTGAAGCTAAAACTACCAGTCCAGCCTAGACCTCCTGTCATTCTGATGATATTCCAGAGATAAAACTAATTCAGAATTAGTTTAGTGGCACAGAAATTTTATTCTGATGTAAACCTTGGCAGAATTAAACTCTGGCATCATCAGACAATCTTTCCCCTGGTCACATTGGAGGAAAAAGGGCATATATGAAGTATAAGCTCACAAGTGATTAAATGTAAGTTAAATGCACGTGTCAGCTATTGACATCTCATCACTTGAGAAGTTGTGTCACTGATAGTACAAGTCCTACATATGAGCTAAATGTCATTAAGGCATTAACATGCTTGAATGGGTATGATTATGAATTACAAAATCCAGCATGCTTGGATTTTAACCAAAACTAGTCATATCATGGATATTAGCCAATATTATATCTATTCTGAAGAATATCTTGCATCTGGACATGGAAGTTCATATATATGTCTACAAATGTATGTATGCATGCATGCACAACATTTAGAAAAAAAATATTTAGCACGAAAAAAGGAGATGGAACTATGTCATGAATTACCAAAAGTGTAAAAAAATGTACTGGAGAGAGTTATAGCTAAAAGTTTGGCTTATTGAAGCTGCTGGATAACTGGATTTCACTATACTTATGTCTTATGAACTGTGCATTTAGCACGTCCTTTTTTGCTGTCTTATCTCAATATATGTTCATGGTCTTGTCCAATTGAGTTCTGAGTATCTCCAAAGATGGAGATTTGACTTCTTCCAAAGTTTGAAAAAAGAGAGGGGAAAATCCTAATATCTACTCAGAATATTCTTGTAACTTCTGTCTGTTGCTTCTCATGTTATCACTGTTTACTTCTAAAAAGTTTGGCTTTGCTTTCTCTACACTCCCCCATCGTACAGTTGTTGACAGCAGTAAGATCCCCTAAACCCTCTCTTAAGTTTGTACTAAGACAATTCCCTTGGCTTTCCCTTCTATATCATGAGCTTCAGGCCCCTGACCATCCTTACTGTCATGCTGCAGAACCTGGATATAGGTCAGAAAATTACTGTGATTTGGCAGGGTGGCATTTCAGGTCCCATGATGAAGAACATCTGCACCAAAACCTAGAAGTACCTGGCTCAATTACATTTTTGATGGGTGGGCTGTTTATTTTGTCAAGACAGCTTCTGAAGTTTAACTTTTCTTCTCTTAACTATGGTATTTTCATAATACTAATGCCCAAAGTACATATTTAATTTAAGAATGTGGGTTTTTTCACATCAACATTGTGACCATCAATGGTGTTTTCCATGACTGGCACTGAAAACTTGAAAATCTATCGATTCAGAACTTCAGGATTTACCCAAAACATGCTGCAATAGAATTTAGCCTTGAATAGTTCATAATTCAGTACCTGATGAAATGACTTTGAAGATTTTTGCACATCTCTGACTTCAGACACTTTGCTCTGGGTAGCACTCAGATATTTTGCTGAAGATACTAACATGTCAGGTATAATTTACATTTTGTCATTTTACTCCTTATCATGCTTATTTGTCTTAAAAAATAATCAAGCTGCATGGAATCCCTTTGAAAGAAAATTCTTTTGCCCTAGAAAAATGGCAAGAGGCATACTTTGTTGGAGAGAGGCTTCAAATGCTTTCTGGTACTTTTCAAAAATATGTCATTTTTCAGTGAAGGTTGTTTCATTTCTAATAAAATAAAGCTACTCCATTTGCCTCAATAGGATTTAACATAAAGCCTTAGGATGAGGAGAGAAATGAAATGTTTTCTATCATTATTGTTTTGAGTACTACTGTTATAAAATATTTTACCTGTATATATATTTGTGTTGATATATATATATTTTATATCTGTATCATCTATATATCTATCTATATCTTTATCAATACATATTTGAACCAGAATTGAAAACCTAATCGGTGCTTGTTGAAGTATCCTAAGTATTTTAGGGAGAAAAATAAAAAACAAAACGAAAACCCCCATGGTTGTGCTTAGGAGTCCGTAAGACTTATGTACCCTTTTGCATTTGCCAGAATGATGTCTTCAGAAGATACTCTTGGTCTATGTGTGTGAGCAGCTGATAGTAAGTACTTCCTAGATTTAAGATTTCTATCATCGGGTATTTTAAGCTCCAACCTGGATTCCGTGGTAGCCTGGGTAGTTCTGGTAACCTGGGGCAATAAAGAGCAGACTGATAATCTGTAAGCTTTAGAACCTTTCCAGTCATCTCTAAGACACTTCTCAGTTTTAAAGAAACAAGAGTCATAGTTTGTTTTTTTATTTCCAAACCATTTTGTCCATCTTTAGTGAGAAAAAAAAAAACAAACCAAAACAAACAACCCCCCCCCAAGAAAACCCAAAACCACCCCATCAAAAACAAAACAAAAACCAAAACCAAAACCAAGCAACAAAAACAAACAACAAAAACAAAACCCAAAAACAACAAAAAAAACACAGAAAAACAAAACCAAAAAGCCCCCATGACATTTCAGCAATGTAGACTATATAGTTGTGACATGTAAAAGAGTAACGAATAGATTCTTCATGAGATTCAGATGGATGCAAATCATGTAAGGAACTCTGCAGTATAATGTCTATATATTTTTTCCCCTTCTTCTTTTTTTTTTTTTTTTATTAATATAATTCAGTGTTCTTGGAAGTCTATTAGGATGTTGGCAAATACTGCAAATGTAGGGTGGAGTTCTATACATACTGTATCATTCAGTATAGACATTTAAGTTACTGATTGAGTTCACAACCAGAAGTGTTTCCTGGGACACTAAATCACAAACTATGATTTCTGATCTAAGAGTTTATGATCTGGGCAGAAACAGAAGGTGTACAACTGTTTAGGATCACCGTTTTCTCCTTTACCTGTGTCATCCTCCTAAAAGAACTATATTGTTGCCACCTTCTGGCCACTCCACAAGATATTCTTGACTGATATGAAGAGATTAATCCTACCTGGAGACAAGGTCATTATGTTGTGACATAAAACCTTCAGACAGGTGTTAAATCAAGGATATTGGAAGCATGCTGCAGGATATTCCTCAAAATTTAGAAGAAAATATATTTAAGAAAAGTTTTAATTGCAACGAAACCTTTGGAGCAGATGAATAAATCACACATCTCAGGCTGTTTTAAAGGCAGAGCTTTTATTGATAAATGTATATGAATTAATAAATTTTTTATAAATCAATGAAATGTAGAACATTGCATGAAAAGGGCCGATTTGCAAAAATTCTCTCTTTTTGGTCTGCCAAAGAATCTGTATATTTATGTGCACATGTTTGTGTATGGGCTACTCCCATTCTTCTGCAACATGTACAAAACCTAAGTTTTACCATTTGGGCATTTTTCCCTGAGAAACAAGACCCATTGCACACTAAGCATCTAGGAAATCAGGAAAAGTTGGCATCAACTGAATCCTAGCATTTGTCTTCCTCATATAACTGCCAACAGAGCAAATTAAGAAATATCTGAAGGTGAGCTCCAGATTCATAAAAATTCCCATGGCAATCAGATGAAGTAAGTTAAAGAATCTGTTGGAAAAAATTCCAGACATATTTTATATCATACAACCATAAAAAGCCCTCAGAGAATAGGAGGTCTCCTAACACAATATGGAATGAAGCAGAAATTTCTTTGTACACCTAACAATGTAATCAAGTACGTGAATCTAAAATTGTCCATGTCTTCAAAAAATTATCTCAATATCACTTTCTTGTTATATGTATATATAAAATAAATTAATGAATATATTAGGCACCATTCTGTCAAATGGGAATTTGATGTGGGTCTAAGTTTACTATCATGTGAAGCAGCCGTCTAGACTCTTTGTAGAAATGGGTCATACTTTATTTTCTTTCACTGTAACCTCTTCTGTGGCATTTTAATTTATATTTCCTTATTTCCAGCTCTGTGCTGAATGAAATCACTGAAGATGAGTAGCTTAAACATGTCAAACCATGTAAAGAACACCCAGCAACTGAAAAAGAAAAAATACTGTGCCATAGATACAAAACTAATTCTTCAAATTCCTATATTATTCAAATGCATGGTTTAGGATACTTACAATAGCATAAAAGCAGGATTGTTCAGGGAATGACTCATATAGTAGAATGTGCGCCACAGTGAAGCTGTCCAGAAAAATCCACTTATCCTCAGGGTAGGATGCACAAAGGTATATATACTTTTGAAATTCCAAGTCATCTCTCTTGTCACGTCTCTCCTTTTTTCCTAACACATAGAAGATATAATACAGTTTTATATTTCTTCCAGGGGACATCAGCCATATATTTTTAAATTAGTTATGGCTCTTCATTCCCTCCTGGCTTATTTTCTCTTCTACATATCTTAGACTCTTGCTGCCAAGTTCCAGAGGTGTAACTCTGTGTTTCTATCAGAAGACTGATTCTGTGTGCTACATAAAACAATATGTAGCAACCTTGGTCCGAGGTCTTCCCACCATAAATTGCATAACATCTTAACATTAGATACCTAGTCCTAAATTGGACACCTGGTTTCCTGAGAATCTGTTCAGTGGGGAGAAGCACATTCAGAACATTATTCAGATTTCATACCCTTTAAAGCAATGTCTGAAAAAGCTCGTTTCTCTCCATTAACAACACAGACAGCCTACAGCAATCATGCTCTTAATTTAGTCATGTACATTAAAGCATCTAAGTAAAATGAATATAGGCCAAGCTGTCTGTGTGCACGGAGCACTGGAGTCACAGTCATTTGCACATGGTACCCTACATATTTCATTAATGGTCTATTCATCTGGGAACATTTGCCATTTCACCCTTAAAATTAGGATTCCATGTTAAAAAAACCAGAGAATATCACTCTGTTGTGAACCTGGAATTTGTAAGCACACAAATTCATAGCAAATATCTCTAATGTAAAAGAAGAACAAGCATATCACTGTATGATTACACTTGGGGGTACAATGACAGGAAATGACTGTAGCTACAATGTGTTGTGCTCAAAGGACATCCACACTTGTCTAGAATTTTTTTAATCTTATTAGAGAAAAACAAAGACCACTTCCTAGCTAATATGAGCTCTAGTTAATTTTACAACTGATCAAGTAGAATCAAGAAACAAACCCCAGTATTTATATATTCTGTACTTGACAGCTTCAGAGTTTATAGACTAAAAAATTTCATGATGGCTTAACACATATATAAACCATGGAGAGATGATGCAAGGTCAAAGTAGCACAAAATATAGCTTATGTGCCTCTCTTCATCACCATATGTCATAACAGAAGCTGGTTATTAGTAATGCTTGTTTTGAGTTTATATTCATTGGTCCATATGCCAATGAGACATATAAACCTATCATCAATGTGTTTATAAGGCTGTATAAATGCATGCCAAGAGAATACCTGCTGCTGCTTCTCTGGTGTCTCTCTCCTAATCCACCAATGGATTAATCAGTCAGTTCTGCATATAGCAACAGCCTTATTGCAATTATCTTAAGTATTGTGTTAAGGTAAAGTGAAAAATCTCATAGGATCTAGGAGGAATCAAGCCAAGCACAAATGTGTGACTTTAAAAAAAGTATCTTGATATCCTGGCAAGGATTCTTTCTGTGTGTTAACATTTAGCTAAATTCTCCACAGGGGCTGACCTGGTGGTGTATGGTCTTGTTTAGGTCTTCTTTCAATCACGTACAATTTGGAAGACTTGCTTCTGAGTACTGCTTTGTATTTCAGTGTAAAGAATGGGGTATCCATACCTTCAGGGTTTGACTTGTGCCATATCAGCAAGCAAATATTAAAGCCTATCTTTTAAATTCAGGTCATGCAAACAGATGTATGATAACACATCTCATAGTCATCATCATCTCTTAGAACTGTCTTGGGAGATAGGTAATTGCAAAGTCTCTTCTCGGTCAGTCTGGCCTGATTTATTAGCCTATTAAGTTTACGGTAAGCTAGCTAGTGTGGTGTTTTCAGTCTTGATCACAATGAGAGAAAATGAAAGATCCAAGTCCTAAAAGACCCTCGCTCCATTGAGAGTCATGCTCCCTTCTCATCTTTCCCTCCACTGCAAGCACAAACACATCACAACTCATTTTCATTCCCGAGTGCCTGCAATTCAGATTCCAGCTATTTTGAGTGTAACAATACTGTTCCATTCCCTTCCAATCAATACCCGCGCCTCAAATTTTTACACCCCAAGATCATTACATTCCATCTGTATCTGCTGATAGACACTGTGCCCTCATTGTCTCCTCCATAGCCTGTGATCCCTAAACCTTCTACATTCCATGTGCATTTATGTTGCTGTTCCAACATCTTCAAATACACTAACTGAGGACACTGACCGCTGTTCAGCAAATTTGATCTTCAAGTGCATCCACAGGAAATTTTTCCACATAAATTAATTTGGATTATTATTGTATGCAGAGAAGAGGAAGTCAGAAGGAGGAGAATTTAGCTGACAGCCACCATATGTAGATTGTGAACTGCAGGCAAACTTTGGCCTCATTCACCTCCTGTCTACCCATTCCTTTTCTATGGCTCATAATAAATGTTACATTCTTCATGGGGTTGCCCAGTAGGGGAATGGGGACACAAAGACAAGTTGGAGTTCTTATTCTGCTTTCCACACTTTCTCCCACTCAGAGATAGATTCCTGACCCTCTCCTACTTCCTCATCCTATTTTTAGAACCCTCTCCTACTTCCTCATCCTATTTTTAGAACTGGTATGAACCCACCTTTGAACAGCTATAATGTCTCTGCAGTCACAGGAAAGATATTTCACACACCTTTATGTCTGTTTTCCTTCTCCACGTTTTATGCTGTTAGCACTTTAGACAGATGATCTTTAGAAAGACTTGGTTTATGCTGTTTGTAGAACAAGAGGGCTCTGGTCCCATACAGCATGTTAAGTGAAATGCAAATAATAAATGATAACATTGTCACTATTTTTAGATGATCTAATCACACATGAACAAGAAAAGGGTTTGTTGCTCTTGTCTTTATTTTTAGGGCTTATATAAACACCAAAAAAGTTGCTTTGCTGTAACCTGGATAATCAGGGTAAGAGACCTTTCAGAAACTTTCAGTTAATCCACTTTCCTTCTTTTCTGTGTTTGCCTCACATCCTTTTGTTCACTGCTAGAAAACTGTGAAGGTCAGCTTCTTACTTTACAGATGATGAGAAAAGGAAGTGTCCCTTTTGTACTTATAAAAACACTCGCAGAGGTGAGTAGATAGCATTTGTAGGTTGGAAATTCCTAGGGAGGCATATCAAGAGGACAAAGCCAGTTAGTGCTATCAGCAGCAGGCCCAAAAATCAGCAGGAGGTTTCCTGTGCACCAGAGCTCATACCAATAACTAGCTATCTAATGAAGCAGCCAATAATACAATAGTTATTTTTTGTCCTCCCATGAATTTTCTACATTCTAATTCTATTCAGGTGTCAAGCCAAGATGATGGAGAGTTTCCAGAGGCTGAATTGATGTGGGGTTGGAAAGGACATCAAAAGAAAACAAAATTATACTTTAACAGAGAATATTTTTTGATTTTGCTCACAGTTACTGAACTTGATATATACACAGGGTTTCTTAGAGGAATATTAAAGGCAGTGCAGGATCGTGCCTTTATTTCTTAAGTTCTGTTATCTTGAATGCTATACTCAACATTCTTCACAGGCAAGGAAAGCATTCTTCCTTCTGCAATGTTGGAAAGCTGTACTCACCTTATTGCTGTCTTCTAATAACAGCAATGCAATGCTGTAGTATTTATTAATGCTTATGTGTCTTCTTGCATTACAACTGTGAATGTGTGTGTGTGCCTGCATAAGGAGGGGAAAAAAGTACATCTGAACTGCATATGTTTCAACGATCTTATAGGAATTGTAAAGCTGTATTTTTTTCCAGTTTACTGCATGGAAATTGATAATTCCTATGGCATGGAAATTGATAATTCCTATGGCATGGAAATTATCTATTTCCTGTACTATGTTCATTAAATTAGAAGAGAATGCTGTTCTTTCTGTCCAAATGTGTCAGAACAACCTAATATGTTCCATTCCCATTAATACCTTGGTGTGCAGCAGAGTTTTGTAGCTTCTCTTTCACCAAGATACATAATAACTTGGATAAGACCCTCTCAGTGCATCTGGCTCAAGTCCACACCACCATACAGATAAATGTCACACATTAAGTTGGATTGAGTGATGAAAGGTGGCATATGAACATATCATTAGTTTTCCCAGGTGAAAACAGCAAAGAAGAGGTGATTCCTAATACAAATTTACCTATAACACTTCAGTGACAGTTTTGAATAAAAAAGGCATTATGATTCCTTGTTCTGTATTCCCGTGTAGCTCAAGTAAATTTTTGATTAGCAAGGCTGAGAAGTCTGGAAAGAGGAATATAGTGTCTGACTGCCTTTAGAAACTGTCTTCTTACAAAGGCAGAAACTTTGCAATCAGATAAATCCGAAGTTTCATATAACTGGAGGAAGATACATCTAATTTGGTTTCAGGGACGTTGGTACATAGAAATCTTGTTATCTTAATAATCAATTTACATGAATCTTCACTCTAATGTTAAAAGGAAAGCAGAACCTTCATTAAAAATTACTATTTGTGTTGATTACATTTCCTGACTATCTATGCATTTCTGGTGGTGAAAAGAGCAGCTCTGGTATCTCTGGTGCAGATCTCTGTATGCAAATGCCAATGCACCACATGTATTAACCAATGTCCCATCTGGAAGAGCTCCTAAACGTAACTGTGATGCTACACTCACTCAAAGAAAAGGTTTGGGTGGTCCAGGTATCCCATAATTCTTAGAATCAAAAAGTTCATTGCAATATTTGAAGCTGTGTTAAATTACATCTGTTGAGAATTTAGACTGTATTTAGATGAATAAAGTTTGTAAACACTAGAATTACAGGCAAATCCTAGAAAAATATGTGCAATTTGAAATTAGTTTTATGGTATTTTATCTTTCTTTTCAACACAGTCCTCTTGTCTTCCTCCCTCATTAATTGGTTTCTTATCTTTTTATGGTGTCGTTATTATTAGGTTCCTCATTTTTATTATTAGCTTTTCTCTTTTCTTAGCACAGTGTGATTTCCACCAGGATCAAGATTTGGCTGAGCCAGGCACTTTAAATATGCGAGGCAAAGTGTGATTGTTTCCCTAGCAATAGGAAATGCTTTAAACCTCAGACTGCAAACATCCACTCACACACAATAAGTTTTCCTTCCATTTAGTGGTTGGCACAAACTGCCGCTTCTTGCACGGATTCAGGTATTTGTTTCTGTGGTGAATTATGTGTATAAAATGAAAAAGGATGTTTAAAATTCTCCATGCAGCTTATACAGGCAAGTTCAGGGCTAGTCAGACTATTTGGGGCTAACTGATAAAATTGTCATTCCTCAGGAACAGTCTCCTCTCAGCCAGCAGCTGAGAAAGTGGAGGTGAGATTGAGAAGGTCTCTGAGGAAAGTCTGCTGGAAAATCAGAGCCACACAAAACAAGAGAGGAGGGAAACTGGGGGTCCAGTCACATGAGCAGTGGAGGGTGGCTGCTGCAGGGGGGAAGGCTCAGAGCTGAGTGATGGCTCCTAGTGTTGGAAAAGATATCAGTTTAAAAATTTTTATATAACTTTAGTCAGGGGTTTTGTTCACCTTTGCCCTGGCAGAAGAGAATTGAAGTTTTTTTCCAGGCCATTGTTCCACCAGGTGAGGTCTGATGAACTTAAGATCTCAACAGACTGGGAGGAGCACAGAAGATACACAAAAATAATGACCATCAATGACGATTAACAAACATCAACTCTAAACATCCCCCCTGGCATGGTCAGAGACACCTGGTCTGGGAAAAGAGAGATAAGAATGAGGACCTAATGAGCATCAGAGGCAAAGAGGTCTGTATCCAATAGGAAACTAAATACTAAGAACTGTGCAACTTGGGACCAATGAACATTGAACCAATGAATTTCTATGGGTTTTGATTGTATAAGTATGTGAATAATCTAGTCAAATCCATGTGTCATGGAATGATTTTCTCTGCATACATGTGCAATGTGTGGATAAAATTATTTCTGTTTCACATCCTGGCCAGAACATCTTGGCCAGAATAAAGTAATGCATTGATTCTCTAACACTAAAAAAATTTTTGGAGCGTTTTTGTTTTTCCCACAGCTTCAGTGACACTAGCAGCAGAAAGAATGGTCCTGATCCATCCTCAATCCCCGTGCTGTGGAATATGTTTAGTGTCAGACACTGGGGGAAACAAGCAAGACCTATCAGGGCCACCTGATGAACCTAATATCTACACAAGGTGGAAAGGTTGAATGATACTTTTAGGAGTCTCGTTTCTGCAGAGAACTGTGGCGGGAATTTTCTGTCCTGACCTGTTGCATTGGGAGGTCTGTTCATTCACTGGGATGCAGGAAGTAAGTGTGGAGTTATTTGTGAGTGATATCCTCCTTCCTTCCTTCCTTCCTTCCTTCCTTCCTTCCTTCCTTCCTTCCTTCCTTCCTTCCTTCTTTCCTTTCCTTTCCTTTCCTTTCCTTTCCTTTCCTTTCCTTTCATTTTCTTTTCCCCTTTCTAGACTCTTCATTTTTGTTCTTGAATTAAACAATTTGTTACTTACCTCCTGCAGATTATACAGAATTATCAATCTTAAACAAAGCTGGAGCTATATGCCAGATAAGATTTACACATTTACAAGGATTTAAGCCATGCATCTCTCTTAGGTACATCCTGTTTGCAGCTAGTAAGAGCCTCTAATTGGCATTTAATCTTGGTAACCTCTGCATTCCGTATCAATCTCTGTGTTTTGCTTGGAGAGCTAAAGTGTTTTAGTCTGCTTTGTGATAATGTCTGTTTTATGTTCAAAGAAGGTGAATCTTCAGCCTGTTTTATTGAAGGTTTCTAGGTTCTGTATAGAATCACAGCATGTCCCAGAACTTTCAGCACAACTTTTTGAGGCACAGATCCTTTGAGGTATATATTTTACATCTATGTGTGCATACAGTCATAGAATGGTTTCCGTTGGAATGGACCTTAAAGATAATCCAGTTCCAATCCCCTTGTCAATGGCAGGGACAGCTTCCACTAGAGCAGGCTGCTCAAATCCTTATCTAACCCGCCCTTGAACACTTCTAGGGGTGGAGCATCTACAGTTTCTCTGGGCAACCTGTTCTGGTGTCTCACCACTCTCACAGTAAAGAATTTCCTCCTAACATCTAAATGTACTGTCTTTCAGATTGAAGCCTTGTTCTGTCACTACCTTTTGAAGGGGCATAGATGCTTATGGACATGGTTTATTGGTGGACTTGGCAGTCCAAAGGCTGGAGCCCATGATCTTACAAGTCTTTTCCAAATGTAAAGATTCTATGATTTTATGAAATATTGTTGCTTTCTGCTCCAAGTCAGGTTAATCTATCAGCTGATTCAGAAAACTTATGACAGGGTCTAGGTCAAGGAACTTTGGCTGCCTGTTTGAATGGGTAAACATCTAAAACTGCTAGGATATGCTTATAGTTAAGTATGTAGTTTTCTTTTTTTTTATGTAAAATAGTTGAATTAATGATATTACCAAAAAATAATGAAACCTTTTCTCGATGGCACCAGAGATTCCATTAGCTTATCTCACTTAACTGGGAGAATGTCTTAGAAGGACCTTCTCATTTGCACATTTTATTAGACTTATTGCAAGGAGTTTCAGGAAGTTGTTGGGGTCACCGATCTAACGAGTACATACATCTGTGTCTATTTTTTCAAGTCATTTAACATAAGTAATTTTCTCAATGGTAAGATTATTATCATCTCTGGCACAAACATGATACATAAGTTATTTTAACCTAAGTGGGATCTCTTCAAGATCAGTAATCAGAAGCTGGGATCACAAGAAGAGTTCTCCTGTTGTTTTGTGTTAAACTTTCAGAATATCGTATACTGAAGATTGGTAGCTCTGAGGGTCATTAAAACTCTTTCCTTCAGTAAACTATATTATCCATGAATAGTAAAACAGAATTCTGGAAATTCTCTGAGATTTCTGAAAGCACAGAGAGAGAGATGGGTCAGATGATCCAGTGCTTGGATCCCCTGGCAAAAACACAGCTAGTTGTGCACAGGTATGCTTTGATTTTTCTTTTTCTGTGTTGACCCTGGACATCTATGAAACATGATATTTAAATTTAAAAAAAACAAACACAAACATTCATAACGTTTTGAAGTGTTTGAATTAAAGAGAAGCTTTAAAGAAGAATAACTCACAATACAATGTCAGAAAATGAGTCTGAGAATCAGGAAATGTTATATTCATGGACTCTACTCAGAATAAAAAAAGGTACGTTGTGGATTATGCTGTTTGCCCCAAATGCTAAATAGGTTGCACATTTTTTAATTTACAAAATTTGACTAAATTTTGAGTAAAACTCAAAGCTTACATAGGTCTTTATCATAAGAATTACTCCAAATAACTCAGTTAGACCCTAAAGTAAAAATCAGGAGTACAAACATTTATAAGTAATGACACAAAGATTCAGGAGTCCTGAAATCCATTAAGCCTTTTTTCCCCTCTGTGAAAAGTGCCATTATTGTACTTTTCTGGTGATATGGTACCTCTATCCCAGTCCATCACATCAATTCATATCTAGTTATATGTTCCTGCAGAATCAATCTATAAATAGCTATCTGACAGCCTCTCTAATCATATCATGTCATGTTATAGGCTGCCTCTCAAATGCAATGTCATTAGTCACTCTCAGTATTGTTGGTGGTTTGCTCCAAACGTGATTTAAAGTCTTTCATTCTTCTTCTGCTAATATCTTCTAGACTTCCTTTTTTTTTTATTCACCCCAACATATTAGACTACCAAACGTACAGGTAGAGGAGTAGGAATCATTAGCATAGCCATGCTGAACTGGCCATGGCAGGCTGAGGTCTGCCTAGCTCTGCCTTCTACATGGCTTCCCATAAAGCCTATTACCCATACATGTACCTAATGTTGAAAAAGTATGGAGAATTTATAGCTGAGCAACCAATGGAGGGTAAATAATTTCACAAAGTTTGCATATTTTTAATTGCTACAAGTACAATATTTTTAATCTTAAAATTATTCTGAGGCCATAATTTTAGATATAAATATCTTGAATAGTTTCACCATGCACCATTTGCTTGAATTTCATGAGATCTGAAATTTTAGACAGTGTTTGATGTTCTTCTCAGCCATAATCATAGTTAAGTAAATATTGGTAATAACTAGATATGTCTGTAGTTTTCTGCTTAAGATTCTTGGATTTAGAAGTAAGTCTTCCTGACAACAATACAGAGACAGTGAACCCAAAAATGAGTCAGCACATTAATTTCATTTTTAAATGAAAATTCATTAAAAATTTAAACGAGCATTCACAGCTAGAATCCTTCTGTAAACATGCAAAACTTTTATAATTATAAGAACTTCATAAATTTGTGATTTGGCACAAGCAGCATGAGTGCTAAAGAGGTAGCAACCTGAGAAGAGGTGTGACGGGAAAAGACTGCTAGGACACAAAATATAGATGGTCAAGCTAATGCTGTGTGTTGTCATTTTCTGTGAGTCCCTGTGCACAGCACATGTAAGAGTAGAGAAAGCTGCATTTCCTCCAAAGGGAGAAATTGAGTCTTTGTTCATTCCTGGGGTAAAAAATGACCATGACTTTATTAATTGTGTAAATAATTTTGATAATGCACATACTTTAGTAACTAGTAAATATTTATTGCAAGAAATTACCAGAGCATTGTATCTACCTCTGTCTGTGGATACCCTGTCTTTGAAGGGCTCATTATTTCTGTAAAGTGAATGATTCGGTGACCCTGGAACAGGAATGTGTATGTGATGAGGTGTGCTAATAAAACATTAGCTATCAGGAAACCACAACTTGAAGGCTCTTGAAGAAAAACAGAGGATTGTAACAGAGACTCCCTGAAAGTTCAAGTACAGGATAATTGCAAAGGCCTGGAAAGTGCAAGGACGGAACAATACCAGAGGTGCCAGGTCTATTAACTGAGATCACAAATGGTCATTTCATGGTCATTAATGAAATGCCATGTTGAGACCCGAGTGGAACTTGTTGCAGAAATAAAAGAGAACAAAGAACAAGTATTACACATATGTGAAGCTTACATTACAAAATAAATTTTAATACATATAAGTATGAACTGGTGAGAAACGAGCAGACAAGCACGGTGTCAGTGAATATATCAAAGTTCCCTAGGCAGACCCAGAGTGAGAAGGAAGCATCAGCTTCAAGGTTTCTCCACAAAAGAACTTGAATATGGAGCCCCAAGATGTTTTGTCTTCTGAAACTTCTTAGAATTTCTGACTGAAGAAGCTGAAGAACTTGTTTCACACACAGTGATCATTGGATGTGGATCAGTGAAAGTTCTTTTCAAAACAAACTGTAGACATACACATGCAGTTTACAAAAGTCTCTTACCTATTTTTTTCTCTAATTAAATGAGAACATGATAATACTTTCATGGACATGAGTATTTTCCATCAGTATATCTGAAAGCACTCTAATACGCCCAAATTAATTCCATTCCGAAGTTCCATTTAGCAGAGAAGTAAAAGGAAAAACAGAACAAAATTCCTGGCCAGTGATCCCACTATCGGTCTTAAACGGCACGGAAGTGAGATTGTTCTTCCAGTCCAGAGACAGGAAAAGATATCTGAGCTCATCACTTGCGGTCATGTGGTATTTGCTGGGACATCAGCAATCTCTATTTCAATAGTAACTGAAATGGGAAAAATCCTAAGGTTTTCCCTTTCCCTAAGTACTTTCTTCTTTCAGGTACAAAGCACTCCTCCCTGGAAGGTTCTGAAACTTTCTTGCTTTTGTGGTTTGGAGTGAACAGGAGAAACAATATAATGAATACTATAGAAAAGCTCAGCCTCTTTTTCAATGCCAAAGAAATGCAGACAGGCTGGAACTTATATTTTGAAAGGTAATTCTAATTCAAACTCTCCTGAAAAGAACTGCTTTCCCAAATAAAACAAGCCCACAAAAAATTCTTAAAAATGAGCTGTGACATGAGTGAGTAAATGAATAAGTAAATAATCTCTTCCAATAACAAAAACAAAACAAAACAAAAAAAAGCAACAGGTACTGAAAATATAGCTATGAGACAAGGAGAATTTTTATTTATCTTTTTCTAAAACTTTGAGTGTAACATGTCTATAAACCAGCAGGCAGCCATAAACACCAATAGAGGGTTTAAATCAATATGAAAAAAAACAGGTTTTCCAACTGCAGCCTTTGCAATCTTGAACACAGTGTTAAGAGGCAGAAGGAGCCTGCTGCATTCACCATACAATTTTCTGTGTCACAGAGGTTAAGAGTCTCCTTAGCCATACCAGCAGGTAAATCCTCTGTTTGCTCCAAACCCAGCAGGGACATCAGTAATTTACAGCAAGGGGTCTGGACAATATCTTCTGCTTTTCATCCATGAAGAGCATTTTTGTTGTTTAGGTGCTGTTGCTTGGTAGAATTTCCTGTTGTTTCTTAACATAGGAGAATTGAATTTGTTATATAGGTGAATTTTTAATGTGCATCCTTGAAAAAAGTCACATACATCTGAGGTTTATTTCACAGATGATTTTTCCATCTGTGTAAGTTTTTTAAGTTGTCCCTTGCCCCTCTCCCCACTTCCCAAGTCAATGGCAATGCAATTAATTCTGGCCTGCTGACAATAGAGATTTTTTTTAACTTCCAGTGAATATATGATGTCATAGCCACCTAATAGATAAGCTGAAGCTAATATAACAGTAATCACAAGTCACTGACTGGGTTGCAGAAGTTGCATTCTTCATCTTTCCAACTTAATTATTGCAAAATTTCAAGTGTAAGTTAGTTGTATTTTTTATGGAAAAAGAAGGGACATATGCTCGTGAAAAAGTGCAAAGGACCTATTTTCATGGGTTTTATGGTACTGAGAAATACAGCTGCAAAAAGTATGTTGAGGAAATTCCATATATATATGCTTATTTTGATAATCAGACTTTTACAACATTTAGTTTCAGAAACAAAAATGGTCTGAATGATCAGCTCTTCACACCTCTAGGATAACAAATTGACATCTGCAGAGGATATGGGATGTATTTTTACTGTTTTTATTTCAAATTAGGAGATGGGTCCTGGTCATTATACTACTATTTGACTGATTTTGGATCATTTTACTGTTCTTCCTAAAAAGGGTTAGTTATGGTACTGATGGTCTTTGGTCCAAGAAAGAATTCTAAGATTGCAGCTGCATTGTCTGGGTTACTGGATTATTAAGAGTTCTGCAAGATTTCAGCTTCTAAGATGTATTTCAAACCTGTAAACTAATGAAAACTACTTTTTGACAATCAGAAGATATTCTCACAGAGACAAAAATTACCGTAGATTTAGGAATCTAACTTGAGTATCCTATAGTGGACCACACTTAGAAAACAAAGTCTTGCTATACTTACTGCAGACAAAGGTAGACAAAGGTGGATACTTATATAGTCAGTGTTCATTCATGGATGATATATATACTTTTTTTAAAATATTTCTGTTGTTGGAAACAGGTTTGAGCAGATTAGAAATACCTCCATGAGCAAATTATCTGAAAAATATTAAGTTCATATTTGTGTAAGAATAAACAATCTGGAACTGATTTTATTAATACTGATAAACCTTCACACAGAAAAATTAAGAAATGCTTTTGATAAATATTTGTATGGAAATATGCCAATTTTGGTCTTCTAAGTTTTCATCATTGTTGCTCAACACTTGTTTTACTGGTGAAAAACTTAGTTTTTTTTTTTCCAAAAGCTGTCAATTTTTGCATCTTTCTTTGACACCTATAATCAAGGTTGTCAAGGTGGATGGAGGAGAGGAGTAGCTGGGGCAGAATTACACAGCTGTTGTTGACACAGACTCACAAGCACAGTTATTTGCAGGGTCCCTAGCTAATGGCATACATGGATTCTAATGGGAAATATTGCTTCCAGGGTCAAAAGAGAAACAGCTGAAAAAGTCTATAAATCATTTAAAAGGACAGAAATTCATTTGAATTACATAGGTCTTAAACTGTCACAACACATGTAAAGAAAACATCAGATTTAAATGTGAATGATCAGCCTGTTAATTTAAAGCCTTTATTGTGTCCAGGTTCTTAACACCTGAAAGCAAATTGTTCTGTAATGTAGGACTAATGCTGATGTGATGCCATAAATGTGCTAATACTATGTAAATGCAAAGACAAAATGTTTTAAGAGCACAGACTCAAAATACTGCTCTGTCACAAACTGAACTTTTCATAAGCTTTGAAATGCTAGTTAAGTGAAAAGCAACCAACGTGCTGTTATTAGAGTTGAGCTCTGTATTTTGCAAAGCATCACACTTTGAAAGGTAATTTGGTGCTGCTGAAGTTAGAAGCTGTTTTTAGGTTTAAAGCTGCCAACTATATTACACACCTGCACCACATTATTTTACAAAGCATTCTGGTCCTTTTTCTCATCATATCTGAGTGTGCGTGTGTATCTGTTAAGGTTTTTATTCTTATAGCAGAAAGATAAAATATTCACTGCATGTTATCTACCTTAAAAAGACAGCAAATGTTACTTCGTGATATTGAAAGCACACACAAAATCATCTTAGTATTTTTTTTTGTCAGAAAGATATTTTGTGACAAAATTTGTCTTATATACATCTTAATAGCTGTGAACATATCCACTATTTTTTCATATTTGCAAAATCATTTGTCCCCTCTGCTACATTTTCATTTAACGTAAATAAAGCTTTTTAAACTACTAAAAGTGGTAATGCAATTTATGTGATCTGGCAAGTTACATGAAACTGTCTTTAGTCTGAATTTTAGTTAAAAGAATGAAAAGAAGAGGATGCTTCCTTGCCAGTAATTTCATGTCTTAAAAAGAACAGCCTCCAAACAGAATTATGGTAACTTTAATGTTGTGACAGAAAAATTCAAAGGAAACAAGGCACATAAATCCCTAGTGAGATAAACTTATGCATGTAAATTTACTTTCATTTTATTGTGTTGTATACCAGAAAGGTTATCTGTTATGAGTTGACCTCTGCGCATCTGCAAGGAGCACTTGAAAACGTTGATTTATTTGAGAGAAAATTAACACAACTTTTTTCCCGAATCTCTGAACTCACAATAAATTAAAAGAATGGCTTAAGCAATTTATTTGGTGAGATGATCTTTTAAAAGTGCGTTTTCAACATTTTCTTCCTTAAGGTTTCTAATCTATTATAGGTGAATCTCAGCAAAAGATTTTTTCCACAGGCATTGAAAACTGCAAAACTTTTTTCATCTTATATATCCCCTAACCAAACAATGGTCAGATGGAATCCTCAAGAAATGTGGATTTTTTCTAGAGCTAAAAGTCTCTCTTTCTTAAGGAAGGAACAATAACAGTGGGTGCCTTGTTGAAGTGCTTTTTACGCCACTGAATTCAAAGTACTATATAAGAACACAGTCTTTTGTAATTTAATTTCAGATCCTTTCCAGAATAAAGAATTCATGGCAGGTGAAAATTGAAAACTAAAGGAATGAGGCCAAAGGCTAAAAGGAATGAAGTTAGTAGAGAAACCTTTAAAATGCAAAAAATTTCAGATTTTGTTCATTGTGATTTTCAGACTAATTGTTAGTCATTTTTTACCTATTTAAACCAATTTGCCCATCTTCAGTTACTCTTATTGCTCTTACTGCTTGTTTTTTTCCTCTTGCTTTTGCTCTGACAGTAACACATTTTACTTAATGACTCATACCATTTGTTTTTTCTTTTTTATTTATTCAGTTCATAGGACACTTCAGTGCTCTACTGGAAAATAAGTACCATCAAAATCTATATATTATGTTAATTTAAAAATTATTGATAATAGTGTAGATCTCCAATAAGAATGCAATAGCTAAAAATTGGAAATGTTTCATTTCCTATTTTTAGTCTTGTAAACATATGCAGTTTAAGACACATGACCATTATAAGAGAGTTTGAATTTTAAATTTGTTCTCTCTTCTTTGAAGAAATTGACCAAACCCCCAGTGACATGAGTATTCAAAACTGTTACTCATATTTTTATTGCCAGCACAATCCAGAAATTTTCTATTTATAATCCATATTAAAAATGGAAAAATTCTTATCATAAACCTCAGGAGAACAGTTCTTTCCTTTTTTAATAGATTAGATTAATTTCACTGTTGTAACTCAGAACATGGAATAAAGCTTAAGCAAAAAATATTGCTTAAGGTGAGCTGTGTATGACTAACTGCTGAGAGATGTCATAGAAGAAAATCTTGTTTGCATAATTCAATGACACTGGGAACATGTTTTCAATCTTTCTTATATTGCAGAGAAGCTTTATCCTGCATCTGGAAACAGAGACTCGTTAACTTTGCAGAAGTTTTCTGCTGTAGCCAGGTATTACAGACACTCTGCTCATCACAGACACAGAGTCCTTAACATCAGCGTACAGGTCTCACCATCAAATCAATACATGGGGAAAATTCTGAAGCCAGGTGATAGAAATTAATGTTAAACATTTCCCATCAATCTGAATAGTAAATAAAATAATATCATTTCAATGTATGATGATGGCAGCCTATGGAAGTGATACTTCACTCCCTACTTAAATTAATATTTATTTTGAAAATAAATGCTTTCATAAAAGCAATACTTTCAATATTTGCACATCTGACCACGCCTTGGAGCTTTCTATTTAAATACTATTGAAAGACACAGTTTTTCAGCCAGATTTAAATCTCTATACAGAAGACACACCATTGGCTTAGACTTGATTTTCAAACTTCACCCCCACACCACTGGCATATACACAGACAAACAGAAAGGCTGGATAAGTCCCTTATGTTTGGAAATGCTGAGAAAGATATACTTTCTGATAGTTTTGTTTTGTTTGATTCGGAAATACAAATATTATTTCAAATAAGTCTTAAGACTGGAAGTTCCAGCTCCACTGAGCATGAATGCTCAGCTTTGAGGCTTAAACAATCCCCTTCAGAGTGACCTTAGACTAAAAATATCTTACTCAAAACTATTACAATTTTTAAAACTCATTTTTATTTGATTATCAATTTGTATTTGAAATATAAATTCCAATGAATAGCAGGCTTTTTTTGGAAGTGGGAGTGAATTCAAAGATACTCTTTAAGTATTAAAAAACTGAAACATCCTGAAAAGAATGGACTAGATCCTGAAGTTTTGACAGTATCAAAGGAGCACATGAGACTATGATGTGACTGGTTTTAGAAAGGACAAGTTAACAAATTGTAATAATATGTAAAGGAATGCTAAAAAGGCGTGTTAGTGTGGTTTGGCTCAGACAGTAGGAGTGTGAAGAAAATATTCCAAAATTAGTCTTAAACTGAGTTCCATTTGTTTATTTCTGTTATTTAACATTTGATTTACAGGATATTCCATCAAAATTGAGGTTCACTTAAAAAAATAAATGTAAGCTTGCTAACATGCCTACTAATTTACAGAAAACTTTAAATGTATTTTGATTAAACTACTTTTATTTGAAGTGCAGCACCTTTTGCATAGTGTCAAGACTCTTATGAAGTCATAAGGGCTTTAAATAAAACTCAGTTGTTAAAAGCACAAAGGAAACTTCCTGAAGGTAACAGGCTTACTTTGTCAGGACTTAGGGAACTGAAGGACAAAAAATAGTCTTTGGGTCTTTAAATTGGGTTTGGTGGAAGAAATTTAGAGAGGTTAAATAAAGTTTGCATGTGGTTCTATAAGCCCTTCAGCATGGTGTTCAGCTGCTCATGTGACAAGGCTAACCATAAAATTCTGCTGTCTCTATAACAAACTACTCATTGAATACCCATTATTTAAAACTCAAGAGGCATAAAGATACAAATGATCATTTAGATGACAAATTATAAAATAAACTTAATAGAGACTTAATAAATTTAAGTAACAATTGGGGATTAAATACATTCAACAGAAATTATTCTTTAACACACACCATACTTTATTAAAAACATTAAATGAAGAAATGAAGTTTAATTCCCCAGTCACTCCAGAAATACAAATGTGTTCTGCCCCTTTATGGATTGATGGTGTTTCCCTGATTCCCATCCATACACTGATTTGGTGGCTGTAGAGCCAAGGAATGACCAGTAGAACCCACTCACTGTTTAGCAATCCCACATTGGGTGCCAAAAAGGATTGTTGTGGAGCAACTCCAGCCAGCAGCCAGCTACCAAACAGCTGTTCATTCACCCTGATGCCCCACCCCACTGCCTCCGGTGGGATGGCGAGGAGAGCTGGAAAAAGGCAAACCCCATGGATACAGATAAGAACAGTTTAATAACTGAAATTCTTGAGCTTCTTGTGCTTGCTGGCAAAGCACGGGTAATGGAAAAGTCCCTGTCCTAGGGTAAGCATTGCACAGCAACAACTAAACCAGCAACATGTTACCAACATTATTCTCACACTGAATCCAAGACACAGCTCTGTTCCAGCAGCTAGGAGGGAAATGACACTTGGAGGCTTGTGGAGAAATGGCTCGAGGAGCAAGGTGGCCATGGAATGCCAGAGTCTCTGTCTCTGCAGATTTTGCCCCTGCAGAGCACAGAAAGGGCATTGTGCAAGCAGAAGGCAGAATTTTGAAGATAACTGCAAGGACGATGTCCTTGATGGTCTGGAAAGTACCGAGGCCTATGAAAGGAGGATTGTAGTTAAGGAAGATGTCCTTGGTGGCTTGGAAAGTACCGAGGCCTATGAAAGAAGGATTGTAGTCAGGAGAGTATAAAAAACTAGATCGTAGGGACCACGAGAGGGTGGGAACAGGTTGATGTGACTGTACAACTAACCAATAATAGATGACAAGTAGTTTTACTAACCAATGATTCTATGACATGTAATATTGCTAGGTGCTGCAAAAATGTATTTAAGGCTGTAAACCTGATGAATAAACGGATCGGACCAGACCGGATCGGATTTTGGGGGATTGATTGAAGAATGGAATGAAGATTGAAGGGTTGAAGCTTGCTTATAAATCATACTGATTTGTGTGTCTTGCTTCATTCACCGACGGAAAATGGCGCCTTTCTCCTAAACGAGGTGTCTCCTAAACGAGGTGTCTCTCAAATGAGGTTTCTCCTAAACGAGGTGACTCTCAAATGAGGTTTCTCCTAAACGAGGTGTCTCCTAAACGAGTTTTCCCGCAACATTGGTGACAGTGTGGATTTCTTACAATACGTGTCGCCGTTCTGCGACAGAGGCTGTTTCAGGCACAGCAATCATAAAATTAAAGAGTTTTTGACTCTTGGAGAAGTAAGGAGGCACGCCAGCAGAGATGCCACTTTGGAATTCCAGAAATGAGTTTCAATAGCTGTTTTCTGTATTTATTTTCATTATTTCAGTCCTTGTTTCTAATGTAAACTATTTAAAAAATCCTCTGAAATTGACAAATTCACAAAGTAATTGAAAAAGACAATAAGTTTTAAATTTAAAAAATATATACTATCCTAAAAATTCTGAATTAATTTTTAATTTTTTTTTGTGATGTCCAATCTAGGCATTGTCTAAGTAATCAATTATTTATGAATGGCTGCTCCTATCTTTTCTGCTCCTGTCTCTAGTGTCTCTTAGACTAAGTAGTGTACCAGCATCATAAATGTAATCAAATAATAAATCAGTAAGTAGTATTCACCTCATCATACTCCAGGCCATGCAATTTAACATTTCTGAGAATTCTCATTAAGTCTTGTGGATTAGTAAACTGGAAATACGCTTTGTCATTGAAATAGGGGAAGAAAATGCAAGGAGAAAGAACTCCTTTATAGGTTCTACTTCTCAGAGAGGGATAACCTTGTCCTGAGAGAGACTAGCACCATTTCCCTTTGGAACTGTTGAATTCCTCTTCACATGCTGATTGTATTTTACAAAGTGTTTGTGTTTAAGTGTTAAGCATACATTGAAACTTTTATTATTTTAATCTTATCTGATGACAGAAGGAAAGAAGCAGAGGGGAATAACTTGTGTTGGACATTTCTTGGCAGCAGCTGACAGAAGTCATGATCTGGTAATCGATCCTGAACCATGTGAACCACTGTTAAAACATTGTGATCTATTTTGGTGATTCAAGTAGAATTTCTGTTCCTGATAGACAAGCAAAAAGAACTGGGAAAAAAGGGGGAAAGGGACCATTCTTCAAGACAGGAATAGCAGTTTAGGAGAAACACATTACCTGACTATTTCCAGTGCTTGCCACTAATTCAGGCTAAATACTTCTTTGGTTTGCCCCTTTTGTATCATGAAAAGGCATTCATTACTCTAAATGCGGTTTCAGGCTTTGTGTCAGCTTGTAATAGTGCAGTTTATCACCACAGCAAGAGGGAAAATCGCAGAAAAATTAGGTTAATCAATACCACCGCAGTGTGTTTGACATTACATTCAGGAAAGGTTTAGCATGTCATTCCTAACTACAGGCCATAAACTGCCTGAGGTCTGTGCATGCTCTTGATGTGAATGCTGGTTCCTCATGCAGATCGAGGGCAGAACATAGCTTTAAGCTTGTGCTAATCATGCACCCCCTGCAGACACCTAGCACCTTGGATTGTAAAAAATGTGATACCCCTGCTTCCAATATTTCCTCTCCTGAAAAAAAACTTATAATGTTTCTAATTGGCAGACCTGGGCAAAATCCCTAACCAAATGTTCTGTTTGAAACTCCTGCTTATAACCAATGTTTTGTTCCTGACATTTAAAACTATTCATTCAGTGCTTGGTAGGCAGGGATTTGTTGTTGGAGGCTGGTGTTTGGGTTTTTATGAGTATTTTGGTACTTTTACACTGGATCAAGGTAGGAAATGACAAACTGACATTGGAAAAAATCTTTGTGAGGCGTTTCACTGGTAAAGGATAGGGTGTAGGATATGTTTACAACCACAGGGAATTTAGGGGAAAAAACCTCCTACTTTTTGTACTGCAAAATGGCAGGACTTCCAAAATGTTCAGATTCACATCTATGATTAAAAATGTATGACTCACCTTATGGAAATAATATACTTTCTTATGCTGAAGGGGGAACTTGAGCAAATGCTGGTTATGACTGCGATGATGCTTTGTGATGACAATGACAAACTTATGACACATTTTTGTAACACTGAAAGTTACTCCCCATGTCTTTAGACTCAAAACTTCCTAGTCTTGCACCTTGTAATCCCATGTGAATTAGGTAGTTTCCATCTTTAATTTATTTGTTAAAGGCCACAAATTTGTTTGAAGTTTGTTCAGAACAAGAACTGAGCACTGTTGGTTTTAACATTGTACAAAACATTGCTATAATTTAAAACATATTTTATATCAGTTACTTTAAATTACATGTTCTTGAAGACATGTCATCATTTCTGTAAACCTCAGTAAAATATTCTTTTCTTTTTAAAGGAGTTACTTGTAGAGTTTATACAATTATACAGTCTGAGATAAGGTTCAAAGGCTCAAGAATGAATATAATTCAAATTTACAGAAACCTGCAGTCCAGATCCTTGGTGGACTTAGAGACATTACTTCACTGAAATTAATGGAGATATACAGACTTTCTCCAACTAAGAAACTATACTGCAATGTTTATCTAAAGATAATTTTAAAATCTTTCATCTTGAAATTGAGTAAGGTAGTTCATAAATATAGGATTTCCTACAAGGCTTTTGGTATGAGTGTGATTTTCACTTGAATGAGAGCAAAAGGGCTCCTCTAAGCATAACTTAGAGATAAAACAGGAAAAGGAAAAAAGGACCATTAGAAAGATACACTGGAAATTGATAAGACTTCAGTACAAGTGAGATATGTTCACTAAATTAACCATGAGTGGAGCTCTTATGTGCTACTAAAGTTTCAGAACCTAAGGTTTATTTCTGAATTATTTTTCTACTCACAGCTTTGATATGTTAAAAAGTCCCCTTCCCACCTTTAAAAGAATTTATTTTAAAGTCAGAAGGGGATCATTATGATCACTTATTCTGAACTTTTTTATAAGGCCTGCCCCATCTTTTGAAGCAAAATAATACAATTTCCTCCACAATAATTTGTATTTTTATGCTTGTTATTTTTTTCACAGTATTTCTACAAAGTAAGATATGTGGATTTCACTGGGAACCATGTCACACTCTATGATTTGACTGTATGGCAACCACAGGCACACATTCCTGCTATTCTTTTATCTTAGGCTATTATTCAGAGAATGGGTAGCATTTTGTCGGATAGGCTTTCCAAAGCTTCTCAGTGCTTATATTTTACATGCCAGATTTTTTCTGTTCCTGTAAACATTTATTCAGAAGCACGTGTGTTTATAGATTAACTTGTAAAATGGGTCTGAAAGAATTACACATTTTAATTGGCATGTTGAATTATTGGGTTGTGTCTGTCATTGACTACTATAATAATAATTATTAATCATGTTAGAATATACATTTCTGAAAACTATAGCAAAACTCAGACTTCCAGCTCTGAAATGTACCCTCCTTATAACCAGTCACTTGTATTACTTTGCTATATCAGTATGCCATTTGACAGAAAAAGGACAGAGGCACATTCCTTACTCAATCATATATATATATATGCACACATATATAAAGATATTTCTCCTAAAAGAATCAGTTATTCATGCTTGCAGGCCCAAGTATAACATGTTCATTACAAATGCAAACTCAAGAAGGAGTCCTTCTGTGATTCTGGATGAAATTATGTAGAGGAATTTTGCATTTGTAAACCGAATCTCAAATTCAGTGACAATCTGAGGATAGTAATATGACCATGGTGGCAGTGAAGGTGCTTTGGACCTCATTGTGAATCACCAATGGAGGCCCCTTTGAACGCTGGCAAAAGTACAGTGGTGCTTGCAGGCAGACCAATGTCTTTGAGTACATTATTCTGGTAACTAATAACAAATCCACTGTGTATTTTATCAGCCCTGATATTCTCTGGATAATGGCCAAAGAGCAAAGCATTTATCTACCATGTGCATCTACTTAAAAATGAAGATTTGTTCCATCTTTTATTAAAGAAGCCACTCACTCACAGCCTTCATTTTTACATAGCAAGTGCAAATGTGTGGAGAAATGGCTCGTAGAGCAAGGCGGCCATGGAATGCTAGAGTCTCTGTCTCTGCAGATTTTGCCCCTGCAGAGCACAGAAAGGGCATTGTGCGAGCAGAAGGCAGAATTTTGAAGATAACTGCAAGGACGATGTCCTTGGTGGTCTGGAAAGTACCGAGGCCTATGAAAGAAGGATTGTAGTCAAGAGAATAGAAAAAACCAGATTGTAGGGACCACGAGCAGGTGGGAACAGGTTGATGTGACTGTACAACTAACCAATAATAGAATGACAAGTAGTCTTACTAACCAATGATTGTGTGACATGTAATATTGCTAGGTGCTGCAAAAATGTATTTAAGGCTGTGAACCTGAAAAATAAAGGGATTGAAGCTTGCTTATAAATCATATTGATTTGTGTGTCTTGCTTCCCTCTCTGTTGGCAAATGGCGCCTTTCTCTTCAGTGAGGTTTCTCTTCAGTGAGGTTTCTCTTCAGTGAGGTTTTTCTAAAGTGAGGTTCCCCGCAACATTGGTGACGGTGTGGATTTTACAATAAGTGACATTCTGCGACACAAATGATTTTCTGGAGCATTTCTGAGCAATTATGCTCTTTCCTGAAAACCCTATATTAGGAAGGTGATACTTTATTACTATCAAATGAAACCTTGTTAACCACTTAAAAGCCAAAACTGAATGAAATTCTCTACCTGTGTCTTTTACATCTAGCATATGCATCACTTTTTTGTACACCACATTGCATCTAAGATAATTTAAACAAATTTTATACTGCCTTATGATGAATTAAATGAATAAGTAGAATGATAATCATGGTGATTGGCTAGGTATGAAGACTGGAAAACTCAGACTGGAACCATTTGCTAATTTCTAGGAGACTTTTTATACTAATAATTATTTTACAGAGTTTTAAGTGATTTAACATTTGGGCAAACCATGATAAAATTCAGAAATTCCAAGTGGGGAAAAACTATGCTAAGAAACTGAAAACTATTGGAACCCCATGCTGGGCCTGTGAACAGTTGTTACTAGAGTTAAGTGACAGTTTGGGATGGTGTGCTAGGTGTACATTTATAATTTTGAAAAGTAGTGTTTTTTTGTAGAGATTCATATGAAACTCTAGTTAAACAAATCTACTCACACCACCTGGAAACTCCATGAATGATGAAGAACAATTCCCTATATTTTATTAATACAGTACTTGAACAGATTATTGGAATATTTATCAATACTGTTTAATAGCAGATTGCTTGGCAAACAGGCAGGAAGGCATGACTTCAGATGTATTTCGTTATAATTTCTGGGTTTATTAAATATGTGTTTTGAGCCATTTTAATTAGGCATATTATATTTCTATGGCTAGAAATCAAAATGACAGAATTTAGAAAGAACAGACTAAAATTATAAGCAAAATATATTGTGATGCTTAAAATAAATAGATGCAAACAGCTCTGCTCTCCTGTGCTTGAGATATAAAGTAACAAAGCTTAATTGAGTGTAGATGATTATTTTTATCTTAAGTTGTAGCTTCCTCCTAATATTAGGATTCAGTAATATTTTAGTGTGAAAAACCTCATTTGAAGACCAATATTGCTGTAATGTTGGGTATCTCTGCTTTGCCAACTGACTGCATTAGAATCATCTAAAAGATGTAAATTTGAAAATCTTAGGTTGACTATGCTCCTGGAGAAACCAGGAAACAATGTGGAGTTCTGCTGCAATGCTACAGAGAGCATGCATTGTGTGCAAAAGGTACCATCCTTTGGAGAAAAGTAAATTTTCTTTCAGGTCTTCTAGCAATTTAGCCTCTGCGTGCAGAAGTGTCTGTTCATAATGGCCAGACAATCCGAGACACAAAAAATTATTTCTTATCATCTATTAAGCATAGCCACTCATTGCCTTTGTAGGACCAGCAGCTGCTGCAAGCTCCACTGGTAGTAAGCAAACACCAATGGTGCTAGAATGATCCTGGTCCACAACACATGACACTGCTCTTTCTGCCCTTGCATCATTCCAACTCAGATTTGTCTCAGATTTGTCCGATGACAACAACTGTAAATTCATCTCCAAATGCTCTTTATGGTATGAAGTGTAGTGGATACAAAGGCTACTGTAGGACCTACCCTCAGTACTAGAACATTATCATAGGTTTTGAGTGAAGGAAAGGGCTGATGTTAAGGAAGCATTTTCAGGAAAAGGTCCCTGCAGTGTCTTGAACACCTCAGGTTTAGTACACCCTAAATATAAACCCCTAAAACCCATAAATCTTTGTTGATAAATCTCTGCTGTTTATTGTGATGTTTATTCTGTCTAGCACCATATGGTAGATCCATTTATGTCCACTTTTCTTCATTTAAGTCATTAGCAGATATTTTTACTGCATTCCACTATTAACATGTTTACCAGACCATTTGAGTTAATTAGTGTCTACTACTGTGTCATTAAGAACGTATTTTCATTCATATTTTGTCACGACACCTACAGGTAGCCAAAACATGTTGGTTGATTTTGTGTTTGCATACCTTGCACATAATTTTAAGATAACTATAATATATTCCAGAATCACTCCATACCCAACACTATCAATTTCAGCTACAACAAATAAAAAAATTTAGGAGCTACTCTGAAAATCTATATTACTATATAGATAATATAATATCAGTATATCCTGCAAGTCTATATATGAAATAATAGACCATCAATACGGAGAAATATAAAAATTGAAGAGAACAAGTCTTTGCACATCAGCAGCTTTCCTCCTGAATGTTTGAGCCACCAGCTTGCCAGTCTCTATTTCAATATCACTTGTGGATCCTTCTCCCCAGGCCTGGGATGATTGGATGATATTACCCCCCTTTATCTTATCTGAATTTACATGTCACAGTCCAAATTCCTGTCAGTAGGCATATTTGGGGCGGGTCACAGATGAACAGTTGTTTGTTTGCAGTTTGCTATAGTGAGCAGAATGTCTTCAATGATTTGATCAATGTTTAAGCCATTAACTGTTTCAGTTTCTCACAAAAGCTCAACTCTTCCTGCAATGTACTACTAATTCTGTTCCAGTTAGGGTTGAGGGCCTGTATTGGGTACTTACAGAAGTCATACATGAAAGGTTGGGGCAGCCATTTTAGCAAGGCCTATTCCAATAGGACAGGGGGTAGTGATTATAGATTAAAAGAAGGTAGATTCAAACTAGATTAAATAAAGAAATGCTTTACAATGAGGATGATGAAGCACTGGCAAAAGTTTCCAGAGAAGCTGCGGCTGACCCATCCCTGGAAGTGTTCCAGACCTGGGTGGATGAGGCTCTGAGCAACCTCATCTACTGGTAGATGTCCATGCTTATTGCAGGGTAGTTGGACTAGTTGGCCTTCAAAGGTCCCATGCAACAAAAAAACTTCTGTATGATTCTATGAAATTGAAATATATGAAATCAGCTATTCTTATGAAATATTCTGGCTGCTAAGAGGATGTGGCAAAAGTCACAGTATAAAAAAGACTATCCTTTAGGCCTAATTTTTTCTTAACTGTCTTTTATTCTCTTTTTCTCTTTATGGTGTTAATACCCACCAAAATTTCCCACCTGAGCAGTATCTCATTGACTAGAATTTTCTATAAAGGATTTCTGTTTTATATTCACCCTAGTGTTAAGGAACTCTGAAAGTTTTTAAGCTGTAGCATTGCTTTAAGCATGAGACAGTATTGATGTATGCCTATCAGGCTTCAATTGAACATGAAATGAACTTACATCTGCTTGAAAAAGATTATGTAGATGAACCATTATAATGTTAATGGTAAATCAGGTCATTAGAGAAGAAAATAAAAAATTATTCACATTCTTAAATTATACTTTCATTTTTGAAAATCTTGAAAATAATATTGCTTCCAATGTTTCACAATAATAAATCCAAAGGGGATCTCCGGGTAGAAGAGAATCTTCAAGCTATAAAACAATTTAGGTTTGCCATTTTCAGGGTACGTGAACTTTCATTTGATCATGATCTTAACTCTGTACAGATTTTGCCATAGTACTTTTCATGAGAGAGTAATTCATTATCCTTAATAAAGGCACAGTGACTGGGAGTAATTTGTTCTTCCCTGACTCCATTTCAGATATGACTTAATTAAACCTATCTTTTTATAGCTAAATTGAGATGAGATAAGATGACATGACATGACATGAATCCTAGTTCTGCTGAGTTTCTCAAAACCTGCATCAAAAATTTTCCTAATGGAGCTTATTCTATCTGCATCTAAGAAAGGGGCTTGAAAAGTGTCTAATGACAGATGCTGCAGAAAAATGACATTTTTATTTTTTTTCTCTCAGAATGTTGTTGAAACATTCACATGAGTTTCTACTTTATAAAATTTAGCAGGGCAGGGCATGGTAGGATCATTATCCATACTGAAATATCAGAGATAATATTACCGCCATAGACAGAAACACTGAACATAAAACAGTTTCCAAAGCATTGTGAATAGAGTATATGTCTTCACCATTTTGCCCTGGCATCAGTTCAGTTTCACCTATATGCTGTTGGTATAGATCACCATTCTACCTCCTCTGAGTAATAAGATATATGTTACATGCATTTGTGAGTACAAATGCTGTGTGTATGGAGAACTATATCTCTATATTTCCAAGGAAGAACTTGCTGTCTTTCATGGAACATTGTGATCAAATCAAGAGCTTTAGTACAATATAAGAAAGTTTTATAGTATTTTCTATACAGATATATTTATAAAGTACTTAAACATCTTCATTTGATCACAGCTGCTCCATTTGGTGTGCAGATGTACTTGTACTTTAATCTGCAAAACCTCAAGTTTGCGAAAACTTTGACTGGTAAAAATATGAAAAGCATATTTCTAGGTTTTATCTTCCCAATGCTTAAGAAATGCTATGAAGCATGATGTGAGATGTGGAATATTCCATCATGTTGTATAAATAAATGAAACCATTTGTCCTTCTGATCCCCTTGCATGTAAATACTGTCAGGATAAAATGGCTGTTAAGAAAATTGAACATAATTAGACTTGACTTATTCTAAATACCCTCAGTATAACTCAAACTAAGGAAGCTTAATATTTAAGAGTAGGCAATTAAGATAGCAGTCTTTTTGCTTAACATTTCTCCTCAGCATTTCTTTGTCAAGAAGTTTGAGTTGTTTATATTCAGTATAGCTTCTGTATATAATATGACAGGAAAACCCTGACATTCACTAGGGCACTGGTAGTGTTGGAAACAGTAGTTTAATGTGACTGCTACTACAAAAGAAAGGTCTGCAGTAATTCTGCTACTCCTCTGAAATCTTTAAATCAACAAAGAACTGAGATTAATTTATTTTGCCTGAGTATGAATAACTGAGATATATAGTTTTGGATTTCACTTGTTGAACCATTGTAAACAAAAGGAGAAATACAGTCATTAATACAAAATGAAACTAAACAAAACTTCTTTTTTTTTTTTATATTTTAGCTGGAATTTCTAATTGCATTAAGGTTTTTATTTAGATTGTAGTCTACTGAGGCAAAAAACTTTATACAGTGTCTATCATCTGCAAGTGTCTACTAGGGAGCCTCTTTGCTACTCCACTAAAACTGGAAATCTTTTAAGTGCATGTTTACTTATTTTTATGCCATTTGGAATGAAACTGTCAAACATTTAAAGTAATTTTTATTCTTTTCTTGATTTGACAAGTTATTTTCCTGGGCATTAAATTTTGAAATAAAGAAGATAAACCAGAGAAAACAGCCTATATATATAGGCCACTTTATCCCAAAGTCTGAGAGGAAAAAGTAGAATTAATTTTACCTGCTCTGCAGTGATTTTCAATTGATATTTCTAAATAATTATGAAATAATAGGTTGCAATTAGTAGTATATTGGATACTGTGTTTCATTGTAGATCTTTTATCTCAATCCCTTCCAACCCAGGGTATTGTATGATTCTCTAAGTCTATGAACTGAAATTATGCTTGTTCATTTAAAATCAAACAGTGGTGCAACATGATGATTCATATAAAAGTTTTGAATTGCTTTATATGTTTGTAAATCAAATCAAGCACAGACTGTCTCCTCTGGGATGGTCCAAATACTTCATCTTGTATCTTTTAGTTAGAGTGTAAGTCAGTTAATTCTGGAGCTGAACAGAATTTTATTACAGTGAGCATTTTGTTCATTTTTTCATTTCCTGGTTTTGCCACATCTCAATTTCCTTTCTTCAAGTTTTGGGTTTTTTTTTCATTTGCATTTTGTTAGCCAATAGTCATCTCAGTTCTAATGGAATACAGTAGGTTCCTTTGTGAATGTAAGCACAATACGTGAAAAAACAGGAAAAACCAGAGTAACACATTAAATCAGACAGACTTTAGGCTTAACTATATGTTATATGACAGTCATGACAGATATCTTTACTCAATGTTTCTAAGCAAGATAAATCACTACATGAAATACGAGATTCATTGCTGTCTTTGTGTATTTTTGTCCTTTGGAAGGGCAAATTATGATGAAAGAACCTCACTGCCAGCCGTGATGGCTAAATTCCTCTATGTTGCTAAAAGAGTTCTTTAAGCTGTCCTATACTGTTTCCATAGGACTTAGTATAGCACTGATAGGAGTGGTGAGGGTAGAGATATACTCACTCTTAAGATCTCCAACTGAGTGAAAATGAACAGAAAACACAAATAAGAAATGTAAAATTAAACTTTGCTTTGATGACTGATTAATTCCCTGTCAAGCTAGGTAAAAAACCCCATTTGCTTCAGCATGGCCCATTTGACAAAATATGATGACAAAGGATATGAACAGTGCATTTCTGCAAACACTAACAAGGCAGGATCAAAAGTATGCACGTTGTAAGGTGGGGGCAGTGATACAGAGCTCAAGAATTTTAATTAGAAATAATAAGATGTAAGAAATAGATATTGATAAAATCATGACCAAAACAAGGATTATGTCTCCTTTGGGTTGGTGTTAGGGTAACTGTCCTTGATTTATTCAGAAACTCCAGCTTTATAATGCTTGCTAGAGTTAATAAGATAGATACAGTCTCTTTTCCCTGGTGATTTATGATTCCTACATCACATGTAAGAATCATGAAGATTCACTATAGCTCTCTGTTTAAACTTCCTTCTAGTCCGGATAGAGAAACTGAGTTGGAATCATTCTTCATCTGCCAGTAGATCTGTCCCTCACAAAGAAAGGGGGATGGATAATTCACAAAGAATGATCAATTGGCTGAAATCAGATCATCTTTCATATTCATGAAAGCTGGCATGAATTTAAAAAAATTTCTTCAGATGTGATTTTTTTCCCAAATAGTGGTTTTGAATTTTAGATTTAATGCTTCTTGATAGTATTCTTCTGTCCATTACAGTATATTAATTGAGAGATTTGATCAATTAACTAAAGTTTATAAGGGTTTGGTGTTTTTTCTGTCTGATATCAGACAAGAAAATTTTATTTTGAAGGGACAATTTCTTAGTCACAAAAATATTTTAAATCTTTAAAATTAGTTCTGTTCACATATACTAATGATATATTTTTATGAATATTTACTAACAGAAATTTAAGAGATGTTCAAACACGACAAAGCATTTCCAAATTTTCTATTATTGTAACTATTTTTTCTTGTTATTGGATAACTTCTTTAAAAATATTTGACTTTTCCAAATATTGGAATATCCTTTTTGTCTCATGTTTTCCTTCTCTGATGTCTGCTTTCTGTCTTCCCCTACTTGTCTGCATATCCACTTATTTTCCTTGTAGCAACCAATCATCTCAAAATTCCTAGTATTTTAAAATACATATCAGAAGAAGATGTTTAGGACACTGAAATTACAATGTAATGTAAATGTAGTTTAGCCAATATTTTCCTCACTTTAAGCAGTGTATGTAATTTAAAAATAGATATTGGATGTGAAAATCTGAAAGCCAAAGGCTGATATTTGAATAATCTTAAAAAGGGCTGAATGATCTCTTATTGAGATTTTGAGAGATTTCGTCTTGGAGTTCCTGTTGGCTAAATACCACTGGAACCAGGATTGGTATCTGTATTTTTGTGTTCCTCTATGTATTTTCTGTCTCTCTCTCTTTCTTCTTCTAATTCTCTTTTCTCAGAATTTTGAGTAACTTAAAACCAAAATGACTTGTAGTTTGCTAAGTTGAATGGGCTAAGTTAGCACTTTGAGAAGTGTTTTATGTTAATTGAATGTTGCTTTAAATTTTGTCAAAAGGTTTCTGATTTTCTGAAGTTGCCAGTAAATTCTTTTGCCTCTTGAGAATATCTTGTTGGTATTTTTTCTGCCTGTTTAGCTCACAATGCATGAAAAAAAAAAAAAGCTCTTTTAAGAGTCTTCTTGAGCAATTATAGTTTCAACAAATTTATTTAGCCTTGACAAATTAGTTTCAAAAAATCATGGGTTTTAATCAATGCAAATAAAAACCTTTTTTTTTCCTGAGCTATTATTGCTGAAATTAATAGAAAACTGAATGCTTGCTTGAGAATTGTGTGTCTTGCTTGTCCCACCCCCTTCTGTATTTTTAGCTTGCATCCTCCTAAATCTCTTTCCTGAAATATATAAGCCAGCCAAGAACCATGATGTGCCAGTGAAGGCAGCAGGATTTGGAAGGTCTGAGAGGTCTGAGAAGGATGTTTCAAGAAACACAAACAAAAGAGCTCAAAGATGAGATGCAGAAGAATTTAAAGATAAGAAACACTGTAGAGGTGGAGTAATGGGTTGAAGCATCACAAACCAGCCTCTCCCTTTGGCACTGGATGATCTGAAAGAATGCATCTGTTTTATAAAATCAATATACTCGTTCATGATGTTTGTAATTGCATGCCTGATATATTTGTTAATTATTTGTTGTGTCATGTTAAGCTGAAATTCAACTGAAGGTGTTTTTTTTTTTTCTTTTTTTAGGTTTGGGTTCTTAAACTTGCTGGATATTTGACAGGTGGTTCTTAGACTCTCATAGACAGAGCAAACAAGGTATGCGAACAAATCTAGACATAAATATCCCCCATATAGGCTGTGATGTAAGGAATGTAAAATGTGTATTCAAATGCCAGGTCTACCTACTTATTTCCTGAACCTAGAGCAAATGTCTGGTGAAATTTAAGAAGTGCATGTAAAAGATACATGTAAATTCTCTTTGTGACTAGGCTTACCAGCCCTACACAGAATAATTTTAGTATTCTGAGACCAGCCTCACTTGCCTCATTTAGTTCAAGAAGAAAAACAAGAGAAGTGAAACGTTAAAGATGCATTATTCCTTCTCTGGAAGAGATACTACACAAATTAGGTGGCCTCCAAAATTTCAAAGTATCTCGAAGCTGAAAGTCTTTTTATTCAGAACAAAAACTGTTAGATTTTACACATAACTCATGAAATACAAAGGAAAATAGTCAATATTTTATTTAATAATTCTGTCTAATAAGCAATAATCTGACCGCTTTTAGAAACATTTTTTAAAATGCCACCAAGCTGAACCTTTAGTGAGAAAATGTGAAAAGTTTTCTTCAAGTCTTCGCAGTCCTTGGCAAATCTTACCAGATGGGAACAGCTGCATTCATTATAACTTATAATGCATTTTACTTCTACAACAGCAGCTTGCCAAGAAGAAACAATACTTGTCAAATCAAAATTAGAGATTGACCTTCAAAAGCATGAAATTAACCTCTTGGTGCATGAGATGTTTCAAATTTCAAGCCTCTTGATGGATGTGCTGGTTTTTGAACTTCTTAATTTATGTGATTATGACAATGTGTATTGTTCACACACTTGGGTAGTGGTAATCTACAGCACTGATTGGAGGACAGCTCTCTGCCTTCAGTGACATATGAAGAACAGTTAATGACAAACCAAAATGAAGGCCTGGCTGATCCAAAAAAAACAAAAAAAACCCAAACAATTCAGCAGAGAGGAGGAAAAATAGTTTTGCATCAACAAATACTGTGATTAGGATCTGTTTGCCAAAAATATTCAGCTGGTTACTGTTATAAAACAGAAAACTTAAAAAAAAAAAAAAAAACCAGCAAAAAACCAACAAAACAACCCATTTACTAGGCACAGTAAATAAAGTATCATTCTTTGGAAGTGTGTGTCTTCCAGAATCTATCTGTCACAAAGAGATAAAAGATTTGTTTTAAAGTTAAATTTCTATTAAAGCTAGAAATCTGTCAACCAGAAATTACATCTGATTAAAAGACGGTTTATTTATTCACAATATGAATACAGACATTAAAATGCCATGACCATGGAAAAATCCAATGTGACCCTTATACCAGAGGATGTTTTTCCAGGAGACACTCTCACCAATGAGACTTCACACAGAAGCTCATTTATAATGTGTCTGCTATACTGAAGTACTAATAAAAAGTTACTGGGGTTTTCATTTTGTTTTGTTTTGTTTTTTTTTTTTTAATAGATAGATTTACAGGGCCTACATTGGTAACTAAAAAGCTGGAAAATTTGTCTTATTGAGGAAAACTGAAGAGCAGAAAATTAAAGTTTATGTGGAAAAATCTTTACACTTTAAAAATACATCAATTTGATATGTGCTAGAAAAAAGAACCTTCTCTATATGAAAGATAGTGCTGATATAGGAAGAAATGGATAGAAAATGCTCATGGGTACAAACATTAAGACTGTAAACTGAAATAATAACTAAATTTAGGGAAAAAGCATCTGAGAAGCAAAAAAACCCCAACCTTGTAACTGATGTGGTGCGAGGAAATCCTGTCTCTAAAGTGGAGCCTGAATGGTGTGAAGTCAGCTAAATTGTGGGTATATCATCAGCATTGGGGAGACTGGACTTAATGATGCAGCATCCCTCTAATAATCCTGTGTCCCTGAGTTTAAAGGCATCTTCATGCAATTGAAGATATTGCTCTTGTACCCCACAAACAAGCCTGAATACTTAGAAATGGAGAAAAAAAACTGTCATTCTTAAGGATAAACAGGGGGGACTCTTCATTCAAGATATGTCATTGCTGTCATTAAAGACATTGATGTACAGCAGCGTCTCTGTCTCTGAAAGTGATGAGTGGTGTGAAATGTCTGTTCAAGACCTACATGACATTAGTGAAATGAGATCTTTGGAATATAAATCCCTTGGCATTGGCAGAGCATAGAACACTATTCCACATTTTATTAATTTCTGACTCAGGAAAGTCACTCCACAGTTTTTCTGATTATTCTGAAGTATTAAACTTTCAATTTTCTGGCTTCTCCAGATAATAGTGTAGGGCCATGTCTTGGTTTAAATACAACTTAAGAGACAGACACTCCAAAATTAGTGACCTCTCCTTTAGTTTTAATGAATGCCTTTCCACCAATAAGGAGAGATGAATAGGAGTAGATATATGTGGAAAAAGACCCGCAGTTTATTAAAAAAAAAATAAAATAGCAATAGACAAGAAAAACAATAGAAATAATAACTAGTTACCATGTTGCTGAAAGCTCATGGACTCCCTTAGAAACTAAAAATGATGGAGAAACTTGTCCTCCAAGCTGGGGTCCTCTGCAGACCACCGTGTAGGGTGAGACAAACATGGTGGCAGCCTCCCTCCCTCTCCTGACTACATGTGCAGAGAGATAACAAAGAGACAAAAAATCCCCCCACACAGAAACCAACACAATTACAAAAACTCCTTCTTCCCCCCAAAAACAATCAAAAGTGAGCAAGGACAAAACAAAATGAAAAGCCTGGAGTCCAAAAACCTATCTATTAGCATACAATGATATTTTGGGTTACCCAGGACAGGCCAATACTGATGAGGTTCTGGCTCCAGTCAAGTGGAAAATCCAATACTTCCTATAAAGGTTGAATTTTCTGGCTTGTAGTATCAAATACATGTATAGCATAGATTGCAAGGGTTTATGGTGTTGGGGAAAAATACCAGTGCCAATGGGGCACAACATGATCTGTACTGCCAGATCAGATGAGAATGCCGGGGAGTAAACTCAGGGAGTTTAGTACTTTGGGGCAACCCGAATGGCCTCCCCGGGGTGACACAACCTCCATAACAACAGGTAATAAGGGAAGGGTGTGAGTATAAACTGTTGATGTCAACAAAGTACATTATCATCTACCTTTGAGTAAGATGATTTCAGCCAAAATTGATAATGCTATGAGGAAATCAACAATGGTGACATTTACTTAAGATGACCATTGACTTGATTAAACAGTAACCAAATTGATACCAAAAGCAAAGATTCAGCAGAAGTATGAAATGAAACTAAATATAAAAGAGCAAACATTTGTAACAGTGGGAAGTGGCTTCAGAACAGGAAGATGGGAGCAACAGTAGTCAAACCTGGTTTGACACTGCCAGAAGTTTCTTCACAGCATCCTAACTCTGCCTTGGCTATAAAGAGATGAGCAGAGAGGATGCAGCACATGTAGTGATTGCAACAAGAGGGAGATCCACATCTGGGCTTGCATGGGTGACTTTGTAGGGGGAACCTTTTCTCCACTGTGGGCATTATATTAGGGATTGTCATGGTTATATATAAAGTTGGAGCATCTGCATATTCAACAAGAGGTGTACTTATAAACACCCTTGTTTATTTTAGGTTGAGCAGATTTTCCCTTTGATAGCTCTTGTTTGGTTTTTTGGGTTTTTTTTCTGTCAGTAGATGTTAATATGCAGGAGACACCAACAAAACAGACAGACACCCTAAGACATTTCCTTCCAGCATCTTTCAAATGTTAAAGCGTTAGAACTTCAAAATAGCCAACCTGACTTCTGGATACATTTATTAAGTATTTTATCCAGTGCCTCCTAGTTCATAATCCCTTGAGAGCAAGCCCTGTTCTTGTCTTTGTAAAGGTTGTAATTTAACCACCATTAACCATCTTTCAGCTTTCTCAACAGTCTCCTTTTGCCTACCAGGTTGGTCAGCGGAGTTTGGAAAGAAATTTTTCCTATGCATCTTAAGAAGGATTTCCCACCAGCTCCTTCTCTGTAACTCCTCACAGACTTCCAAACACTTGATGGATTTTCAGCTGGTAGCCAGATAGGCTGGCCTCTAGCTGAGACCCAAGCAGGGGCTCAAATGGGACAGTAGTAGATATTTGCACAATGAAATATTATCTTCTTTTGATGGACTGGGGTCACATGGCTGAGGGAATCACAGGCCAACATGCACTAACTCAGAAGTCACCTCTCTTTGTGTGCCACCAGAAATTACAGACTTCACTCTGCAACAAACTTCAGAGCAGCGAAAGATGAAACTACAAGTGCCGTGTGCAATAGCAGAGCATGAGAATTTAGGAGCATATTTTTAAGCTCTTTGGAAGCGTGGTTTGCCCCAGCTGTAATCCAGCCCCCAGTCGACCTCACACAGAGCTCTTGTAGATCTAGCTATCAGATCCACTGAGAGGTTAAACAGCTTGGCCAAGTTAAATTTCATTATTTTTATGAAAATTTCTATAAAAATTACATACCGCCTATGTTTTCAGAGACACAGGAAAGATTTAAATGTTCAGGCCTTCTGCCCAGAAGCAAGTCAGGGAGAAATGAAAATATCATATTTCTGAATGTTAGAAGCAGCCAAAAAAGTGCATTTAGTTTCTTCTTGCTTCAACCTAGTACACCTTACCACTGACCTCAGGCCTTTCTCACATCTTCTGAACTAGTTCCACATAGATTAGGTACTTCATTATTATTAGTTGTACTAGTTACCAATCTACTTACTTTCTTCTGCCTTTTGACTTTAAATATGATTCATAGTCAGATAAGCCCTAATAGGTATTACTTCCCTTATCCATCTGGCCACAGCCTGGACAATACTTGAAGTTCAACCTGAATTTTAACTTCTTGAAGAAATAATTAAATCAGTGTTAACAGCAGCCCATGTGGAAAGTGTCTGCCTAGCAATTCATTACCACCAGCCTGTCTCTAATTTGCCAGTGTGCATGGCACCCCTACCGTAGTGTGAGAGAGGCAACAGATCATTTATATAAATTAAAATCAATAGGGGGCTGAGTACTGAGCCCAGTGGAATATCCTCTGGGCAAGTGGAAATTTTAAAGGCTAAGGACTTAATCTTAGCTGCTTGACTTCTTTCATCAAGGTAGGACTTAAAAAGATTAATTATAATTTATGAAATATTAATACCTGGAAAGTTTTGAGCACAGATATTGTATTTCCACAGAATCAAAATGAAAGCTTTTTCAGGTTTCAAAGTGCAGTGTCAACATGGCAAACTTTTACAGCTTTAAAAAGCTTATTTTTTTCAATCTCACTAAAGGGGATTTTTTTTTCCTCTTTCCCTGAAAAACAGGACTTTTTTGAAAATAATTAATTTATTGCCAAGAAGTATAATTTCTGATGTCTTTGAAATGCATTTCGTGATGCAAAACCAGAAGGGAAACTGATTTTTCATTCTGTACTTCTATTACAATGTAACTGTCACTTCTTTATCTGTGAAGTTTCTATCCTTGACTTTAGTAGGCGCGCTGGTTCTAAGGCTATAATTTACCGTGGGTGAGAATCTGGCCCAAAGCCTTCATGCATATATTTATAGTGAGAGAAGTATTAGACAGATAGATAGGGATATTTCTGACATTCAGAACATACAGACATCTGAAGGTCTAAAAAGTCCTTATTATTGTAATGGCTGCAGAAATGCATTTCACAGAACAGTTAATGAGATCTGGATGCATTGAGTGACTTATTTAAAGTAATTCAGCAAGCAAATGGTGGACTCCCAAAGCCCCTTGCTGTCACCATTAGACAGAAAACACTGCTTCTCTCAATGGGTTAAAGTTGACAGGCAATAAAAAAACCCTTTTCTTAAACACAGAGCAGATAATAACTCATACTAAAATCTACATTTGTTAGTTTCAAGATATATACATGAGCCTCCCACAGAGTTATATTGTTCTTTAATTTGTTTTTTTCTGCTCTGACATCTTGTACGGTAGTCCTGTTTACAGTTCTGCTTGTTGTCATTCAACCTGGATTATAAAGGCTTTGGTGCAATATCTTTACTGTATTGTGAAGTGCACTGCTTATATACTGTGTGCTATGGGTAATACATAATGAGACAAGCTGGGGCTTGTAAATCTAAATTAAATTTAGTTCTAGGAACCTTGGTATTATCTATTGAATATTTTCCTTGTCTTGCTTTTATCAGGCAGCATATATCTGGAAAATAATTTTGTGTATATGACCAATAGGCAATTCCAAACAGACACCGCTGTCTCACATAAAGTGTTTTGCTTTGAACTGAGCACAACTTCTGCTTTCTGCACTTTGTTTCTAAGGATACAGTCATGAAAAGGGAACATTTTCCTCAGGAGCTCATCTGTTCCTGCTGTTTCTCCCTCACCTGGAGTCATAATCCTTGGTTTGTGGCTGTAATCAGCTCTGTGGAAACTAATTGTGATGTCACAGGCAGAAGATTATGACTTCAGGGGCAGAACAAACAGCAGGAGCAGGTGACCTCTAAAACACAAGATGTCTCTTGTCACACAAAGATCGTTCAGATGAAAAATGGGAGAGAAATGTGCCTATTTTTGGGAAGAAAATTTTTGTTCAGCTTTATAAAAGGCATTAATTGGGTTGAAAGAGTTAATTTGAAATGAAATTCTCTGTGATTATATCAAGAAGAGATAATATATTCAGTAGCAGCTGAATTAATAAGTTTGGCTTCTAATTTCTCATTTGATTAAATGACAAATACAACTACTGATGCAATCAGCAACTTATCTATCTTTTCACATAAAACTGGAACCATGTAAAAACTCATTTCCTCTCTAGCTGACTTTTGCTGTGAACTCAGTTGTAAAATGGGTCAAATTTTTAAAGCTTTCTGCTTTTTTTTTTTTTTTCCCTTTCCTTTCATGTAGTGAACTGATCAGAGGGAGTTGTGTTTGATAGATTTCTAAGGGAATGTTTTTGTGATTTAACAGCTTATTATATGACAACATTAAAGAATCAGAGTTGATTTGTGTGTGGGGAGGCTTTATTTTTAAAAATTTTTTGTTATAGTCAGAAGTTTGGTAGTGCAATATTTTTTGTACTAACCAGAGTTTTCTTCTTCGGTCCTATTTTGAGAAAATGTAACTGAGCATTTTTAACAGCATTTTAAAGTTTCATGGGGAAGATTATTAAGATCAATTCCCATTTAAAATCCCTATTTATAGCATGTTATCCTTGAGATTAGTGCTACAAATGGAGTTCTATCACCATATGGATTCATCTGTAGATGATGGATCTGTGCTCCATGTGAAAGCATGGAGTTCTGGTGGTCTGGGTAGCACTCTATCAGGAGGCTGAGTGAAAAACAGACATTTATTTTAGATTGGATTCCTACTCTTTTTTTGTGTGTGTGTCACATTCCATTCTAGAGAAATGTATTTTGGTCCAGGTAAATGTAATCTTCCCATTAATTTTTTGCTTAGGGATGCTAGACTCCAAATAATTACAGGTAAAAGCATAGGTCTGCTCTGGGTGCTCACATAAACCATTCTGTGTCAGTTATCTGTAAATTGAAGGATATTCACACTTTTTTTTTTTTTTTTGAGATCAGTGGCTACAAAAGTTCCAACACATAGGGAGCATATCAGTATTGGAAAGCGCATTCTTGTAACGGATTTTCAACTGCCATTAATCAGTTAAATGTTTAACTGTGTAATTTGTGTATGATCATGATCACTACCCCCTGAAAGTAAGTTTATGTCTGATGAGAGAATATTGTATTAATAATTTCTGGAGAAAAAAAACCCCAAAAAACCAAACCAGCAAAAAAGCAAGAAAACCCCCCAATTCCAAAAACCCAAACCAACAAAACAAACTCCCACAAAACTTATCTCCTTTACACATGATGAATGTACTTTATTTTGATTAGTACAAAATTACAAAGAATCTGCATTTTTTAAAAAGAACATGAAAAATTAAAGGACTTTTATAAATTATAGGATTAAATTGGACAAAAATATCATCCTATGATTCCATCATTTTTCCCAGATAGTACTGAAAAACACAAAAGTGTGAAAAAACAGTAGGCAATTAAAAGAAATCTTACTTTGTCATTCATAGGTGCTGTAAGTGGCAGATGGTATTGGAGTATTTTTGAATAGACAGTTTAATAAAAGCCCATGTTCCTCAATGACACATAAATTATCCACAGCCTTTTTACAGATTTAACATGCAAATCTGTAATTAATTTACAAATTAATTACAAATTTACGAATCTGCAAATTAATTTTGATAAATGTTTTATTTTCCCCTGGAATGTCCAGTCGATTTTACACATTGGTGGAGAGTAAAATTCTTCCAACATTTCCTTTACCTTTTGCAAGCTCTAAAATCACTGATAAGGAGAATTTTTTTTCCAATTTAATCTCACCAATTATGGTTATTCTAGGGCACAGCACTGCAGACATAATGTTCATTGACAAAACAGCACAGATAAACTGAATAAGAAAGCTTCTAACAGCATTACTAGGGATAAAGCTGCGTCTCTTTATGCCCTATATTTATATGCAAAGGAAAGCAACACTGTAAGGGTTTTAAAGTTTTTATCATTATGTACAGAGTAAATGCTTTTATGGAAAATATTATTAAACAAATTCCAGGCTTCAAGGAGGAAATAAAACCATAATTTAGTTCCCTATTCTACCAACTCATGAACAACTTTGTCTGAGTGGTGCCTTTACCTTGCAGTGAAAACCCTATTGCTTATCACTAGAAATGGTATCTTTAAAATTTCTAGAAGTTTCTACCAGAAGACCAGTAAAAATTTGGATCCAAATGAAAAAGATATGAAATTTATTTTTTATCAGCTCTATATCTTATTGTGGGTGCCTTAACTATTTGGAATAATTAAAAAAATATTTCATCAATGAACACAACAGATATGTTCTACCTTCTATCCCATTTGAAGAGTTACTTATTAACTTTGGAAAGAATATTAAAATATTCAGTACAAATATTGTTTATGGACTCCTTTATGCCATGAAGAAAACTGACCCAGAGTGAAAGACACAACCCACCTGCAGAATAACCACTGAAAAAAAGTTATAAAAGTTTCCTACTTTGTTCTTGCTGTTACCATGTATATTTCACCTTATTTACTAGCTCATTGCAAGGCATAATAAGTTATTAAAACCAGGTTTTACTTGGAATAAGTTGTGATGCCTTATATTCTATTGCATTTCCGTTAAACTAATTCTCAGATTTAGTAAATTTCAGTGGGCTTCACAGCTGTTAAGTATGACGTGGTGAGCTTCTTCTATGTTCAAGATTATTTTAGGTGCACTCCTCTGTAACATACTCTAAACATAGCCTTTTAAAGGGATCTTCTTCTAGATTAGTTTTTAAAAATATAATTGGGGATTCCTCCATAGATTTATTCTGTTAATGAATGAGCCATAAAATGTTTTCTTGTTCTTTTTAGGGCTGTTTAATCAAAGATAAGTTTTCTCCTCTGTTTAACATTTGATATTTAGAGCAAAAGATGCATAATCAAATTAAGGCAACAGAAGTAAAAATCCAGTGAGAATTAAGGGCATTTTGAGATTACAGAGCAGCTGCTCACATCCATTCTAGAACTGGGACATCTGTAAATTCCTGGTAGTCTAATAATCTGATTCTTGGAAAGATGATGGAAATTGCTGACCTGTTAGCGTGTACTGGAGAGACATGCTTCTAAATAACATAAGGTGCTTGATCTTCAATTTAGATCTCATTTAGGCTTACAAATTAACACATGATCTCTTCCAGTCTGTTGTAGCCCATATAAAATTAGGTTCAGGGAATTAGAAGCAAAAAACTGAAACAATGTGCAATTTTTATTACACAAAGACACTTTTTAAAAACTTCTCAAATTATATGTATTTTTATTAGGTAGATGCACCAAAAAAAAATTCCTTTTTAACCACTGTGTTGCTACAGATATACCTGATAAATTCCTCTAGGGTAGAAAACACAGTCAAAACAGTCCTCCATGTAAAATATACAAAATACTATTCATAATATTCAGTTGGGCAGAGTACAAGGCTCTTCTCCTTCGAATGAACTACCTCAAACATTTTCTATAATTAATATTCCCATTCCGAATTTAGGGCTTCTTATTTTTCATATATTCAGCCAGCAGAACGGTCAACTTTATTCACTGAAGTGTTTTGCTCCTTTATGCCTTCTAATTAGCATTGTAATGAAAGACTCTATTGGTCCTACCTATATGTCTAATTATAATTATGGTATAATATGTTTCCCAACTTTGAAATGTTTTACTTTTTTAGTTTCCTGCTCTAAAGATGTTTTGTTACCTGATTGGCAGAGGTCTCCTGCTCACACAGTTTCTGTACAAACCCAGAACTTACATGGATTAGTGTACCTTAAGAAACCCAGGGGGATCATTCCAACATATTAACTTTTGAACTTAATTTTCAATATGTTATACTCAGAATTGAATTCAACTGTATTTTCAGTCAAGCAGTTTCTGACTTATGTGTTAGACATATTATTATTAACAACTTTGTATTGAATGAGATTTAAATTAGTAAAATTATTAGAAAAATCCTTAGGAAAAACATAATTTTCCAAAGTTCCTCATAAAATTTTGGAACACAAAGCACTAGCCCAACAATTTGTCATCTGTTACAATTCAAATTCCTTCCCTAAATACCCTAATGTATGGAATTTATTTTTATTTAAGATACTTTGATTGGTGAACAAGAGCACACTAATTTGCTTCAGTGTAGACATTCATTCTTCTTCTTTGACATATGAAATACAAAGCAGGTCACTCTAATTAATCAAACTCTTAGCTTACTGAGTGGGGTTTTGTTTTCTTTTTTTTAAAAGTGTTTTAGTTCTTTCTAAGTAACTTCTCCTGATGTTCATTGCTCTGGCAGTATAAAGTGCAATTTACATTCTTTGGGTTACAAAACTGATTAGAAAATAATATTAGTCATCTTCTCTTGGAGGATAAGTGCAGACAGAGACTGCAAGTCTGAAATATCTATAAAGCAGTCTAAAATGTTTGGTTTTGCCTTAATTAACTAAGGAGATTGGTGATACATATTGAATTGCAGTCACATTTAATAATGACTTTACATGGACTCAGTTTTACTGATTCAATAATGTGTATTTATCCACCTAATAAAACTGGTCATTTGATAAAGTTATTGAAGTTTTAAAACAAGTGCCATGGTCTGTAGACATTATACCATAATAACCTAATACAATGACAACAGAAAAAAAGGAAACATACACAAACACAAATTAATACAAACATAAAATCAGTTTTAATTACATATTTCTGTATCCACCAAGGAAAAGCCCAATGGACATAAAACTGTGCACCACCTTGACAAATAAAGGAAAGAGCTCTTAGGAAAGAATGGGAGCAACGTGCTTAGTGTGACTTTTTTTTCTAGCAAACAGCATTAAATATGTGGAAACTTAGCCATCTGCTTTTCATACATGTCTGGGTTCTTGCATGCAGTTCAACTTTTTTTTTGACAGTATTGCTAGCAAAAAAATATACATAAAACATGTCCTTGATTTATTGGTACTACAAAGCCCACACAATGTCTTATGCCTTCCAAATTCCTTTCCTGATAAAAGGTACAATCCATTCATTCATAATAAAGACAAGACCATAGGGACAAATACTTTGGCAGTGTAGTTTGTTTTAACATGGACTGCATTTTCCCTGGCAGCTACTGCATCTTATTTAAATTCCCAGTAATCTGAGAGAAATCCACTAGTACTTTGCAATAAATTCAATTGTTAGTACACCATTAAACCTTACATTATTTTCTTAATGTATGGCAATTACAGGAAGTTCTGTTCTAAATAACACAATTTAATGCACTGTGAACATTGAGAGTTCAATAGTCCTAGAAGTTTCCAGAAACACATTTCTTTTTGTTATATAGTTGGAACTTAAATAAAACCAAGCAACAAAACCAAAACAAACAAAAACCCCAAAACACCCAGACCAAAGAAGAATACCTCATTACGTATATGTTTGTATATTTATTATCACTTTAATTTTTGTAAATATTTAAAATTATTTATAACTTCCAATTGTCAAATACTTTTGGTTTTTTTATAACATATAATTTAGAACCAAGAGCTTACCACATACTCAGTCCTGATCCAGGTGTAATTATACTTTTTTGCTCTGTTTTCTGTTAAAGTCAGTATGTGATCTTTGACTATGATTTTTATGCTATTTAAAATCCTGATCTCCAAGAGTTTTTACTTTAAAATTCTGCTCCTCAGAAGTGTTAATATACTTTTGTAGAAGTTGTCTTATATGTTTTTGTAGGTCTTTTTCTAGGCTCATGCATTGTTGGTGGTGAAATCTATGAGGATTCTGGACAAAGCTTTTGAGGCAATGTCGTAATTTCCTTGGGTTTCTCAGTTCAGTGTGTTGGACTTTTAACTACAGTGATGCAAAGGTGCAAGATGATGCAGAATCATATCATACACAGGAGATTTCCACAGATAATTTTGTGACTCCAGTACTATGTCTGCTGTTTTAGCCAGGTAGAAGATAAAGTGCCTCTTTGTTATTTTGCCGGCTAGGCATGGAATGAAATTAGTTGCTCGGTCAATTTGTAGGACACCAGGGCTAAACCCCTTTGGAGAGTGGGGATGATTGCATAGAGTTAAAGCAGGGAGAGCCAGCAGATGCCGCTCGAGGCTCCTTAGAGACCATGGCTGTGTGGGACAGAGATGTCTTCCTGCTGCTGGAATCTGATGCCCTGACATTTTCAAACCACTTGGCTTCCTGCAGATTAATCTCAACTAAAAATATTATAAAACTAGGGTTCAAAACACCTTCATTTTCATCCAGGTCTACACCTTAGAGGCTTATGTAGGTCTTAGTGAGGTAAGGTTAATTCTTCGTGGACTCATTAGATATTAGTATTTTTTATTGTGTTACTTAATTGACTTCTGTGATATTGTATGTGGTCCTGTCACACGTCTCACTTCTGGAAAAGCCCGTATTGTGGAAAGGAAGATTAGGTATTAAGTTTTAAGGCTAAAAGCAGGAGCTGGAAGGATTAATAAAAGTTGCTGCTCTAATGAGGAGAATTTCACCAAAACCATAAGTCAGAGTTAAAAGTTACTGTATAGAAAAGTATAAGCTGCTATGATCATAATGGGATGGATTTACAAATACAAGGGGGAAAAAAAGAGACCATGTGTCAGGAAGATAAAAAGAGTTAAGCTCAAGTGTACACAGCTGCATCAAATGTCCTTCTGTGCTGACATGCTGTTTGGACAGTTGCTAATACCAAATCTAAGAGGTGCACAGGACCAAACCAAGTGCATATTTGCACTGCCCCAGAGTATTCTTCTTTGTAGCCATTTGTGACCCAGTTACTTTTAAAGCCAGATATACCAACAGTTGTTTCATATCTTAGATGAGGAGAGTGCAAGAAGTGTGAGGCATGCTTGGATGTACAATCAACGTAAACCTTAATAAAACAGTATCTCACCCAATGGTTGTACTTATTTACAGTAAAACATAAGATCTTCTTGGTTCCCTCTGAGGAGAATTGGCTTAAATGTCCATTTTGTGGTTAATGTCATTGAAACTGATCACTGTTTGGCTGGGTCCCCTAGCAGTGTGAGATGTCATCCCTACAGCTACCTACCATTTACTCCCTCTGTCTCCTCCTCTCCCCAGTCGTTTTCTCTCTTTGAATGGCTAATGGCACCTGGTTATTAATCTTTACAGGGGTGGACATTTAAGATGAAATAACTCACCCCTTTAACACCTACTCTTGTCTTTATATTTTGTTTTATAATCTTGGTATTTTTGAGTTGTTTGTTTTCCTCTATGAGCACTGGAGGTTTTATAGGACAATCCATATTGAGACAATTTTTTTTTGGTAGAAAAAGGCATTATCACCAAACTACTAAGCTTAAACAGTCAGAGTCACATGACATTCCTGGATTTAGTTTTCAGGAGAGGGGGGACTGTTTGTTTGTTTATGTTTTGTCTGTTAGTTTTGTCTTGCTTGGGTTTACTTTATTTAACCCTTTGAATACATACACACTTATTGTTATTATTGACCAGGAATTATTTGTCTGAGAATGGTCACACAGCTCTGTCTCTGATGACGTACCTTGATATTATAATTTGTTAAGGGAAGATTGTAAGTGAACAGTGTGAATAACGAGGCGAAATCGACACTACCAGAAAAAGTTCTTAATGGTTAATGAAGTTCAGGACTTGGGAAGTCCTGTGTCTTGTCACTTAATACTGGTAGAAGCAATCTAGTATCAAGTAATTTTTAAAAGTTTTGTTACATGGGCTTATAGCTCCTGAAGTCTAATGTAGGTATCTCAACACAGTTATTAAAATGATAGGGCATAAAATCTCCACTTCAGTCAGCGAGTCAGTATGCAGTAAGGCTGCAGAGAAACATTTGCTTGCATCTTGGATAGGAGGAAAACACGAAATTATATATGGTAGATTACTAGTTTCTAGTGTTCATATCTTAAATGGAAGAATGTAATACCCTGCATGGTATGTAAAAGAGGACTGTCTCAAACTGCTAAAATAGAGGATATTTTTCACGTGCTGCAGAACTAGCCAATGACATGCATTACTATTTAATGTTGAAGCTAAGATCTGTGCTATATCCAGCTAGTCAATATGCATATAGAGAGAGATAAGAGGAGTTATAATTAGAAAGCACAGAAGAACAAGATTTGCAAGGGAAATAAAAATCTCATGAGCATGACAGGAGATCTGGCAAAGATTTCACTAAGGAGGATGATCCTCTGCCCTTTGCAATGTCTTTTAAAGTTTCCTACGAATCGTCTAGTATTTTCAGCCCTGAAAATGCCTGTCTGCATGCTACAGGGATAAGTTTTGACTGAGAGGGGCATGTCTTATTTAAAGAAAAATAAAGAGGTTTATGTAAAGAGAGGAAGTAAATGCGAAAAACACAAGATCACAGGTGAGACTTTCTAATTTAGATAAAAATGTTGTCTGTTGTTTCTCAAGTGATAAGGAGGACAATATCATTACACAATTTATTTTCATTTGCATTTCATAAAAAATTAATCAGAGTATAAACTCGTTAAAGTGTTTTCAAATCTGGTTTAAGGTACAACAGTGTGAAGTCACCTTCAGTATAAGAAACATCAGCTAAGGGCATAAATAGTATTTTTTTCTTATTGCACTTTACTTACACATTATAGATGCTTATTTCTTTGATGTTGATAGGGAGCACCTTGATTTTTACTTTCTGATTGAAACTTATAGAAATTTTCTTTTTTTTCCCTAAATGAATATTTATATGGAGAACTATCCAGCTTGACTGTGGGAGATTTTAATTCTTTTTTCTTTTGCACACAGTTAACAATTCCAGAAATAAATTAGACCTCCAAAGCTGTAAATAATTTTTTTTCTCATCATAAAAACCAAATCACTTATTTAAGACCCTACCATAGCATAGGAAAACATGATGGTTCCAGGCAAACCTATATATTGTAGGCTACACTGATTTTTTCTGCATCAGCTGTACCTTCAGTAATGTCATTGAGCAGCTTTGAGTTAATTTACAAATTTACAATGACTACAGCTTAAGTTTAGAAATCTAGTTTTTACATAGTTAGAAAGAGGAATTTTAGATTATATACATATTTTAAGCTGGAGCTGAATCTCAACCTTCGATTGTAATAACATTCACCCTTCTGATTAGTTTAAATATTATTTGAGCCATATATTTCCATAAAGTCTCATAGTAATTTTATTACTTTGTGTATATGTATGTTTTCATCTTTATTATATTGATTTTTCAAGTTCACACAAAAACATTTCTGAAATTTGTCATCCTCATGTTATGAAATGAACATAATATTATAAAGCAAGGTCAGCAGCACTTAAAAATTCTGCACTGACTTGAATATAACCACTGCAATACCTCCACGCCCATATATAATTTTATTATATTATGAAGAAACCTGCTCAGGAAAATGTGCAGTATAAAGCATATTTATCCCTGTACTGATAGACTATTTGTCTACATTGCTGCAAATGAATTTTGTTGACAGTGAGGTTGTCTTTAGCATGTTTCAATTAGATCTTAATAACTAAATGTTGTAGCAAAGACATTAAAAAGTACAATTTTCTGTAAAAAAGTAGACATAAGAAAGAATAAGAAGAAAAAATGATAAAAATTTGAAATTGTAAAGATGTCAATAGAAAAAAAGATATCCAAATCCATTGGAGTATAAATAACTGGGAAAAAAAAACCCTAAATTCTTTGGCTTATTGTGAAGGACAAGTACGCAGATAAGTACCTCTTTTGACAATGGCATTCTGTCCCTGGTGCCCTAAGTAGACTTAGAATAAGAAATAATTTAAGGGCCTGTCTGAGGGCCAAGCTACACTCTTATAGTGTAGAGCAATATTACAGACACCTAGCAAGGATGTGAACATAACACAATGCAAATCCTGGAAACAATAGCTCAAGTCCCAGAAGCATAATTGATGTATTATTTCCATTTGTGGACCTCCCTTACTTGAGAGATACAGTGATTCAAGGGCACCTCTATATGATTTAGACATATTGTGAATATTATTCTGACCTGAGTTTGGAGAACAGGTTTAAGTGATTTTTCAGCATCTCAGCTTCTTCATCTGTTCAAATTGTGATCATGATATTTATATATGACTCAAAATGTGTTGAGAGACTTAGACCACTGAAGTGTAAAACACTTTAAAAACTGTAGATAAGATTGCTGTATAATTTTATGGTAATTCCAAGGAAAATGGATTTACTATTATAAGGTCTTAGAATAGTGAGGTGAACAAAGGCAGGCATAGGAAAAAGTTGTTTTCATATTAGTAGACAAATTGTTTTAAAAAATAATTTGAAAGCATCCATGTTTTAGTATTCAAGGTCACTTCTACCTTAATTTAAAATTTTTGTAGGCAGTCAAAAAGCTCAAAGTAATATTCAACTCCATTTAGATTTTTCCATCTCTTTAGATTCACTACCTCTGTTTTCACAGTAGTTTAGACATTTGTAATAATCACATTATATCATAATTCAGCATCTTTACATGGAATGCTCATGGGAAGAGTATTTTAGTGTTTTGAAAGAGAATGGAAAGAGCACCATTGGCATAACACTACAGGATAGCCTGTTCATTGAAAGCGAAAAGACTCACCTTCAACTTTTAAATTATGTCTTTGGGGACTTGTTAATATTCACTGTGAAAATAGTCAAAAGAGATTGGAAAACCATATAGGAGTGTAGGGAACAAAGCATATGAAGAAGTGACACCTGTGAGTGAAGAAGCATACAGTTTCAGACTGGGATCTGACTGAGGTGGATCAACCACCAGGAGAGGTGACAATCCAGGACTGCTCAGAAATGCAGGATTGTGCAGACACAGAGACACTAGGTGTTGGCATCAATCAAGAACACAAACCATTTTAAATGGTAGAGTTAAGTATTCTGACTTTGCACAAATATGTTAAGAGCAGAAGAATCAGGTAGGTCATTGTGCTCAGTCCCCCACAATCAGTAAAAAAATTTTAGTTCAGTTTAATCTAGAGAACTTCTGAGTTTTCTGAAGATCATACACCTCTCTTGAGACCCTTGCTGTTGTATGACTCATTTTTTGTGTCTCAGCTACTAATTTTCAGTGAAGGGTTGCTTTTATTGTGAATAGTTCCCCTGCCTAGACAGGGGTTACCTATGGCTACTGTGCTGATAAAAGGCAGGGATGTAGCCAGAGACACATCCTGTCATGAAACTGATTTTCCTGCAAGTTAATCCTTTAGGAGAGGTGATGGGACCTCTGACATTTGAGATATTTAAAGCTGCACTGAATAACACACAAGGCAGAATATTCAAAAGAGCAATACTATTTTAATAGATAAATTGAGCAAGTGATTTATTACATCTCTTTAACCTTCAGGGCCATCTGATTGATTTTTAAAAGAAAATCCTGTACCTCCAGCTTCCAGTTGAAAGAAACATTGTATTGGAAAAGATCTCTTGTGTTACTGAATCTAGTTTCGTGCTCCTACAGGCAACAAAGTGAAATAAAACCCATCAACTGCTCTCTATTACAGGATAAATGTTAACACATCTGGGAAGGAGACCTGTCAAATTTGCCTGACACTAGTGGTATTTATAAATGAATTCTTTTAGAATGAGTTTCTCAAACCAACCTAAAAAGTTTCAGCTCTTGGAAACCTTCATAAACAGCTTCATATAATATCAGTGTTCATTAGTGCCTACTTCCACGCTGCTGTATGGAGGAAGCAAAAATATGGCTGGAAAAATATAGACGAAAAATACTGCTGAGACTTCACCATCCAAATTTCATCCATGGTGATAGCAACCATTATTTACTAAGTATAGGTAAATGGCTTAATTTCATTGAAGAACATGTTTTTTTTCATTTCACACATGAAATACTGAACAGTACTTTGAAATGGTAACAAGATCATCAAATTCTCTGCACTTGCTGACAGTGACCTTACCAAGGAGATATTGGTACATAACTCTCAGTGAGCATATCAGCAGAATATCGCTAAATACTCAAACCTGAATGGCAAACCACCTTTGCTAGACAATCATAGACTCATTTAGGTTGGAAAAGACATTGAAGGTCATTGAGTCCTACTCTTAACCAAATGCTGCTAAGTCCACTAATAAACCATGTCTCCAAGTCCAGCATCTACACAGCTTTGAAATACCTTCAGGGACGGTGGCTCTACTACTTTCTTGGGCAGTCTGTTCTAATGTAAGACACTCCTTTTAGTGAAGAGTTTTCTCCTAATATCCAACCTAAACCTCCCCTGGTGCAACTTGAGGCCATTTCTTTCTGCCCTATCACTTCTCACTTGGGAGAAGAGACCAGCCCCCAGTTTGGTACAATCCCCTTTCAGGCAGTTGTAGAGAGTGATGAGGCTCCCTGAGCCTCCCTTTTTTGAGACTAATCCAGCTCCCTCAGTCACTCCTCATAAGATTTGTGCTCCAGTCCCTTTACCCTTTCCACTGCTCTTCTCTGGACACACTCCAGCCCCTCAATGATGAGACAGAATTTAAAACCATGCTGCCTGGTCTTTGCCCACAGCCAATTAGGGGCCCCAGTGGGTCTCAAAAATCAAATGCTTGTCACTTAATCTTGAATTTTGATCTCTCTATAGGTATACAAGAAGGTGGGTAAAACCCAAGCCATCCACAATGTCATAAAGGAGATTATTATATGTAAGAAATCTGCATATTTATTATATCGTGTAAGCTAAAGAATACTTCCTACTTACTAAAAAGTTCTGACATTATTGCTTTGATTAATTCTGAATATTTTTCCACAAGCAAACCTATCTTAATTCATAAGACTGTAAGTAAAACTAGAAAACTTTATTGATTCCATCACTTTTCTTGCTTACTAAGACATCTGTAGATGTCAATCCTTAGCAGTAAAATGAATACTACCATTGACACGAAGTTAATATTTCATTGGTGTCTAAAGATAATGGCTGTAAAACCAATATTCCATGTACGTTTCTTGTTTTCTTGCTTTTATGTTCTTAGCATCATATGTTCAAGCCAAAAAGTTGCCATCAGAGTTTTGTTGCCATTATACATTGTTCATGCTCGACACACTAACTCAGATAAGCTTTTTTTGCTTTTATTCTGGCAGCCACAGTACATGGAAATATCTGCCATGTTCTAATCTGTTCCATATCTCATTAAATAGATAATGCATATGCTTTTTTTTTTTAAAAAAAAAAAAAGAACTCTTTATTCTAATTTATTTGAAATCAAAATAATGAGTAAATGCCAGTTGTGGAACATTTCAGTTTGACTCTGACCTAAGAACAAATCAAGAAATAATTTAGTCCAAGTCTGATACTGTGACACTTAACCCAAAGCTTAGCTTAATTGAGCTGGAAGTGTCTAAAAGAACACAGTAACTTCAGTCACGCACTTGAGTTTTTTCTGAGAAAAATAGCTTATTGAGAAAATCTATCTTGAAACGCTTTTATTGTTTCACTTGGTTGATTTGTAGGATGAATAAATATGTTTTGGATTTTTCTTGGGTTTTTTTTTTTTTTTGCTAACTTCTCTTTATTCTAGTATGACTTTTTTTTCTTATTTTTCTTTTGCACTGTACTTATTATTGCTATTTCCACCAGAGCCAAAGGCAACAGATATTCATGCATTAGTTATTACACTTATTAAAAAATAAAATCTCCTAAGCACATACGTTTTGACAGATTTCCTTGTACACTCAACTCATCATTATGGGATCATTTATGTCCTATGAATTTTGAATCTGCCCTGGGTGATTCTATCAGCAGATTTGAGTTTGCGATACAGCTCCATAGGATAGAATTATTATGAGTCAAATGAAAAAAAATTGAAGTGTTAAAATATATTGGGTTCAGAAACCTATTGAAAATATCCTATGGATTTAACACATAGTTAGGTGTTAAAGGGTGTAAAAAAATACCTCAGCGATAATCTGGTTACTTTTTAGTACCTCATTATTGTCAGGCGGGAGACTAGGTTAAACAATGAAGAAACAATGCCTAATAGATTTCACAAAGATTTTCAATCCATTTTTTTTGCTACAGATAATGATGGCATTATTCTAACAAATACCACAAATTACTTAAAGTAACATAAGACAGATGGATATAGAAAAGATGTACAAGGAGACAAGGTGTAGATGTTTAATTCTTTATTCTTTAACCAGACTGCAGTCCAGAAGTGAGATCATCATCTCTAAATCTTTTTTTTTCTTTAAAACTGTCTGTAAACAGAGCACACCACCACTGAGAAATGCAGCCATAAAGCAGATTTTTAAAGACTAATTTTAAATCTTATTTTGGGCAAGATGATGCAGGTGGGGCGTACTGTGTATCTTTTTCATGGGATTTGTATCTTTCACAGAGATTAAAAGAAAAGTATTCTAGCTGGTTTACTGATACTTGAAAGCTTGAGAAAAAAGTATTCAGAAGATGGATTTACCATACATTTTAGACAAGGCTGAAGCAATATGGGATTTTCGGAAAGCAAACCTATTTCTGCTGGTAACCCACAAGATGTGTCTTCTAGGCTGTTTCATTTGAGTGGAAGGTAGTGTGGGGAGAGAAGGGAATGATCTTGTCCTACTAGTGCCTTGTGATTTAAGTTCTCATAATCATCTTTGCATTCATGTATTTTTCACTCTGCTGTTCTTTATATGTAAAAAATAATCAAAGAAATTATAGAGAGACTGTCAAAGTTTTTTATCACTTTTCAAGCAAATAGACAACATTTTTATTGTCTTTTCATGCATTATTCCATCACTGTGAATCAGCTTTACTAAAAGGTGATTATAATGACATTTTTATTAAATTGTTTTAAAATTATGATTGATACTTTATGACCAGCATAAATCAAAACAATATTCTGTGAGGCTGACTTGTTCTTTTTGCTTGATTGCTTAATTTAGAGAGAAAGCACAATTTTATAAAGAAATTTAAAGTTGCATTACATGTGCATACTGAAATATGAAGGAAATGTAGATTACAAAATTAAGCATAAAGAGAACAGATAAGAGTAGAACTAGTGAATTTAAATAAAGGCATTTCAAGTCGTGGTGATTTCTGGTGTGTTCTTGACATATCAGGACATCTGAAGAACAATCAGTAGAACCAGGATAATCAAATAATTCCCCTGATATTTATGCTCAATTTAAAGACACAATGTAAGTAACTGCTTATTTGCACCGCTTTATTTTTTTGTTTCATCTTTATAGCTTGAATTTTTAGGCAATTTTTGACAATTTTATTGAATGAAATACCTAAACTCTCATGTTTCTCTTGAGTGATTCCTATTCAAGGACACCTACTTGAGTCTGAGGGAGGTAGTAAATAGACTTTCAAGAGTGCTCAGAGTAGAGAATCCAAGAACCTCAGCTATAGAATTTGGGTGCCTGAGTCATTTCTAGAATCTAACATTTCCTTGCCTATGCAGGGTCAGCTGTTAGCAATGAAACCAGACATAGTGCAGGAGAATGTTATGCAAGACCACACAGCACCACACAAAACTCTTAATCTGCCTTAGCCCTGCTCCAAGGTTGTGTTCATCCAAAGCTGCGAAACAAAACCTCTGAATTATGTCAGAATGATTTGCAGCTGGCAGAGAGGCATGATCATTGTTGGCTGGAGGCACCAAATGAATTTTCACTTCTGTGGAAGTACATACTACACTGAGAAACTAAATAGTCAGTATGCTAGATCAGTGCACATTGATGCCCTTTCTTTAGTTTTCAAGTGAATATTTTATAAACACATACCAGAAATATTATTTTTTAGGTTTGAAACTTAACATTCAGCTTGTGCCTTGAAAAAAAAAAGCCAAAACAATAAAAAACAACAACTAAGAGGTTGGACTGAGTGGTTTTGGTGTGCAGAGATTGTAATTATTCAGAAAATCACCTGGGACATAAATTCTGATTTTTCATTTCTAGTGGGGTGCAGCAAATTTTCTGGATGGGTTATGAAGTCAGAAACACAGAGAACAGAGATCTGAAGCTGCAGTTCTGCATACAAGCATAAGAAAAAGACATCATATTACATATTCCATTTCCTGTGCCATTGCATTAAAACTTCTTATAGCCTGATATAAACTTAGGTAGAGCCTGACAGTTAAACACATAGAGGAGTGTATTAAAAAAAAAAAAAAAAAAGTCTGTGTTTGTGAACCGAGGTCTTAGTTATGGGTATAAACTAAAAAGAATATCCCGTAGTTCTATTGTGATCTGTGATGGTAGTTCAGCTACTGTTGCTAATTGCAATAAATGTCTATGAGGCTTCCACAAATATTTAGACAGAAGGATGAATCCTCATGAGGAAAGAGTCAAACCCCTGCCTTGAACATGATTTTGGCTTACAACTTTATGGTGCTTTCCCAGCTACCGGGTTTAACGTTTGTATTCATTATTGTAGCTGAAAACAAGAGTTGATTTTATTTGTAACTGCTTATCCCGTGATGAAAATGTTAATAAAATACTGAACTGGAGAAAGGGCCTGGTTGTAGACATTCTAAACCGCTGATCAGAGGAAATCAGTAGAGATTGGGAATCCACCAATCTTAAACAGAAATCATACGGATGAAATTTTGGCCCCTGTGAACATAAAAGTTCAAGGAACTTCAATGAAACCTAGACTCATGGTAAATCTCAGACAGTAGATACCCAAGACAAAAAGTGCCCAATCTAAGAGGTCCCTTTGGAAAACCAGCATTTGAATGACATACTAGAATTCACACAAGGAGTCATTGTCAGAGTTGAGATGAACTCATGATTTCCTGGCTCTCACTGATTGAAATTACTTCTTAGAACTGGCTAGCATAGCAATAAAAGCAAATTTTGCACTGCAATAATTTCTGATACTGTGTTAAACTTTATAAAATATGTTCCTTGGGGGTGAGATTAATGAGCAACACATAAAGACTGGTTATTCACACCTTATGCAGCTGCACTTACAAGAGGATTGGGAAAGATGAAATCCAGCCTCAATAGAAGGCCATGATGTGATGTGGCCAAAATTCAGGGGGTTGTGGCTTTTATTTAACCTTATAGGCTGAAATAATATCTGCTGAATTTCTGTGTGTCCTTCGTAAGGATTCCAAGTGACTTGATCCTGATCTGACACTTGCAGCTCTTTTCCAAGCCTATTCCTGTATCTTTTGCCACAACTCATTTTGATGCATAATCAGGCCTTCTTCCCTGGCTTTCATACAGATGGAATACATTCCTTCTTCTCATAAATACTTTATCAACAGTTTCTGCTTAGGATTTACTTATTGAACTTTTGTGAGGTTAATGACTTCAGGGAAATTATGGGAAAGCCCACAGAAAATGGTTTAAAAAAATTCCTCTGGGATTGCCTATGTTGTATAGACAATAATGAGCTTTCATACAGTGCATATACCATCACTGACAGACCAACCATTAGCACATGTAAGGCCTATCAGTTAAATGTGAACTGTGGAGAGCAATCAAGTATGAGGGAAGAGTAGCATACCAAAGTGGTTACCTGCTCTTTTTTTGTACTGTAGGTTCCATGGAACACTTCCTTTAGACAGACTGTATTTTTGACAAAGAAATGAGGGAAAAAAAAAAGTACACCATAAACATCTGTGTTGAGATGGAGATAGGAATCAAATGAGACCAAATATGTCTTCTCTTTGGTTATTCCCTTTCCACCATGCAGGTGAAGAGATATATTGCATGATAAATTGTAATATTACTTGTTGGGGAATGTGAAACAGAAAGGCATTGTAAATATGATTGCTCAAATTCTGAGTATATGAAACCTGTAAGTGAAATAGAATTGAAAGCAAGTTTCGATCTCTAAAATGCCAAGCCTCAGTTACTGAACAACTGGAAAACAATGCTATGGCCAGCTGTCTGTAATCTCCTTTTTGATTAAACAATGCCCTTCTCCTTACCGAGAGTCCAGGGGTCAAAGCTGCCCCTGCTGGCCTGGCAGGAGGGGTCCAAATGGTAATGTAGTGATTCTTATAGGCTGTATGTAAATGCTATAGGATTTGTATCTTGTACTAGATTGGCTACTGTAAAATAGAATATTCAGCAGGGAAGCTTTTTTACTGTACTGTAAGGGACACATCCCTCTCTTGCTCCTTCTCTTCCCCTCGGCCCCTCTCCTCTGCCCCTCTCCGCTCTCCCCTCCCCCCACCCTGTTTCCCCAATAAACCTGCATGCTCTAAGACTGGACTCTGGAGAGCTCTGTCCAAATCGCCAGCGCATCGCAGAGATTCCTACAGCACCCACGAAACCACTACATTACTGATTCTCAAATTATTTGAAATTATTTTTTTAATTAGCATTAATTTTTTAGATGTTGTCATTTTCTTTTGAAAGAGACACAAACTTCTCTTCATAAGGAGTCTGTCTTCTGTGGTCTAAATATTACCAATTTTATTGCATCAAAATTTCTTCTAAAAGTCAATAACATTTGGACTGCAGAAGGACTAGAATTTAACTAAAGAGCTTGGCAGTACACTAGAATCACTGGATTGTATACTCATTAAGGTGCAGTAGCACTAGTAAAAACCTGATTTAAATTAAAATTTTGCTATGCTAATGTCAAAAGAAGCACTCTCTGACTCAAAAGTCACATTTTGTGTATTTCTGAGTAGTCTTCTCTGGTGATATCTGTTGAGGGATTCCTGTGTGGTGATATAGTATTTCCAGCATATCTAAATAATATTTTGCAGTTAGCTTGATGTCATATAAACACAGATACCCCATTTCTAAGACCAGGCTAAATATTTGTGTTACCTCATCTCCAATGCTGTTACAACACTTCATTACTACAGTAATTACAGTAATTTCATGACTTGCAGTACAAGGGCAGTTTGGAATGGAGAGCAGAATGTGACCATGTCAGCAGACCAGCATAGGCATGACCTCTTGGTGTTAATTAGGGTGGGAGATCTTATCTTCTTAACGCTGTAGTTGAAGGTAAGGAAATATTTTTAATGGAGGAAGAGGAATGAGAATCCCAAGCTTGTCAGAATTAAGAACTGTACAAAATATTATTAATAATAAATTATTAAGACAATAGATTTAATTTATTGGTCTTGGAGAGAATTGTACCATACTTTCTTATTATCCTACTTGCAGACCTCTTAGGTGAGCTTCTAAAATTGCCAAAGGTAATACAAACATCCTCTGAGCGTCATTTGATTCCAAAGAAAGACACCTTGATGACAACAGATTTAGAAATATCGTTCTAGAAAAATATTTGCTTCAACTCACAAATGGGGGTGGCTTTTTAAAAAATCCCTCTTGGATTACCTCACCTACTGTGTTTAATAGCAGACTCTTATGATAGTATAAAAAAGACAAACTATTTAGGACTTCCTATTTTAACCACATTTCAAAATAGTCACTGTTCAGTTAAGCATGTTAAACATCCTTATTTCTTCATGAGAAAGATTAATTTGTGTTTTCTGTGTATTTTCATTACTTATTTGTAGCAAACATAAACAACTCCCCTTAAAAGTTATTAATCTAAGGTAGCCTTTTAAAAATCACCAAAATAAAATAGACTACCAGACCAAAAAAATTAAATCTCTGGAAGCCTAGAAGAGAGCTGCTTGAATAGATGGTTTAGACCTTCTCTAATTGTCAGCCTCTATAAAAACAGGTGAAATAATTTTCCTTCTTTTTTTGACAATTGTTTTTTAATACATATCCGTTTCAGTGTCATTCAGCAGGTATATTCAGCTTTGCACCAACAAAGCCTTTGTCATGCCATTGATTTTGGGAGGTATGTGTCCTATTCAGGGTTAAGTTCCACAGCTGAAAAGGAATGAAAATAATTGACTATAATGCTTAGACAAATTTAGTGTACAGAGAAAGTGCTGTAAGTGTGGATTTTTTTGTTAACTGTTCTTTTCTATCAACAGTTAATTTAAAAAAAATTAAATAGTTCATCTTAACAAGTCAGATTTTGTTGCAGAACTGAGCTCTGGCTAGAATAGGATAAAATTGATGTGCTTCTTTGGATAATTTGCTTGTTTGAAATGGTGACTGTCTTCTCTATTTTGAAGATATGAACAGGATCAGATTAATTTGATTACCTCTGAACATAATTATGTTTTCTTCCTGGCAACATAAATATAGTAAACTAATATAAGGAGTCTCTGGGAGAATGCTTACCTACTACTTCCTACTAGTAAAGAAATAAAGACCCTACTGAACATTTAATGTCATGAGGTAATTTTGAACTCTCCCCTCTGTCTGTAAAATGGGACAAATTTATTTTTCCTTTTCAATTTAGAAATATACAGTGCTTCATAGATTCTTAAATAGTTTCAAGAATTGTTAATATATGATGCATAATCTTTTATACTATTAAATATAGAAGCACTCCCAAGACTGTGAGGTTTCTTAATTGCAGGCTGCAGAATGTGGTGGTTTTCAAAACCTGGTGGTGAAGTATATTGAAGTGTTTGTGGAATGTCCATTAGGAAGAGCACTGACAGCAGGTGGAGGGAGGTGATCCTGCCCCTCTCCTCAGCCCTGGTGAGGCACATCTGGAGCGCTGTCTCCTGTTCTGGGCTCCTCAGTCCAAGAGACACATGGAGCAGTTGGAGGCAATCCAGCAGAGGGCTGTGAAGATGATTAGGGGCACACAAGCACCTCAAAGGAGGGTGCCAAGAGGTTGGGGCTGGGCTCTTTCTCAGCAGTGCTGACAAGAAGAACAAGAGACAATGGGCAGAAACTGATGTGTGGGAAGTTCCACCTGAACATGGGGAAGAACTCCTTTACTGTGTGGGTGACCGAACTGGAACAGGTTGCACAGAGAGGTTGTGGAGTCTCCTTCCCTGGAGATACTAAAAATCTGCCTGGATTCAATCCTGAGTAATGTGCTCTGGGGGGACCCTACTTGAGCAGGGACATTTAAATAAATGACCTCCAGGGCTCCCTTCCAATTTTATCCATTCTGTGATCATGAAACATCAGAAGTCAAACCAGGAAGAGAGAGTAATGGTGTGGCTATTTTGCAATAACTGAATTTCATTTTTACTGTGTCAGTTATTAATTTTCTCTCTTGTTTACCTGGTTTTCTTTCTGCACAGCTTTGGAAGAAAGATATGTCCAGGTGGCATGGAAATGTACATGTTATTTGGCTCACTAAAAAGAAACAGTAGGAATTACATATAGCCTTAAAACTAATTTCTTGTTCTCACAGTAGAAGGATAACTCTTTCAAGATGTATCTATACAATGTGACCTTTTTGTGTTTCACAAGTTTTCAACTAGATTTGACTCTGAGCAGATCTTAAAAGAGAATGGTTGACAAAAAAAAAGGTCTTATAAGCACAGAAATAAGGTTGAGGTCTCATATGGTCTCACATCCAAAGGTTTTATTCATGTAAGTGCATAAAGAAAATAGATTTGAAAGTGTTTGAGATTGAAAAACAGAGAACAAATTATCTAATGGTGCTGTAGCTTTATTTATTGATTATATTGATTTTTTCCTGAATTTTTTCCATGTTCCTGAATCAGCTTCCTCAGCAATAACGTGTGCAAAATAAGACTTGCATTAAAGTAAGCATTCCCAACAAAAAGAGCTCTTGTAGCGTACTCTAATTCTATTAGCCACATTTTGGAGATGACTATGTATTATATTTTTCCTGAGAGTGAAAATTGTCTAATGATAATAGCTCAAGCTAATAAAAAGACGTAGAATACGAATGCTTTTTTCTTTTCTTCCCTGCCTTCCTAGAAGACAGAAAAGAAAGCTTGACAGGGAAAATATCTGAAGTTGTTGGGATCCAATCCTATTTTTGCTGACTGTAAAGACTTTTACTTTCTGAAAAGTCAATTAGACTTGACAGAGTACAAGTATTAAAAAAAATATTTAGATTTTAGATCTCTTTTTAAGGACTCCCAATGTACAAATTTCACAAGTGGACCTACATCACAGCTGAGACTGTAACAGCACTGATGCTATTCTGAACAGCTGCATGTACAATGGGTTATTATTTTTATTTATAACATAGCAGTACAACTTGATGGCTTTGATGGCTTTGAATCTAGAATATCTGCAATTTTAACTTGCTGATTCCCATAATAATTTAATACAGTAAGACTGGACATCCTTTTCTGCATATTTATTTTTGTGGGTGTATTTAGCTATTATTCTAGGTGTTTCCTAGGTTACTGTGTTTTCCATGGTAGTATCTGATTTCTGCAGAATTCTGTGTTACTTGGACAACTGTCATGTCATGGCCAAGCAGACTTTATAACATGAATGCAGAAGATTGTTTATAGGCATCTCTTAAAGGTTTGAAATCTTGTATGGCTGCTCTTGATGTAAGAATTTGCACTGTTCTTACGAAATGCCTTTTCACAGATGATTATTACTAGTCAAAACTACCTCACAGTTAAATAAATCTATTTTTGTTATACATTTGAATTTACTGGGGTTAACCAAATACATGTTTATACCCCCTGCTGCAAAAAACCCTTAACATTCCAAAACCTACATTTTCATTCCAAAACATGAGAGTTCTTTACCCATATAGCTTTAAAAATTAATATTTGAATTTATGAATCAGACACATTTCACGCAACATTATTATTCTTTTTACATCCTTTTGCTAAAGAGGTTTTCTTTGTGATTTTATTTTGCTTTATATAAAGATGAATTAGAATTGACAGGGAATCTATAAAAAGAATATGCCATTTATCATGATAGACTATGTTTTATCAAAATAGTTGTTGATATCCTGTTTTATAAAAGTCCATCTATTATTATCAGACATTATGAATACACTAAATTCATTATATTTTCAATTAAATAGAAACTTTATGGTATTTAAAATATAAATTTCAAGATCTTTAGTGACTTTTTCAGATAAAAATGAATATATTTTTCATTGCAATCAGGCTCTAGAGGATAAACAATTATTCTTTGCCTTTTGAGTTTTTACTCTTCAAATGCTTACACGGGGTAATCATATGACCACGGTCATTATTTATCTAAGGTTATCATATACCCATTGTTATTTGTTTAGATTGCACAAGCCCAACTTCAGTTCTTTTTCAGCTGTTTTATTCTGTATACTCTTGGTTGTTTCTAATCTTTCTCTTACTCTTTAGGAAAGCTAAAATGGAACAAAGTACGAAAGCTACAATTTAACAGAAGTAAATAGAAATGGACTATAAACCTTCAGAATGTATAATCAGAAGGAGACAAAAATACCTCTTGCCAAGATTCAGGATTCCAGTGCATTACAAAAAATAATGTAAAAACCTAGCTTCTGATTTACTACATATATGTCCTTTACTGGGTTTAATAAAAGAATCTCCTGTAGTCATTAATGCCATGCAGCCTAAAACAGACCATATACTGTCCTTGATCCATTGCTGCAAGGTCTGGCAGAAGATTAAAATGCTTCATGCAAATGTCAAGGTGCCCATGAAAATATGACAGCTTGGCCAGTAAGTAGTAGGATAAAATGGGGTAATTGCTGTTAGCCTTCTCTGAGTACAGTTGTTCTTAATTATGCCCAGAAATAAATCCTACCACTTTTCAACTAAATGCAAACTATGTAATAATAGAAAGCTGGAAAAAATGACTCTTCAGGGTTTCACTGGGCTAGGACCTGAGCGTAAATAGGCATAGCTTCATTTATTAGAGTTAACTTTGGTAAACTGGGAGTCTGACTCATATGTGGCTATTTCAAATATATAAGCAAAAAATAGCTTGAATACTGGATGTCTTTTAGAAATTGGTAAAAGATGGCATTTGGGATTGCATTCAATTTCCAAACTTAATTTATAAAATATGTTAACTAAAGAAAGGTTGTTTGGAGAGAATGAGTAGGGAAGGATGATATTTATTCTTTTATCAAAGGGCAGCTGTGAGCAAGTATGTTTCTTACTCCTGCAAATAGTATTCAGGTGAGGATTAGGTAGTTCTCGGTTGAGAAGTGCCAAGAATTAAATTCCAAAGTGGATCACAGGAATATATTTCTCAGATCAGAGACACAAAAGAAAAATCAAGTGTTTGTGCTCATCTACAGAAATGTGATCCTGGAATGAGTCAGGTTTATGCCCAATACTGAAGTTGCAACTAGAGAATGTTGACATTAACCTCGCGCTGGACTGTTAAATTTACACTGATTTTTATGAATACTTGTGACTCCTCAGACACATGGTTACAAGGGTGGAAGGAATAATACAGGCTTTGTAGGAAGTAAGTTCCATATATGTAGATAGTAGCCCTTCCATATCAGATGTGTATTTCATTTAAGAAATACAAGCACACCTTGCTCAATGTGAAATGTGGAATGCAGCAGCCAGTGAAAAATGTACTGCTGAGGAAATGGGGACATAGATGAAGAGGGACTGGGCAATAGCAGTAATAGATTTGGCATAGGAAATATAAAATATTATGCTTATTATGCAGCAATATTCATTTCATTGTCTCAGTTTAATTTTAGTGTGGACAATTGTTCAAACCCCTGACATGTCAAGTAGGGAATAACTAACCAAACAGCATTTGTGGTTTCAGTGCCACAGGACATATTTGCTATGTATTATTTCCTACCTCTTGTTTTTCACAGTCAATTGATGTTTAGAACATCCTTGCGCTCTGCCCCAGAGACAGATGCCCTTCAGAAATTCCTTCCTTCATGCATAACTACCTACCTAGTTCAAAACCCTGTGTGCAGTCATAGACATTTTATATGACAGGGGAAAATGAAAAATATCCACTTACTAAATGGTTCTCAAGCATTTTAGAGCATTTAAATTGCACATTAGAAATGTCTGCACTTTGGGAGTCCAAGACTGATACTGCCCTGTCTTCATTTCCTAGGAGGTACTCATATTCTGCAAAGCTCACTGGCTTAGTGTGTCCCTTGCCTGTATTTCCCTGTTTGGGAGCTCCTTCCCTAGGTGGGAATCATGAACCATTTTATCAGAAGCTCCTCCTTGAATTTTTCTGTTAATGATTACTTTATATACCACAGTTTGGTATGTAAATACCATGAGAGTTTTTGGGAGCAATATTTTTGAAATACACCTCACCTTTTCTAAAGCTGGATCACATCTGACAGAAACTGACAGACAGCTTATTGCTATTATTTCTTTTGCATTAAGAGACAAGGGTCCTGCTAAGAAGCAATGTGCAAACAAAAAGTAAAATGTCTTGTTTTAAATGACAGGCACATATATATTCTCAACAACAACCACAAAAAATTGCGTTAATTAACACAAAACTTCACTCAAAATTCAGGATTTGTCTCAACTTTTTTGCATGTGTATTCTGCAACTCTCCTAATGAATATTGTTATTAGTGAGTATTATAGCACTGAGTTCCTTTGGTGATTTATAAACTATGCTAAAAATACATTTTATTGCTTTACTTCTTCATTTCACTGGCAGGTTCTTCTTGCATTAAAAGAAAAATCATCATGACTGTTTAGTAAGAGTACTGAGAGGAACTTCAGTAATATCTCATCCTGGCTGGAGAAACAGCCCAATTTGAGACAATTTGAGTCAATGCATAGAAAAAAAATTGTAACTGGAATTACACTGGTATCAATCTCCTCATATCTTCTTCCTCTTTCTTTCTCTCACCTCTCTCACACACATTTAAAATTTTATCTCTTTCCATTAATTCAGAATACCATTTCATGTAGAAAATAGACAAACATTCTGTAAATTTTTCTAAATTTGGAGCTCAGATTATATGATGACATAGTGAAATCTTCCATTTATGCATCACAAAAAAAAAACAAACTATATTCATTTTGGGACTTGCCATCTTTCAGTTCTCTTTTCATCATTTATGGGAAAAGGGGAAAAAATTAAAACATCACTTTCTTTAAATCCTGGTTTTCCTTTCCTTTGTCTTATTTATCTACTCACTAAATCCAGACTGATCTGTTTTGATCTGGTTTTTGTATGTGTTTTCCAGTGATTAATTTTCCTCTCAGTCTATCTTTTACTGCATTATCATTAAAATGGTGCAGCTCTCTCTACTCAGTCACAATCATCTCCACCCAAAACTCAAAAGTGAGTGACCAAGATTCTTCTTCAAGTTTTTGCGTTTTCATTAGACCACATTCCTTCTCCTTTCAAATCTGTCAAGACTTCAGGTAATGGACTCATGACCTGTACATAAAGTAATATTCACACCTATATGGGAGTCCTGAAAACAAATGTGGTCTGTCAGAGAGAGGCAATTGGATCATCAGTGCTTTCATTTTCAGGTAGAAAATATCTTCTATTATTTGGCAACTGACAGTGAAATGAGCTCTTGGTGTGAAGTGTGTTTTATGTCTTATCAAGACTGCTAATTCAATTTCAGAAAAAAAAAAGATAAAAGTGTCTTTAGCTGGAGAGGGAGGCTAGAAAGCAACTACTCTAATATATTTTGTAACCTTTGCAACAACACAGAAAACATTCAAGAATAGGTTACTCTTGGAGCATAGTCCCATGGAAATAAATAATTGTTTGTTCACATACATTAACAAGATTCAAAGGAACATTGATTTATGAAATGATGGGTCATTAGCAGTGGAGGCAAAGGGTAAACAAGCTTGCGTGGAAAGACTTACTCTAAAAGATGACACTGTAGCTCTCTTATTATCACCAGGATATATAAATCAATTTAAATTGACTTACTGAAAGTTTGACTGTTTTTAAGATATGCCCTTTTGTACAGGACTTCTAACTTTAATGTGTGCATAATTAGTATAAGTTGGCAGAGTGCCATTTGTTCTAAGACAACTGTGTTGAGTTACTCCACCTTAAGATCTTGCTCATTAGCAGCAGTTACCCTCGATTTCCTATAATAATATTAATACATGCCTGTCAGGATTTTTTTTAAAGACAAATATTTAGAGAGTCATTAATACCTTGCTTCTCATAATGCCTATGGAAATGTAGGTTGTCTAGATTGTGTTGTGTTGTAATGTGTCCTAAAAATGAGAGTTATTGTCCAGCTGGTGGGAAATTCCAGTGGGTAATAATACATTTTACTTGCCCAAAAACATTTAAAAGGATCAAAATGTTATGTTAAGAAAACACTAATTTAGAAAATGTCAACAAGTAGATTGTCTTTTAAATACATTAATTTTACTTCATATGATTAGTTTTCATAAAAATTGCATTTGCATTGTTTTTGTTTGTGCCTTGCTGTGATCTATCTAGAGGGTAAATTAGGTCCCTCCTCAGGTAGAAGGAGAAGTTATTTTTCAGAGGTACCATTTTCCATAAGGAAAAGAAGCCTATTTGTTAAGGAACTTTGGGTCAGGATAAAGTACAAGAGGAACAAAACTCAAGGAGGAAAGCCAACTCACGGTTTCTTAGGTTTACTCATACATACTTATAAAAAAATACATTCCTGTTACATAGATTAGTTTTATTATTCTGAAAACAGGCCATATTATTTTTTGGATGGAACAATTACTAATATCGAATTGATAATACTGGAACATAAATACTGTATTAACTATTTTAACTGAGTATCAGAGAGGCAAGTAAAAAAATACTTAGAGTTATAACATATGTAATGAGAAATATAAAAATGGTATATTAAAATCAGAGATCTGTTAAAAAAACATTATGAAATGTAGTTTGATGTTCTGACATCAATTTTTTTAAGTACCATTTGAGAGGTAAGGGTTTTTAATATTTCCCCCCCTGTTTATGCATTAATGTGATATTCGTACTGGTAAGCTACATCTGGAAAGAACACATATGTGTAAGTTATAAAAAGAATGGGTTTGAAAAGCAGAAACATTTTTTACTTAGATACTGGCTGCACACTTAATTGATCTATTATGAAAATGTGACTCATTTAGTGCTCCCAAAGATTAAAATAATAAAAGTCAATACATTCAAGTATGTTTAAAACACCTATTGTAACAGTTGATTGTACTTAAAATAGATCTTTAAGTCAGTGGGAACATTAAAAATTTTAAAGGGCAAAAATATGTTACTATTTTGCCAGCAACTCTACATCAGAGAACAGCACAGCAGCTCACCGCAGTGCATGCAGGAGGAATATCAAATGAAAGAAGGAGCTGAGGAGGAATCAGCAGTTGGTTACACAGTACAGTCAAACCTCAAACAACTTTTACTCAGAGCGTTTACGTGTTCAGTCAGCGGCATGCTGCCATGTTTGAACAAAGAGTTCATTTTTATCTGGAATGCTATTTGGGGAAATGATAACACTAAAAGAGAATCTGATACGTTATATTTTTTTCTAATTTCTGCATCCCTCTTCCTCTCTGCCAAACTTGACAGATCATCTGACATCAGGGTATCAGAGTATGGAGGTTTTTTGTTTTTCTCATGCAAAGCCACATTGGGGTTCTTCCCAATTAGTGGTGCTGTACGAGGTCCCATACCAGAGGTAATCAGCAGTGATCCATCACAGCTGTCACATGTGGCCTTGTACTATACTTTTCAATGTATTTCAGACGTTTTTAATGTACGTTTTATACCTCAAAATAAATATACTTTGAATTTGATGAAGCTAATGGATATCTCTAATTAACCCAGAATATTAAAACATAACAAAGGTACAAATAAGTATTTAGAACAAATTAGGTCACCTCATGTAAACATAGTAATAACTTATTTCCATTTACATTGCATTTATTGTATACTTTTAACATGCTACATACAGTATTTCTGAATGTCTTTTAGCCTGAATCTTGTTTAAACAAAGTTGCTAAAGATAGCATGAAAAGTGCCTTTGTTTTATCTTAGATTTTCTTGGCTCTGTTAGGCACAGCATGAAAGCAAGGAGCATTTGGCCCTGTGTATCTAAGTTATCATTTGGAATTTTCAAGTTTTGGTTTCTTCCCTTCATGCTGAGGTTTAATTTAAACCATGTCACCCACCCTGAGCAATGATGTAATTTTCCTCTGTGATAGCCCTCTGAAGTTCTCTGAAGTTGCCAGTGAGTTAATGCCATTCTGTCCTCTCATAAATGTTGAGCAAGTGCAATAAAGAAAAATCTAGCACTTGTTCATGGAGCAAACTTGGTAATTTGTAGGACAAATGCCAGAGTCAATGTTTAATTCTCCATTAATGTAGAATGAAAAATAATTAAAAAGTTTTCCAGAATTTAATTTTAGCTCTGTTTATTCATATAATCATTATGGTTGTTCTGACTTCAGGCTTTCACTTACATTTCAAGGAAACTGAGTATCTTGCTTTACAATAGCAGATATTGTGGTTTCTCAAGCTGGCTTTCAAGACTGTCACAGATTCATAGTGAAAGAAAAGACTTTCCATGTAATTTTATCCTTTTCCCTTTCTAGAACAAGATTATCCTTTATAATGGAAACTGCAGAACTATATTCAATATCATTTCAACTGGCTGATCAAACGGCTTCCATCACCACTTACTATTTAACAGATGTAATAATGTATACATACATTGATCTTCAAATCATAGAAATTGTATTCTGAACTTTAACTTGAAGGACCCATTAATACTGAAAACCAAACAAAGAAAGAGATCAGTCTGTGTCTACTTGATACATCATTCCTGTATCTACAGGAATCACTCTGATATATAATCTGGTACAGATGACACAGGGGACAAACGGGACAGAGGCAGACAGTGAAGGTAAAGTAGGGACTGGTGTGGTTCAGAAGAGAACCTCCACTGGAAGATGGAAAAAACTAATGTAAACTTGACAAATTGCGTCTCGGTTATAAAGCACATAGAATCACGATTTGTGGGTTTTCCATTAGAGAGTTCCTTTTTGTTAGTCTCTGTGAACTTCTCTGCATTGAAAAAATGAGATTAAAAGGTTAATGTATCCAATAGAAATTACTTTTGTGGATGGTATAGAAAGATGAACACATCAAAACAAAAGGGGAATCAGCTACTTTCTGGAGCAATTTTGATTTGTGCCTACTCTAAAGATAGCCTACAATGTAGCAGAGATAAGATGATCAACTCTGGAATGGTTAGATTTACGTGAAATGCTTGATTTAAGGAGTCAAGGCCAATATTGACCATGTACAGCTGGGTTTTAATTATGTTCCAAAACTGTTGCAAATGTCCATCATTTTAGAAGTCTAGAAAATTTGAAAATATTTTGGCAACCCAAAATTTCCAGAGACATTTTTGTGTCATCTTGTCTAAGTAAAAACCCCACAATCTATGTTAAACACTGCATAAATATTTCGGATTATTTTTTAAATATTTATGCTAACATGACAAACTGCAAACAAACTGGTAAATATGAAATGATGAAAATTACATTTATAAATTTTATTTTCTCTATATAAAACAAGGATAAATCAATCACAATAGACCACTTTAGACAAGCCCGTCAGCTCTAAGAATGTTTCTAAAGCAGAAAATAAATATTATGTCCTTAGCTTTTTAAAATCTTGCTTACAGGTATACCACTGAATATATTTATATACTGCCTTTGTTTCATCTTGAAAAGCAATTGTTATGCAAATTATGTTGACCTTTTCCTTCTTGAATGGAGATTTCAGCATATGAACTGGCAGGTGCTAGAAATATTGTTTATGGTCTTGACTTGCTTTGGGTTTAGCTTTTTTTTTCTTCTTGTGTTATTGCATAGATTAGTTACCTTGGAGAAAATAATTTAAACATTTAGTTTAACTCCCACTATTCACATTTTATTCCTGAGGAAAAAACCAAAACCTTCACCAAGATTGTTTACAAGTCTTTCCTGCTCTGTGTAAATGATATCTTTTTCACTGATGTTTTTGATAGCTCTGTTTTTTTGCTTTTCTTTGAATGACTGGAAGCTTCTCTTCATTAACACAGGATGTGTCTTTTACCATTACAGGTAAATCAAATCTTTTCCATAGAAACAACTTAACAAGTGTAAGGGCATGGGTTCCCTGGTTTATGCCCACATCTACATTAAACAGATTTGCACTGGCTTAATTTTGTTCAATGAAGGCTACACAGTGTAAACCTCCTGTTATCAAAATAGCCACTTTTAAGGGGGCAACGCTTTATGCCAATATAAACTTGTGTAGACTATGTAAGTATAGTTCAGTTCAAATGCTCAGATTACTTCAGCACAATAAAAGGAGAACCCCATGGTGGAAGAGAGAGCAGAGAGAACATTTCTGATAGCAGAAGGAATGTAACTGAATGTCATTGTTGAGATGGACATGACACATAAAGACCCACCACAACAGCTTCTGGTCAAAGAAAGGAACTTCACTTTATTTTACAACAAGACTTTTATACTGTTTCCTAACATTCATGTCACACATCCATTGGCTTTCAATTCACCACCCCACAATGTCATTGGCTACCTATAGTTAGAACAACCCCTTGCAATAACACCAGCTGCAAATACCTTTAATATCTTGTTTAGAATTCCTGCTTGTTTTGGACTTGTTTGGAGCTAGAATTGATGCCTGAGAACCAAGGCAAACTAACAGTTCTCATTATAAGCTAGCAGTTCCCAAATCTAGCAGTTCCCACACCTGAAGGGCAGGGAAACACTTGCTCTTCCATCATTGCTCTGTGATAGGAATGGTAGCAAGTTACCCTTTGTTTCAGTAAGTCTGCTTGTCAAGAGTGATAAGATTGAGGTGAGAGTACTGTTTGGTTTTCCTCACAGTGAAACTTGCAAACCCAATAGACAACTTTGACTATTGGACAAACAGGAGCTATCACAGATACTAGATGTTTTATGGCATCTGTCTGTTTTACAATGTCACATAGAAAAGATCCTCTAAGCTTGACCCCATTGAGGAAAGAATCTCTAAATTCCCCTCAGGATGACACACCTATGCTGTCAGATGGGTATCTGCCGGTGTCAAATGGGTATGTGTCGGCATCAGATTTGTAACCTAAATTCCATTTATTCACAGAATCACAGAATGGCTGAGGTTGAAAGGAACCTCTGAAGGTCATCTTGTCCAAATGCATGTGCAAGCAGGGTCACCGAGAGCAGGCTGCCCGGGAACGTGTCCAGAGAGCTTGTGAGTATCTCCAAGGATGGAGATACCACAACCTATTCTGACAATCAACGCCAGTGCTCAATCACCCTCACTGGGGAAAATGTGTTTCCTGATGTTTAGACAGAAAAATGACATCCCATGAAAGCATGTCTAACATATAACTATTCATTGCCCTTAAATATAAATATAAATATAAATATTCAATGCCCTCTGGGACCCAAGCAATCTTCCTATGACAATTATAATTTAGTATGAATATATATATATGTAAAATGTCCATGTATAAAATCACACAGAACCATGCTGAGACCATATTCTGATGTTTGAAGACACCAGGACTGTCTGAACTGTTCTGAGAAGGCATTGTAAGGTGAAGGAAGCCAAATTTGACACTTTGTTATTCCTCGTTGTTTACAGGGAACAGCCTCTGCACCTGTCCCAGGAATATCCCCCAGATTTTGATTTAGCAGAAACTATTTTCTTTGTTCCAAGAAAAAAGCCCAGGACCTAGATCATCTGCAGAGCAGTACTCAAGATCAAAGCTTATACGAACACCCAGAGCACCTGGCAAGCACTGGCTTTGAAATCCAAGTTTTATTGATGCTGTTGTTCATGACATAACTTATTTCAATGTCCTTTTTTACCCCAGTAATACTTATTGCTTTTTGTGATGTTTTAATTAATGTTCACAAACGTTATCAGATGAAGGGGAATGAAGAAGGAGAAAGTATTTTTGTTATTAGATAGTAGCTTGCAGATATAATAATATCGAACTGTCAACTATGCTTTAATATGCATCTTCATTTCCCATATTAATTTGTTTACATCCAAATGCAGAATATCTATAACTTTAGTAAGTTCCCCTTTCTCTGCTGGAAATCTTTTTTACTTCATCATGTAAATGGAAATGTTTTCATATCCTCTCCCAAATATTTTATTCTGCATGCATGGCAGGATATTGATTCTGTGTAATGTATCTTCCAGAACAGTGTAACAGGCTCTGCCTGGAAATATATGTGTGCCCAGTATGCCATGAAAAAAGAATAAAGATCTCAGAAGCACAGATTTCCCTAATTGTTTTATTAGGGACAGTGGAAATACTGTTAGAGACACATAAAATTTATTAAAAAACAACATTTATAAAAATGTAAAAACATTTACTTTCTGTATTGGTAGCCATTCTTCATCACATTTTTAATTGTATTTCTGACAAAACAGTAAGAAAAAAAGCCTGCTTCTCCTAACAGATCATTTGTATTCTAATAAGTAAGAGTTTGTATAAATCATGCATTATATCAGCAAATGTTATCAACTCTAATGAGGAAGGTACATATACACTCTACCTACTTAAAAAGCATAACTGTCAAATGCAGTCTTTCTTGTCCTTTGTACTATTAACAGCTAAAATTATGCTAATCTTTGTAAAGGATTTATTGACTTTTATTTGGATAAACTAAGAGAAAAAACAAAGAGGAACAGAGTGTCTTCTAACTTCATAGTCTAAATAGCAGGATACCTTTGAGAACAAAGAGGTTTAGTTGTCAGTGAAGACAGTTTCTAGCAGAATGAGGCATCTGTCCAAACTGCACAGCAGTTTTCTTTGCCACTTTGTTTGTTTCTCTTTTCTGTCTCATTTGTGTTCCTTATTTGTTTGCTTTTACTGCTTAAGTGATAATGCATACCAGTCTGCACAATCTACATGTCAGGGATGGGACACACCATATAAACACACCATGACAACCAAGGAAATAACAAGTAACATGTCTCTTTGTACAATCTGGGAATCAGAACTGAAGGGAGACCTTTTGTGCTCTTCTTTTCTGCCTTCCTGCAGTGCAATCCCAAATCCCTTTTAACAGACTCAAGCAGACAATGCAGGAGACTGAAATCTATTAAACCAGGTAATACTTTGTTTTCACAGACCTCTAGATAGGTAGAGGACTTAAGAAAAAAAAAGCAAACATACTCTTAGTCATATATTTAACATTTGAATGTTAAATGAAAAACTGCTACCTCTTTAATCAGGACATCTGGCTTCAAAGTGCATATTTAATTTTTTATGGATAAATCTGTAATATTAATATTCTAATGTACACCAAGTCCTTTTGTTTCACATAAGAACTGATTAGCATGCTGTCCCACTCATTTTTGGATGAGTGGTGTGACAGAAACTGGGTTAGGCAGTAGAGGAACAGAAAAGTGGATTTCCTTGAAGCTGAGCAATGAAAAGTGCAGACAGAACAAATGCATGCACCTGTACAGGCAAGGAGAAATCTTGCAGGCAGATTCCTAGGAGCCTTGATGGGAAAGATGAATGTGTCTGTCCCGTGCACCCTTGCAGTGATCAAAACTATCCACACCCCCAGGGCTGCATTAGTGTGGTGGATTCACCCTGGCTGGACACCTGGTGCCCACCAAAGCAGCTCTACCAGCTCCTGCCTCAACTGGACAGAGGATAGAAAATGTAACAAAAGGCTTATGGATCTTGATAAGGATGGGGAGAGCTCACTCACCAATGACCATCACAGGCAAAAATCCCTTGACTTAGTGAAATTAACTTAATTTTCCACCAATTCAATCAGAATTGCATAATGAGAAATAAAATCTTAGAAACACCTTCCCCCCACTTCTCCCTTCTTGCCAGGTTTCACATTGCTCCTGAGTTCTCCACCTTCACCCCTCCAGCAGTTCAGGGGAACAGTGCTTAGGAGTTGTGGTCAATTCATCACAAGCATTCTGAGTCACTCCCTCCTCAGGGAGAGCACTCCGCATGCTCTTCCCCTGCTCCAGTGCAGGGTACCTTCCACAGTAGAGAGTCCTCTGTGAACTTCTCTAATTTGAGTCCTTCCCAGAAATTAACTGCTCCAGCCTGGGTCCCTTCCACGGGATGCAGCCCTTCAGGGACAAGGTCACAACAAGGTCACAAGCTCCACAGGCTCACAAGTCCTGCCAGCAAACCTGCTCCAGCATGAGGTCCTCTCTCCATGAGGCCACGGGTCCTGCCAGGAGTTAGTTCCAGCACAGGATTTCCACAGGATCACAGCCTCCTTCAGGCATCTACCTTCTCCTGCATGGGGCTCCTCCATGGGCTGCAGGTGGATCTCTGCTCCCCTGTGGACCCCCATGGGCTGTGAAGGGACACCATGGCCTCACCATGGTCTTCAACACAGGCTGCAGGGGAACCTCTGCTCTGATGCCTTGAAAACCTCCTCCTCCCCCTCCTTTTTCTCTGACCTTGGTGTCTGCAGAGCTGTTTCTCTCACATATTCTCACGGCCTTTTCTGACTGCAATTCCTTCTGCACAATGACTTTTCCAATCTTAGCTAGGTTATCGCAGAGGCACTACCACTGTCACATACAGGCTCAGCCTCGGCCAGCGGTGGGTCCATCTTGGAGCTGGCTGGCACTGGCTCTGGCAGACATAGGGGAAGTTTCTGTCAGATTTTCACAGAAGCCACTTGTACAGCCCTCCCTTAGTACCAAAACCTTGCCATGGGAACACAATACAATCAGCCAGAAAGCAGTCCACAACTCCAAATTGTGTTTATGTCTCTATTTCCCGCTCTGTCTTGCTCCTGAATAGTTTATCCAGTTTTGAGGCCACTGTACAAGAGAAATATCAACAAACTGGAGAGATTTTAGGGGCGGGTCACCAAGACAGGGAGCTGCAACACATAACCTAAGAATCCAAAAAATTGACTAAATTGGTTTGGCTTGGATGAGAAAAGGATAAAGAGTACAGGTAATAATTATACTTCTATAAAACTAATAGCAGTATTTAGCTCTTTAAAAGAGAACTTTTAGAAAACTCTTTAGAAAACAGGAACCAGACTTAGTTTTTGGTGCACAGTAAGAGGATGGAGTGCAGTAGTCACAAGTGGCAGCACAAGAAACACAAGTGTGAATATGGAAAAATTCTTCCCCTTGCCATTGGAACAGCTTTCCTAGTGTAGCTGGAGGATCACAATCCCTGAAAACTTTCAGTGTTAAGTTGTGCAAGGCTTTCTAGTGTCTGGTCTAACTTTGAAGCTGGCCTGGCTCTCAGAAATTTGAAGCAGGTGACTTCCAGAAGTCTCCTCTAATCTGAGTTTTTCTTTGACCCTGTGTTCAAGAGTATAAAACTTTTATCCTATAAGACTCTTTTTGAGGGTTTTTTTTGGTCCTTGCAACTTTCAACATGATCCAGTATCACCTTGGCTTTCCTTTAAAAAATGAGCTCACAAAAACTTGGGATAAGGATAGAGATTCCTCCAAAACTGGTTGTCAGAATGTCTTACTTTTTAGCTGATATGGATATTAGAAACTCCATCCTGTATTTCCACAATAACCCTAAATAATTTCAAGACTGAAAATTTAGCAATGATCTCCTGCTTGATTAGAGAGGATAAACAGGAAGTACTTTATAAGCCTGCCCTGAAGAAGACGACCTTATATAGCTTGTTTAGACATTTTCATGGATGGTTTCCATCAATATTACCACCTCAGTATCTCACAATCCTGTTAGATAGAAAATTCACTGATCACAGGAACTGCTTTGCACAGGAAGGCAAAAAAGAATAATAATTCTCTGTATTTGCTACATTCATATGAGTTGCTGCACTTTCCCTCATTCCTGTCTCCCATCTTCTTCCTTAACACTGTTTTTATGTTCCTATGTCTTTTGTCTGTACATATTCCAGGGTAGAATTCCACAGTTCTTCTAACCATTGTTTACCACAATTGCACATTAATTACTAGCTGAGCACAGGCATCTCCTGTCTTGTGAGAATTTGAGATTGCAAAATATGAGGTATTTCTTAAGCAAAAATAACATTTATTTGAAACTGGTAGGAGAAAGCAAAGAAATAAAATGTGAAAGTCTATGACAATGTCTATCACAGCAATGTGAGTAGTCTGAACTTTTGGAGTCATATGTTAATGAAGATATCTGTCTTCCTCAGGTTGTGTTCAATTGTTTTAGAGCTGTAACAAGCTCTTCTTTGGCCTATCTTCATTAACTGAGTAACTGTTTCTTCTGGGCTATTCCTTCCCTCCTTAGGTCTTTAATCATAGAGTTTCCATTTAAAATAACCCAATATATACTGGCACAGAAAGTGTCTGAGCAAGTTACAAAACATAGTGCGCACATAAACTGCTATTAGCAGCTTCCAATTTCTCTCACAGACTGTCTATAAGTGGCTGCCTCCTGGGACCAAGAGGAAACCATGATAAAACAGCAGGTTTTCAGAGTCATCATGCCCAGAGCTGCTCCAATTTGCACACCAACTTCAGCCTGGGGCTGTCTCAAGTTTTATTAGCTGACGTCTGCAGGGCAAATAAATGCTGAGGTCAGTTCGGAAAAGTTTCCAAACTTTTGAGTTTTAACTGAGTTAACCATGAATTGATAAACTCCTGGGATGTACACAGCCGTTAGGTTCAAATACTAGGGAGACACAATATTCCCTGTTAAAACGAAAGAAAAACTAGATCAGGATTTAAGTTAATGAATAATTATCATTATTCTCCTCTGTGAGGTGACAGTTATTGAACTAAACCTATGATGTTGGCATAAGACTCACTTTAAGTGATTTGACAAGAAATAAAAGAAAAGATTTCAGAAGCTAAAGACATCAGAAAATATTTCAAGAATGTTAGTGGAAATTATATATTCCTCATAAAACCTTTTGCCTCATCATGTTGATTTAAAAAGTCTTGTGAAGTTGAAATGGTTAACAGTGAGATAATCCAAATCACTTACATGGTAAATTAATGGCCAAGAAACCAAACATGGAACTATTCCAAGACAGATAGTTTGGGCTGCTACCACTGGAAATAACAATTTTTTTTTTTTTAATGCTTGTCCTTAGGGTAACTCACTGTATACCTTTGGATATAAGCAACAGGGTCTTGGTTTGACACTTCCTCCTGCTGTAGTTTTGTGTTTCATAAAACACTGTGCAGAACAGGAACACAGTTGCACGAAAATTGGCCAAAATAGAACTGTTATGGTATGAAAAAATGACTGCACTGTAAAGGCCTTAGTGTTTTTCATGTATTTTTTTAAATAGCAGGCTTTGGATTTCCACTGCTCACTTATCCTTTTGAAATCTAGCCAATTAAATAATTTCTTCTATGAACCAATGTAGTCTTATCTCCTAGCTCATTCTGTTTAAATCTCTTCTAGTCTTTTCTGTTTTGTTCTGTTCTATGTAATATCATGACTACCTCAAAGACCATTAATTCTCTCAAACTGTTATAATTTTCTCAGATTTCTTGGGAAATTTTTCCTTTAAATTCTAGAAGCATATACTTTTATAATTCTCTGGTGTCCAAAATGTGAAAGTTGTTTTCTTCTCAAATTTGAATGCAAAAAAATTGTATTTTATCCTGAAAAAGAAACAGTAAATGTTCTTGTTTATAATTCAATAGCTTTTGAATAATGAGAATTTTGTGATTGTCATCCAATCAGTGGCTGATGCTTAAAAAAAATTGTTAAAAAAACCTGGTTAACATTCTTCACTGGTGATTAATACCCTACCCCCAACCTTTACCACCCCTCCCCCCCAAAAAAAAATTAGAAAGAAATAGAAAAATTAAACATTGAAGATATTTAGAGCATGATGAAAAGAAAGAAATAGGGGCTGGGAAAAGGTTGTGTTGTACTACTCCCTATTTGTGCCCTTCTGAACTTATTTTTTACATGAATTTTACAAGGTGAAGGAAGTTGTCTTCTATTAGATGTGAAATGGTTATCTATTGAGCTTAGAAGCTTAATCATTGGATCAGTGAAGGGTGTAGTGAAGCTCCTGCATCAAAAAGCCTCCACATGCTTTATAGGTTGGTCAGCTGGTCTAAAAAAAGTAGCTGTAGCTTTTCTATAGACTTTTCTTTCATTTTCCTTTCTAGATTTTCATTGATGCAGTAAGCTTTAGAAACCACAAGCATTTGATATATTTTATTTAGAAAGCAATTTCTTGCTCTATCAATGATGCTGTGAGAAACGAGTAGAGCCATGCAATGCTTGGACCTTAATTTTAATTTCTCTTTAGCCCCCTTGATTTGCTCTGGCTATGTAAAGTGGCTTTAAAATTGTATTTACCATGTCTTAAATGTTCTTAATCCATACAACTGCGGAGAAAAGGGCCTTAGTATAAATGAGAATCAGACTGCCTAAAGAGTGCTTGCCCAGCAGGTTTTCACTAAGGTTATTTAACTGCAGTTGCTTCTGCAATAGAGTCACATTTAGAAACTTCACTGTTAAATGAAATTCCAGCTCCCATGTTCTTTTACCTCTTAGCACAATCACAAACCAAAATATAATGGTGCAACACAAAGCTCGTGGATGTGTAACAAATATAATATACCCAAATAACCTATTTTTTTCCAGGATGTGGTCCTCTTACTGGTTAAAAAGCCATCTAAATGTGTCTTCTAAACAAAATGGAGTGTTGAATGTTTTTAAATAGCTCATCAGTTGCAAGACTTGATTTCTGTTTTAATGTTATGGAAATGTCTAATTTCTGCTCAGTATTACACTTGAAGACAACTGCAGTTAGATTTCAGTGACTTCCATATTAAAGTAGAAAACTACAGTTTAGTCTTTCTGTGGAATAAAAAATAGAAAAAGGAAACAAAGAAGTCCAAAACCTCTTGTAATTTTATTGCAATAGTTATTGTCTTATTCTTACACATGTAAGAGTTAAAAAAACCCCTCCAAACAACTCCTTTTGATTCTTCCAATACAGGTTGCAGTTTCTGTTGTGTATGGTTGGAAAATGAATGGATCATTTGGTAGGTTACAGTGGCAAACTCACTGCTGTCTGGAAAGTATCTGTTGACAAGCTTGAAATAGATTTATTTGTAAAGGAAGTGCACAGTCCGCAGCAGAAGCATGCGTGCACAACTCCTTTCACAGAGGATATAGTACTGAATCTGGTAGGTTTGTATTTGAAAACTAAACAGCTCTTTGTGGGTAACTTTAACAGCCAAAGAACAGCATTTACTCTAGCAGGAAAAGATTAGTATTCTATTCAGAAAAGCCGTAAATTGTCTGTGAGTTGAAAAAACAGAAAGGTAGGTGAAGATCAGATTAATCCATATTGCAGCAAAGTCATGTTTGCATTTTTGTATTATCATTCAACATTCTATTATTAGAATACATTTTTGCAGTATACACTTATGAACTTGTTCTCTTTCCTCAGTGCTTGTTGCTTTTTATTTTTTTCTGCCTCATTTCCTTTCCATGACATACTATCTCCTGCTTATATTCTTTCATCATTGAAGACAAATTCATATTTTACAGAAAACTGTTGACATCTAAATTTCAAAATCTTCTTCTCTCTTTTGGTAGGGGAAAGGAACAAACACAGCTAATTGCTCAAAAAAAAATAAAAAATCCTCCTTTTTACATTTTCTGAAGGTTCTATCAGTTCACAAACATCTGTGGAATAATTTGTCCTTGAAGAATTTTCATTGAGTTTTTCAAGCTACACCCAGCAGCAAACAGCAAAATGCCTATCTGGCATATTGTCATGCCCAATATTTGCGCATGACAGGAGTTCATGTGAGCTTCCAGCCTGCTCTGCATACAGTCTGATCTTACAGATATCTGATCCTAGTACAAGCTTGCAGATTAACCTACATGTCTCAAGTAACATCACAGCCCTGGAACTGTCATTTCGAAAGACTGTCTTCATTTCAGAACAATTGTGGCAGATAATTTTCTTTCTTAAAGTAAAAGTTACTTAAGTAGCTGCCTTATAGAAATCAGAATGATCTATGTGTATCTAATATTTCAGTTTTTCTAAGTGACTTTTCCCAATGTAGTAGCATCACAAATTAAAATATATTGTTATGCATTTGAACCTTTGATGAGGTCTAGGTCTTGCTACTTTTCCATGGGACCTAATACCTTTTCATTATTGGTTCCAACAGACATTCAGTTAAATTTCTGAAGTTAAATTTCTCAGATTTTTATGCCTGTTTTCCTAGCCCTAAGTAACTTATTTTTTAAAAGATGAAGTTTAAGTCAGTGTTTCTTTACTATTCATTGACATGTGGGTATATGCTAGCGTGTTTGTAAGTGGAAAAAAATTTAAAATTATTTTCAATAGGAAAATATGGTTATTTGTCAAGAAGAGTTATACTGATTTTATTAACTTCTGGAGCAAATCTTATTCATCACCTGATCTCAGTTTCACTTCAGTACTTGAAATGTGAAGTACCCTACACATCTTGAAAGCTGTATTAACTCTGACTTTCCTACCAATTTGGGATAATTGAGGCTGTTGGCTTTGTTTAAGTAATTGCCTATGCAAAGTCCATATGAAGTAACACACTTGTAGAATCCAATTTAAATATTTGCATCCACTGGTTGTAATTGCAATCCAAGCAGAATTTTTTAGTGCATCCATTTTTTAGTGCAGGAAAAAATGGTTTTTTTTTAAAAGTCCATATATTCATGGACTCTGTATGGAAGACAGAGTCACACTACAGGTTCTGCTGGGGAATACATTCTGGCTGATACTTATAAATTTGTTTTAACCATGTATGCAAACTTTGTGATTGCAAAAAAAGAGGGTAAAATTGTCAAGTGCTATAGTTTAATCACATTTAATTGTAGGACAAGCTTAAGTAATTTCATTCTTTTCTGATCAGACTTAACAAATGTTGGAGAAACCCTTTGGAGTTCTGTTTTCAGAAACTGCTATTTAATATGCAGAAGGTTGCTCAATGACACTGTTTTTTTGTGCCTAGAGCTGCACCTTGCAGATATTTCATCTGGAACTATGCAAGCTTCCTCCAAAAAATCAAAAACCTAAAGAAATGTAAATCTGTGGAATTTGTAAGTGATTTTGTCCACAATGTCTGTCCCAATAGAAGAAACCTCTTTTGCTTCTACAATCAATATAAAATAAGCAGATATTGTAATATATTAGAATACCTTGCAATGGCACATTGCATTTCACCCTGAGAACACAAAATGACTTAGAGAGATCGGAGAATTACACTACAGTGTTTGTAAACCTGCTGCAGTGACAAACAGCTCATCTTGTTCAGGTATTATAAGTATATTGGACCCTCTTAAGAAGAATGACAGCAAGAACCAATTTTACTGGAACTTGTTGAAATTTATCTTTGTCATTACTGGCTCTTTGTTTTACTCACAGATTATCTGTATGTAAAGTGCACAAAAGATCAAGAGTAGTATATGGCTTTTTACCAGGCAAAGCCAAAATTGCAATGCAGAAGTGTAAATGAGGCTCATAAAATCTGACATGGAACTACAAACAATGCATCCAAGCAAAGAAGTGTTATAACCCAGGAAAATAATTAAGGGCTCCCCTTGAAATTCCATACCTGAAATAAAAGTATACTTGAATAGTAGTCTCAGCTTTCAGTTTCCGGACGTTAACTTTGAAAGTAATAAGCATGAATAATCAAATATACGAGTAACAGTTACTCTGGTATAAATATTTTCTGCCCAAAAACCTTTATAAAATTTAAATCAGACCATAAGATGTCAAGGTGGGGTTTTTTGCCCTAAAGAAAGGAAAGAAGTAATACTAATGAGTGCATTGATATTTTGCACACAGCTCCATATCCAAACTAATATCTGTTATCATTTCATTTCACACACTTGACTAAAATCCAATCTGATTTATGTTGCGTTTGAGCAATGGTGGGGTGGAACAGGTCCCTGCGTATTCCGAGCAGGTCTCTGATATCGGACCACTCTGGCCTGTACAGTCTGGTACCGTGCAAGGAGACCTTTTATCTCACCCGTGCTGTTGGAAAGCACAAACACACGCACTGAGAGCCGGATAGCTCCCACGTCCTCAGGATACAAATATCAGAGGGCTCAGTCACATAGAATTCTGATGGTTTCATTCTCGAACAAGTCCAGAGGAAAAAGAGGAAGTGGGAAGGCTGGGGGCACAGGGATATAGCCTTTTGGGCCAATAGAGCTGGAGAGAGGGCAGGGAGATCCAACAATCCAATGGGGAGAAGGGAGGTGAGGAGTGAGGGATCATGTTGAAACCAACCAACACAGAGGGATTAACATACAAAGGTTACCATGGTTTTGGGACAAACCATGCAAGAAACATCCAAGGGGTTTTAACGGTCCCACCAGCGTGCTTCTGCTGGCTTGGGACTTCTCGGATTCTCTGAGATGGTAGAAACCACTCCAACAGATTTAACCTCCTTAAGCCATAACATTCTTCTTTTCCTTCTAAATCAAAGCAAATCCTGTTAATTTTGGGTGTACTTCTGTACATGTATTTTATGTTTTGGGATTTTTCCTCATATTCAAAGCAGATTCAAATATTCAAATATTCTAATTTAGTCCAAATTCACTGGGCTAAATATTTCTGTTCTTCTATTTACTTTTATTGTTTTATTTTATGCTTAATATTTGGCTGTCTTTTGAATCTGTAGTTTCAAAGCTACGACTAGATGATGCAGCCGAAATCTTAGTAGTTTTCTGACAGAGCATCATAGCAAAGGTGAAGTTATTGTGGAGTCAGTCCTTAGTTGCCATTTTTTTCCTAAGTTCTAAATCTGTACTATAAAACAGTGTCTTTTTTTTTTAATTTCTAATGGAAGACATTACTGGAAAACTGTGGCCTTCAGCTTTGTGTGGGAGCCCAACAAAGCCTTTTTGATACAACCATGAGTGAATGATGATGGCTTGGAAAAGGAAAGTCTGGTATTTATGATGATAAGCATTCTTCTTCTCAAAATAATTAATTCTGAAACATATGTGGAATGAGTTCTTGAGCTCAGTCAAACATTCAATGGACATTTTCACTCCCCTTTTTTATTGATAAGGATGTAAGCAGAGTATATTATATATATTTTTATGTATATGTAATTTTTATATATAATATTAAATTATAGACATCAAAACATGCCAGCTAAGAAATTGCTGAGTCACACCGGCATAAACACTGCAAAGAAAGCCAACAGTGTATGTCTTTCTAACTATGGAGCTTTCCATTATTAGCACTATCAGGTATCTCCTCTCACTGGAAATAAATTTGCTTAAATTAGATCTGTATTCACTTAAAAGAAGGTAAAATAGATTGCATCTGGCTTGGAAAACTGTCACCCAAGAGGTGACAGCTTCAAAATTATCTATCCATTCCCTCTGTGGCATCTGGTAAAAGACCTTTAAATACTGTATTTCTGATAAAGACATATTACTGTGAAGATGTGTTGGAATACTTTAATATCGTACCTGTGAAGTAGATTTTCTGAGAACCTCTACCACCAGAACTTCATTCTTAAGCCTCTGTTCTTACTATTAAGGCGGTAATAAAAATGCATCCTTCCCCACAGGCATTGCCTGGTACAGAGGTCATGTTCTCTGTGTGAATTAGCAACACTTTCATATCTACTGAGACAGTCACTGAAATGTTCCTTATGTAACCACAAAGTGGAAATGCAAATCTATCCTGTTTTGATGTCTCAAATGCTGTTTGCTGTTGAGTTCAGAAGCACAAAGGGAGACAGCAGTGACTTCCTTCCTATTTTTCATTTTACTTCTTTTCTCTTTCTGTCTCTCCCTCCTGTGTTCCTCTCAAAGCAGTTGTGTTTAAAAATATGGGAAGGATAGAAAAGAGACAATTTCTGTCCATATTTCATTAATGTGCTTGAGTTGCGAACAGGAACTTCCTTTCTGCAGGTACAGTAAATTTATAACTCTCAGGAACCTCTTGGCATTGCCCCTTGCACATGTCTGAATCAAAAATTTCAACCTCTCATTAAAGACACAACAAAGACATATTTTTTGCCAATTACTAAAACCAAAGCAACTGTCCCTGCCAGGAATTCAGTGTTTTCTGGTTCATGGAAAAGCAAATACAAGGCCATATCTTTATATCACAGAATAATTAAAGTTGGAAAAGTCCTCTAAGATCACCAAGTCCAGCCATTAACCTAACTCTGCCAGATATATCACTAAGCTATATCCCTAAGAGCCATATAATATAAATAACATTGCACCAATATTTTCATTAGCTGAAATATTTCAAATTTTCAGCCATTTGTGCTAACTATATATATTACATGTACAATTTACTTGAAGATTAGGAAATACATAAAAGAAAAGATAAGAAATTTTAGACAACGTATGTATTGGACAGCGTCTTTTCTGTCACAAGAGCAATAATATTACGGAGTGAGGTAGCTGGGTTCTCTGAGGTACACTGCTGTGCTCAAATACTAGAAACTGTTTACCACGCATACATAGCTTAAATATCATCAAGAAAGCACCTCAGATAATTTTCTCCTTTTACTGTGTGTTTTTTAGTATGAGGTAAGATACTCTGCAGGGTTTGGAATGAAAATTTACTCCAGTAGATTTCAAATTAGGACACTGAAAAGGATTTTTTTCTTGTTTTCAGATGTGGAAGTGGAGAAATGAAAGGCTGAATACCTTGATGAATGTGAAGAGTCAAGATTTCACCTCGACTTTCTAGGTATATAATAATCAATGAAGATGCATATGCAACCTCAGACATGGGGAGACCCAACCTCCATTTCCTTTCTAGATTTAAAACATTGGCTAATATTTTATGGAGTTTTATGGTAAATTTTAGCTTAAACTTCCTACTTTCAGACTTTTGCTCTCATCTTAATATTTGAAAGGAAAAAGAAAATGCAAAAATTGATCTGGTGTTTGACATCAAGCTGAAAATAGGAAGTAGGATAAAAATTTAGGAAAAACCTGGAAGATGAAGGCTGAATAATTTTAACTCAGAGCCTGCAGTTCCTGCCTTATCAGAATAATTTTCTTCTTACCATGTCATCAAACAGGATCATACATTCTGCTTTGCTTCAGCAAGGACTTCTGAAATATGATGTTTATCTTAAATGCTTGTAGAAAGTTGGTCAAAATTGCTTAAATGCTTGAAAAATTCTGTACATAAAATCTGCAGGTGTACTTTTAATGGTTGATTCTGATCATTTTAGCCAACTGAATCCATGAGTGGAAAGGGTTCAATGGACAGGGAATGCACTGATAAACAGTTTGGCACTACAGGTAAGTGCAGCTTGAAATATGCTCTTCCTTTAATGCTTAAAGGAGAAAGAAAGTAAAAAGGCTAAAACCCATATGAACATGTTTTATTATTCTTTTGGTCCCATGTATTCTTTTCTATTATCACTGAAAGTTTTCCCTAAGGAATAATAAAATCTAAAAAAACACAACCTCTAATAAAATAAGATATTTGGAGTTTACAAGATAAAATCTTTGTTGTTTAGCCATGATAGCAGAAACATTTGTTCTCCCTGAAAGGGTCAAATATTTATTTGATAATTCTTTTTCAGGTGTTTATTTCATAGTTCTTTCTTATCATCCCTCACTGTCTTCCTAGCAATACCACAATAAAGCTTATCGTACAATTACACATAAAGTTTGTTTAGAAATTTTTCAGATTAGAAAAATATTCAGAGCAATAAGGACAGTTTTCTAAACAAGTCATCAATTAATGTGCAATAACAGAGCACAGACCTACATCATCTACTGTTATAATTGTATTCCAGCAGGAGACGTATCCAAGAGTTCAGGTGCTCTCATCCCTGAGCAATAACTATTGATCAGACACACTTCCTCTGCAGACCATGTAATACCATATAAAGGTCACCATGGACAGCACAAATTGCTTTTATTGAACAGTATAGTGAAGAGGCATTTAAGGCAAAAAAGCACCTTTATGTTATTTTGGCAGGCAGTAGATTGTGACTGGAGTTCATAGTCCTGAAATCTGAAATTGTAACACTGGCTTGCCTGAGTACCTAAAACTATTTACTTTGGGAGTTGAGTACCTCTCAAATGAATGGGGTTGAGCAATTTGTTTGCACAGAACAATAAAAGATTGAAAGACTAATGAAATGCACCTGTAATATATTTTTTGAACACACAGAGGAGAAGACAATCACTCTTTAGAAGGCAAACATACATTTGACTATGTCAGATACTTTAATTCATATTTTGATATTTGATTGATAATCCCACTTCAAAACAAGTGATTTAACTAAAACAGTATTTATACTTTTAAATGAGTGCACCATAAAAAACAAAACTCAAAACAAACTGCCATAAAAATCCCCAACAGTATTGGATAGATTAAGAAAACTGAATATTTTTATCCTTCTGAAGCTAAATCTAATTTCATTCCATTTCTTCTTTTGGAGGAAAAGATACTCCATAACATTGAAATAATTTCCATAGAGTACTCAGATTTTACAGAAAAGATAACACTGGTCCACTAGTCTTTAACATCTCTTAATGAGCCTGTGAATCTTTCTGTGCCATGTTCTTCTAGCCCAGCTTCATTATTTTAATACCTGGTAGAGAATAAATGAGCAAGGAGGTTCCTGATAGACAATTCACTGTCTGAGGACCAACATGTATGCATTCAACACACTGGAGACAGGACTCAGATGGAAAGGATCATGAAAAATTGATTATAAAGCACTAAAAAAAGGAACACCATTCAGCAGAGATTAGGTAGAGATGTGGAAGCTTTTTCCTACTCACAGGCATAATCAACTGAAGAAATACTGGAATAAACACATCTGCAAGAATGTTGTCAGAAGTTTGGAGATAATCTGTTAAAGAGAAGTGACACAGGTCAGAAATCAAGGAAACACAACACATGGGAAAAGGTTAGCAGTTTGGTTTATATGAAAGGCAACAAAGAGAGCTATTTTGTAATGCCCTTCAGACAAGTATAAGCCTCCTGCAAAGAAGAAACAAACATATTTTCTATCTCACTAAAGCATGGAACAGAAATCTTCAGTTGTAGAAGTTACTATTTTTGTTATTATTATTTCAGATTAAGTATTTAGATAAAGCTTTCAAATGTGAAAAACATTAAGCACCAGCCTCTGGAGGCTATAGAATATCCAGCCTTGAATACTGTTAGTGATTAGCCAGTACATTATCAGGAACAGCCAGTGGAACCATCAAGATATTCTTGGCTAGGGCAGGTCACTTTTTCTGAAGAAAGAGGACTGAAGAACTGTGCTTTCCTCATAGCTCATTTCTGTTTGTCATACTGTTTCAAGGTTTTATCTAAGCAGTGCCTAGTCCCAATCCCCACTACTCCAGAATCCAGTTTGAGACATCATTTACAGTTTTCTTTACAAGAGAAGTTGAGGTAGCTCAGAGGTCATGCATGACAATGACCATTAGTATAACTAAAATAAGAGGGTTTATCAATTTTAAAGTTTTTAAAACCAAGTTTTATCACCATCTTGGATCTAGAAGATATTTTTCTAACAATATCAAAAGAATATTTTAGTTCCTTTTGGGGGTTTAATCCTTCTCATGTGACACTGGTTGCTCAGGTAATAGGATAATATATTAAATAGTATCAAAGTATTCAGTTCATGTGTCACAATGTCTGTGCTACTAAATGATGTGCAGAGAGACTTCCCTAAGTCAGTAGATGAAAACATATATCCTTCAGAGAGGAAATGGCCATGGTTTTTAAGTTGTGAAGTATAACATTATATACTTGAAGAGTATGGAACCCACAGACATATTCAGCATTTAGGCATCCCTGAGTCCATGAAAAACCCAAAGTACTGTTGTATAAGTGCCTTCCTAGACAGCAAATGAAGATGGAATATTTCTATGGCCAGTGATGTCTAGTGTAGCTTATCCAAAGGAAAGGGATAGTGAAGATGTGTAGAAATACCCCAAAAGAAGGGAAATGAAGCAAAAGAGACACTTGAAGGTAGTAACAGAGGGAGATGCAGAGATTAAAATGTCTGAGTGGCTACTTAGGGAATAAAACAACAGCCCCAAATCACTCTGCTGGAAATCAGCTGACAAACCTGGCTAAGCAGTTCTGTCATTCAAAAACAACAGCAAAAGCCAAGTGTGACTTTCAAGCTCTGCTTAGCTGTCTAGCATATACAGATTTGAAATGTGGAGACTCATAAGGATGAACATTGCATTTTAACAGCTAATTGACACTATCTAAATCCAAGTGCAGACCTTCACCTCAAATACAAATTGATCTGGTTGTTATTCTGCTGTTTTTAAGACTGTTGCACCTATATTTGTAAACTTGAATGAGTTTATTTTCATATCTACCCCTAGTCATAACACTCTAAAGGTCAGCAGCATTCATATTTCAAAAGGAATTTAACTCATACTCTAGTAATCAAAGATCACAGAAGGAAATCTTTATGCTCTGACATACCTTCAGGTGGACTAGAACAGTTTTCTTTCACATTGTTGAAGACATTTTGTGTCAATATTTTTTCTAAATTAGACAAGATCAGGCCTAGGTTTAATATTTTTCAAATTTTTTCTGTTTTCCCCCCGTGAGACAGATCTAAATAAAACAACAAAAAACCCCTTGAAAGATAAGAAACCTCTAAAGTCCAGAGTTCTCCTACATATGATGGTCACCAAGCTGCCAAACATTAGCAAAATATTTCTGTTTATGAATACTTTTAATTTAAAACATCCTTAACCAGAAAAAATTTGAAATAAATATCAATCAGAAATGCATATCAAAGCTTTTAATTGATGTCACCTGAAATTTAAAAAAAAAAAAAATCCATCCAACAAAACCAGTTTTTCAGCCAAGGTTGTCCTTTAAGAAACAGTTAAAGGAAAAATAGAGATATAATGAATTAGATTTTAAATCATTCAGTTAGTGAAAAATAAACCTAATGTCCTTGATAGGATTTTGGGTTTGATATTGATTTCCCTATTTTTAGCCACAGAAAATCAAATACTCTGATTCAGGTTAGTATGATTGCAAAGTTTAAACTTTTGAGCAAATGTTTAAAAAATCAGTTTGTAACATAAAATGATCTAAAATTCCAAAAGAGTAATATTTTATCACCAGGAGTCTGGAAGAAATACTACTTTAGGAAAGGCTGAAAGAGTTACTTGAGTGCAGAATTTGTTAAGTAACACAAATCATTAACATTTTCATATATTTTATGCCTATTCTTTCCACATAGAAATCCTTCACCTACAATTCAGAGTAAATAACAAGGACTAATTTTCTGACAGTGTTAAATAAATGCTTGCAGAAAAAGTTAGCAGCTTCATTGTTTAGAGAGTTTCAGCACTAAAATAAATCACAGCAACAGCCCAATGCTGGTCTCAAAGACTTTGTTTATATTTTCCTTTGCACAAAGCCACTTTCTGTGCTTGCTGTGCCTGAATCCTCCTTCTAGCTAAAGCATAGCAGAGGAAGAAAAACTTGTCTTAAGACAACTTTTGATATTCCAAAATTTGCTTTAATTTTTCATTCAGACAAATGCCATGTCTATCATTCACTTGTAAGTAAAGAAAGAAGTGTGTGAGGTGGCAATTCACATAGTTTAATTACTGTAGGCTGATAATCTAACAGGAATGAAATGTACTGTGGGATTCAGTTTGTCTGCGTTCCAGGACATGTTCCATCTTCAAATGAAGACATGTGGGATTCAGTGTAAATGCCCACATGTGGACGTGTAGTGTCATTTGAAGTATCTGGTGCTGACCTCCAGCTATTTTTCCAGGGTGACATAGGACTCCCCTTAATCTTTTTTCACTTCTGCCAGCTGTGTGCAGATTTTTGGATTTGGATATTTTGGGGCGTGTCAAACACTATTGTCCATGTATGTAACAGTAATTAACCAAACCCATAGAGGGGGATTGTCATGGTTTTACCCCAGATGGCAAATAAGCCTCACACTGTCACTTGTTCACTCATGGGGAGAGGGAGAGAATTGGCAAAGTCACAACACACAGGTTGAGAGACAGTTCGAGACGTACACAAAAGCCATACAAACAATAAAAGCAAACAGAATTAATTCACTGCTTCCCACAAACAGGCAGGTGCTCAGCCATCCCCAGGAAAACAGGGCTCCATTGCACATAATGGTGACTTGGAAAGAAACAGCATCACTACAAATGTGTGTCCCCCTTCCTCCTTCTTTCCCCTACTTTATACACTGACTATGATGTCCCAGGGTCTGGAATATACGTTTAGTCATTTGGGGTCACCTGAACTGGCTGTGTCCCCTCCCAACTCCTTGTGTACCCCCAATCTCCTTGCTGGTGAGGTGAGGCATTGACTGTAAACTCTGCTCAATGATAGTGAAAAAACCCCTTTGCTATCAACATTGCTTTAACACAAATCCAAAACAGACCCATGCTAGATACCATGAAGAAAATGAACTCCATCTCAGAAAAAAAAAAGCAGCACAGGGATCATTTTGAAGTTAGATACTGAAATAATGTCAGTGCTCACAAGACATACAAGCTTGCACAGTGGTCCACGGGGTGGAAGTCAGTGCAGCCAGAGATGTGCAGAATACTCAGCTCACCCCAAAGTAGATTGTGCTGAACTGAGACTCTGGTCTTTATGGAACACTGGTTACCTTAAAGCAGTAATCTAAATTCATATTTTAATTGGAAGAGATCATGTCAATATAGTCAATGGGTGAGAGACAGGAATCCATCTTATTTTTAAAGCAGATGGCTATGTATTTTAGACTCCACTGCCTTAGAAAAAAACATCTTCATTGATAATTTCTGCATTTCTTTATAGCTTAGGGTTCTTGCTCTCATGACAGAATCACCTAATCATTTTGGCTGGAAAAGACCTCTAAGATCATTGAGTCCAACATCCAACCTTTGATCACAACCCTGCTATATTATAGGACAGGAATTAAAGAAATTGAATTTACAGCAATTGCAATAATTCTGAAAAATATGGTTTCTGCATTTTTGACCTATCTTGATAGACTGAAGGGTAGGTGAGGAAAACTGTAATCTTATTAAATCTCCTGCAGCTAAAGATTTTAAACTCTCGCTGTTTCAAATTAGTGAGGACAGCAATATTTATTTGCTGTTGAATTCTAGGCAGCATGGCATTTCAGCAGGAAACACTTTATAAGAATTCAACTTATGACCTCAGAAGTTGCAAAGAAGTACTTAAGCCATGTGCTTAAACCATGTGCAAGTAGAAAGTTTGCATATTGAAGAGAAAGACAAGTAGAATTGATTGCCATTTCTGTCTTTGATCTTTCCAGAATCAGAAAACTACACACGAATTACAAGTGAAGAAAGCCCAGGAAGGACAGCAAATAAAGACAGCACACTCATTGCTGTCCCTGCTTGCTCTGAGGAAATTGAACAGTCCACCAGATCCAGTGTTTTCAAGCAGGCTGTCTCTGCAAAATAAGAACTATGAAGATGTAGATCCAGATTATATCTTCTTTGTTTGTTTGCTTTTTTCTTCTTCAAAAGAAGTTTGGATGGCTGGATAGCAGAAGGAAATGGAGAATAAAGCTCATCATCAGAAGAAGCACTTACTGATAAAACACTCAGCCACAAGAAAGTATCCAAGCCTACCATAGCTTTTGCCACTGGATTTCTTTATTTCCAAAAACCCAGACTTATCCTATTCTGGAGCAGCTTTACAAACCCAATGTATTTTCAGTCTGGTTTCCCCTCATGTCCTGCTGTTTAGTTCCATGTTGAAGCTAATCAGTGCTTTCAAAAGTGGTTCTATGATTGATCAAAATAATTATCAGCCTATCTCTGTAGTACCAGTTGTTTCAGCTGTTTTGAAATCTCTTTGAAAGGTGTGGCTCTCAAGTCTACCCAAGAGACTATAATTTTGTTTTCCATTGTGAATAAGTTCTGTAGCTTAATGAGATGCCTTGGTTTCGAGTCTCATGTTTATACAGACTTTATCTCTGACTCACACCACCCCAGTGTTGCAGTGGATTTGAACAATTTAATGAGAATTTGATGGGGAAAAAAAAACAAACCAGCAAGTAGTCTTATCAATGAATTTCCAGAATTGCAGGGAAGACACTTATGTAGAGGTGAACATCACCAGTGTCTCTTATTTTGACTACAAAGTAACAGGTAGTGCCCAATCACTTTAAATGTGGAATACATAATTTAGGTGGTTTGGAATTAGAATAGGAATCTTTAATAAAAATGGTGAATTAGTATTACAAAAGAAAATATTCTCACCTTTAAAAAAATATGATGCCAAATTTAGGGTCAGAGACAATCCAGGAGAATATCTGCAGTCACTTAAAATTGTATTAACTGGTGTTGTTGAGCAAGTTAAAATGGTTTAAACATGGTTTATATGAAAAAGAATTAATCAGAAGTTTTCCAAAGCAATGGTTTTTTGAAGAAAAATAATCACAGGAATATGTCAAAAGCGGAACACTTTTGGCAATATTTACAATGATCTAAAAAAAGAAACATTTCAACACTTTGTGATTACAGCACTTTCCTTTTCATGCAAATATTCCTTTGATATAATAAAAGGTAAAAAGAAGTCAAAATAAACCTTTTCAGTAGGCTGAAAATAATGAAAGGCCTAACCCTAAACATCATGATTTCATATTGTGAAACATTTCTACAGAAAGCTATGTTATAGCTTTCTACAGGAAGTTATGTTCTTTTGGAAGACAAAGAGCAGGAAATCAAATCTTCATAAGACACACAAAATGCAAAACCAGCTCAGATCTGCCTTAAAAATTAATTAATAGTACAGGTTATTGTCCTTTGGATGACACATGCACCAAATTTGGTGTGCTGGCCAATTTGCAAAATGGATAATTACATTCAGCTTACCTGTTATTCTCCTGCTGTTTTTCTTGTAAGATGTATTTTTTGTTACATTCTGTTCCAAAATATTGTTAATGATGCTGTTTTTACAACAGTGGGTTTTTTTCTTTGTTTTTAAACATTAAAAAATACACTTTCTGTGGAATGCATGTCAAACAAACAATAACAGATAAGGTACGAGCCCTAAAAATTATTAATTCTATAGCACCGTATCTATCTGTCTCTTTTTGAGCCTTCGGCAATATGAAATAAACTTTGTAAGAAATTCCACAGCTCCTGTCATGCAAGATAATTCTGCATTCAATAGAACACCCAAGAGCAAAAATGAAATCTAGAGAATTTTAACTGATGCAGCTAGTATAAATTATGATCAAAGATTGAATTGTATATTAACCTACCACAACAGATGTAATTCCTGTATTATCTTTCTTCACTAAGATCTCAAGCATTTGAAATATCAATGGTATTACGTAATTATGTAAACAAATAAAATTTCAGTGCCTCTACTGGTTAGTCCTGCCACCTACTCCTGATCAGTATATTATTCTGCTTGTTAGCAAAATTAAAATATATGGGAGTAAACATTTACACACACTACCCCTTTTTAAAGTCTGAAATTCTACTTTTTGAATAGTTCCCTATAATGTTAACTTAAAAATATTCTTTCATTGTTCAAATTCTAGGTCCAGACAGATTCCCTGTAAATTACCTTCATCACTAGAAATTCTGTTGGACTGGTTTCTATCTTCATCTTCCAGGCAAGGCTTGCAAATCTTCTATGTCTAAGTATCTTTCCTGGTATGCTTAAATATTTGTTGTGGAAGACTTCTGTGCCATTCTGGTACTTTGCAGAAATTGGGATCTCAGCTGTTCATATTATCCCACTTTTCAAATTCTAATAAATGAAGTAGTTATACACTATTGCTAAGTTTGAGAGTTTAAGCATATTCATAGATAATTCCTTGTTAACCACAAATTAAACTAATCCTGGCCAATGGGAATTTGCAAAATAAATATGTAGAAATAAATACAAAGGCTGTTCTCTGGACAATGGGCACAAGGCCTTCCATAGAAAGTAATAGTAAGTAGTGATTTGATTTTAAGAATAGAAAACTTGAACAACATTTTTGCCCTTGCCTTCCTTTCCTTTGCCCTCTCCTCCCCTCTTCCCTCCCTCGTTTCAGCAGATGTGGCTGTCAGAGCTTACCAAACGAGCTATCTATTATAAAGACAGAGAATCAACCACTGTTTTTAATATATATGAAATCAAAAATGTTTACATGATTCCTAAATTTTGGCATATACCCTCAGGAAAGGTGTATCTCCTTTCAGCAGGGTTTTTGAAACTGCTATTTAATTTTCATTTTCGACTCCATTTAGAGCAATGTGTTCTCCAAATCTTTGGCATGCCTGGCTTTCATATGATAATCAGAACTGCCATATGTTTAAGAGATTTACTTCTCACTTAACTGCTCTAACTTGCAGAAATAATCAGCATGACTCAAAGCCAAATTCAATAGCTTGATGAAAAGAACACTCATGAAGCAACTGTCCATCACTTTTTCATACTGTGACAAAATGGTTTTCATTTTACTGCGATTATTTTGAGCAGTTGTTGTGTGTTCACAGCATTCTGTATCAAACTTCCTCTTGAGAACAGAGCTGTGTTAATTTCAGTGAAATAGCTATTGTAGTTTTATATATAAATTACTCACTAGTTCATGGGCATGATAAAAAAACTTGAAGTTGCTATAAACTAAAATACTAATTTAGCACTTCAAATTACATATACAGACAAATTAGAAATAGAATAATACCTGTCCCAAATCACAATGTTATGGAACTTCTATTTGTGTCATAAATGAAAACCAGGTGAAGAAGTGTTTTGCTGAAGGAAAAACCTTATCAGGAGGTGCTAACCAAATCAAATGTATCTTTCTTCTGGTTCTGCTTGAGTATTGGTTCAAATGAAAGCAGAGAAAAGAAAAGATGGATTTCTTTTGGACATGATTTACATACACTAAGGCAGACATTTAGTGTCTTAAGAACACCTATGCTTTAGACTTTTCATGCATGACACAAAAATTACTGAATCTTTACAATTAGTTCATTAAGCCATAAGTGAACTTCACTTGGTGATACATCTTAACAAAATAAAAACTTACAATTTTCTCTAAGAGGTAACTTCATTTCTTATCCCACACAAATTGTAAGAAGAGAAGGCAATAAAGATAGCTCGTAAATAAAGTATATTTTTATTAATCCTATAATTGTACATAAACATTTTAATTAAAGTTGTTGGTATTGTAGAGTCTAAATATTGCTAATCAGCTGTGGTCATAAACTCTATTTAGTGTTTTCTACCCATCTACCAGGAAGTAAAACTACATTGTTTATTTATTACCTGCACGAAAGGCTATGTTATATCACATCTTGCCATTTTTATCACATTGTATCAATATCTTCATTTCCACAAGCATATTTCTTCTTGTAGAATAAAAAATGGCAATATCCTCAGCTAACTCTCTTATTACAAAATTATGCATATATTATAGATTCAGTATAAATGCCAACATAGAAATGCCAGAAAAATCTCAATAGAGAAATCAATAACTAAGAGCTGTGTAGGTTTTCTGGTAAAAATAAACTAAAATATATATATTAAAAAATCTACAACTTAACTACAAAAATATTTTATAAAACATTTTTTTCTCCAGGAATTAGATACATTAATATCTGAATTGTTTTTTATACCAATTTCAGTGATCAGGCTTGACTTTCTTTTTATGGATATATTTTAGCAAGGAGGTAAGTTTACTTCCTTGTATGTTAACCTCCTTGTAGATGTTAAGTAGGCATCATAATTATTTCCTATTGGTGCTATCTTTTATTATTTCTATAATGTCAGAAACCAGGTAGATCTGGTTATATGGCATATAAGCATATAACAATTTATATCCAGCTATGTAGCATGTGCTTTGCTTTGCTTGTTGTAGTGCATTTTCAAAGCGGAATATTGGAGCACACAAGGAGAGTACAGGGAACTAATTAATACAAGAGCAGATCACAGTCAATTTACTGAAGAGTGATCAATCCATAATTACATTTAAATGTTGGGTGCTATCAAGAGTTACACTCAGATAAGACTTCAGGAAAGGAGGTACAGGTAAAATGTGACAGGTCCTAATATTAGCATCAAAGGTTGCCATGTCTTAGAAGTAACATGAATGTTACTTAAGGAAATGATAATACATTTGCAGAAAAGACAATATAATTGTCTCACATTTTCCTAACTCAGTTTTTTCACACCTTCCACTGAAGCTGCCAGTGTTGGCTGCTTTGACAAACCTTGAACTGTTTGAACAAACCATGCTGACCTGTGATGTGGTGTTGCCATTGCTAGCAACAGGTCATGATGCCTGTAGCTTTGTTTCACTTGGTTTAGCTGTAATAAAAATTTCTCTAATTGACTGGTTCTCTGTATCTAATTTGTTTTAATTCTGCTTATCTTTGTATGATACCCCTAGACTTTTGCACAGCAATAACAAGAAGATTTTCCAGGTAGAATGAGATATTTACATCTAACAAAATCCTCTATAGAGAAATACAGACCTAGTATTAGCATAGGCCTTGAGAAGTACAGAAAAAGGATACTAAAGTATTCTACCTGTTTTATGACTTTTTGTTCAAAAAATAATTTTTAATTAGATGGTTAATTTAATGATCATCCTTTAATTAGACTTAAGATTTCCATCATGCTAACAACAAATGCACGACTTCACTTATACATACTCATACATAAAGTGTGTTCCAATTCCTGCACATCAAGATTATGAATTTAACACATTTGTATCTGTTCATATACTGACATGGTCTAATGGCAATGTCTCTCTTTTGCCTAAAAGCAGATTTTTTTTTTTTAAACATGATATATTTATAAGTATATTGGTTTAAAGGAACTCAAGAGATATAAAGATATACTAAGACATAAAAAGATTCATTTGAGAATCTTCATGGGGTTTTAGAGTGAGTTAGATTCCTAGAAGCATCTTAGCTGAGCAGACTTAAGAACAGTTATGTTGATGCTGAAGTACCACTAAGCAAGTTCAGAGAATTTCCCAGGAAAATTTAATGTGTTAATCCACTCCAGATCAAAGTGCCTAAGTCTTTACTGACAGCAGTTCTAAGAGCCTTTTGCAGTTCTAGTTCCATAATCCATCTGCAGCTTTAAATACATAAACACTTTAAAAACATTACCTTGATTTCCTCTAAATAAAATAAAGTCAGTCAACAGAAGAAGAAGATACATGGAAAGTCAGGATTAATTCATTACATAGTACTTTCCTTTCATGGGAGAATGGTGCTTAGACTAGTGACTTTCACCAAAGACTATGTTGTTAATGTTTGATGTTTTTGTGTCTCTAATTTAAGTGGCATAAAATTACAGTGCAACTTTTAAGGAGGAAGGCACTAGTGGAATCAGATGTGCTTTACAGGGTAAAAAAAAAAGTCTGGATCAGTTGTTTTTTTTTTTAAATATGGTTGACTGTTTCATTTTCTTTCAACATCTTTCTCACAGCAAATATTACAGAATGCCTGTACTACAGAATATATTTAATATATTAGTAAAGATACATTAATCAAAATCTGTCAGCTAGAATCTCACTGCCAGGTCCCAGCAACAGATTTTGTTGCATTCTTTTTATGTAGAAGATTGAATTTTAGATAGCAATTTGAATGGCATTACCTTGGTATTTGCCACAAGAATACAGCAGTAACACAGTCTGGATTGTCAGTACAGTTAAGTGTTAACCCAACCATGAAAACATTGCTTCTATGTATGGAATACCAGAATTTCATGTTGGTGTGTTTGAATACATTCTGTCAAGCAAATGGGCCAATACCACAGGAGCTGCTGAGAAGACATTTTAGTTATTTCATATTAAATAGCATTGACGTAACTTCTGCCTTGGAGACAGATGTATCTCTGCACCCAGTTAGTTGGTACTAATTACACATTGCATTGGCAGATTTGCTTTTCTCTAAAGAATGCAAATTCAATATATTTCCTGCTTTTGCTACACCCCAAAATCATAATCTGGATTCTTAGATGCAATGAATGGCTGATGCACATTGTCTAACCTAACACATTGCTTAGACACACATTTTACAGCAAAGGCCATGATTTCATTGCAGCAACAGATATTTTTAGGCATAAGTGCTTTTTTACACAAGGGTCTCGTATCTGTGGAGAGAATTTTTGCACCTTATTCCATCCTAGTTTTCCAATCTGCTTCTTATGTTTTTTACAGCCTTTAGTTTTCACCTGGTCTTTGCAGAGTCCAAAGTGCAGTATCTATAATAAAATTTGGGGTAGGTAAGTCACTGACTGATAAAAAAAAAGAAAAAAGACAAAATAAACAAAAAGGAGTATTCAAATCTCTGAAAGGGTGCAGCCACTCCAAAAATACATCTTTTGAGAATATCAGCACCAGATAAAGCATTAAAAGTCTTGTTAAGACTTCAGATCCTGTTTACCTTTTTATCAGATGGATAGAAAAAAAAATAAATAAAAACCCTAAAGAAGTAGAAAGAAAGAAATTGAAAAACTCTGAGTCTGGTGAAGTATGATAAAATAATGTTAATCAAGGTCATGCTCTGATTGGTGGTTGAACAATTATCAAAAGGTAGATAAATTGCTGTCTGGAATTCTCAGCTTTGTAAATTTGAACACTTTTTTACCTACCAAGCCCCAGATATCTTGATGGAAAATATAGTGCACATAAGAAAATTTAAAAGGCAAGTCACTAAAATAAATCCCTGAATTCATATCTAGTGTTTTCATCACAAATGCATGAACTGCTTAGTGTATTAAAATTTTTAAAAATAAGCATTAAATAAAAGAAAATATGACTCTGTAAGCTTTGCAAAAAAATACTGGGTTTGTCCCAGGCACAATTTTCATCCACAGAGATAAATGTACTTTATGGCAGAATAAATAAGAAAGTGCTGTTTTAAATAGATAACATTATAGGTTTGAATGCTGCAAAGTAATTAAAGGACATAATACCCCATTATAAAAGATCAATATGCACTTGAGATCAGGGCAGGATCTGTTTCTGAAATGATATAGCACACACTGATTTCTATCACATTTTCAGTATCGATCAGATGTGAAGCTTGTTGATTTGACTTCTCAGCTTGTTGTTTGCCAAGGTTTTAAGACTGCCTGTGCCTCCAGAGTGAAATTAAAGTCAAGGCTGTTTGCATGTCTACATAAACTCCTGTTAGCAGGTCTCAGTCACAGACTCTTCAGTAAACAAGCTGTGTATTCCTTTGAAATGATCAGTTCCAGCTCTGTTTTGACAATTTCTTAGAAACTGATTTTCATGATAAATTCTTTGATGGAAATGGTGAGTGCAAGAAGCACGGAGCTACAGCCTATTGCTTTCTTTTACATGTTGTTTATTCCTTTATGCATGAAAAAGCTCTTTACAGTATTCCAATCAGAAAAATGCTGGTGGGGAAATTTTTTGCAATGATTCTTAATTGGCTTTAACTTGATGTAGTTGATATCAGCAATTATTTGAATAAAAATGAATAAATTAAGGGAATTACAAGAATCATTGCAGCATTGCTTAGTAACAAGAAAGCCAAGAGAATGGGGCAATCTTATTTTTCTCGGTCTATTAAAATTGGAAACTCCAGAAAGACAACTACAGGCTTTTATTTACACATAGGTCTGAGATATCTTTCCAATCTGACCCCACGAAACATGAGAAGAACTAGTCCTTTGGACAGTGGCTGTTGGCATCTACAGCCTTCGGCAGGGTTAGATGTTAGACCCCAAAAACTCCAATTCTCAAAACTACTTCCAAGCTTCCACACAGCATTTCAAATCCAGATTTGGGTGGCAGTAGTTAGTTTTTATTCTAACACCAGGCAAAGTTTAAAGCTTTTTTTGAGATCTGACAAGGTACAATTGATCATACTAAATAATGTGCATAAAACATATTGGGATTTATAAGACAGAAATTGTGTCACTTATTTTTACTAATTTTCTGTATGCAAATTTGTTATATAAAAGAGGAATAGAAGAGAACATATTTCTCTCTTCTCCCCATGTACCTGGCATTTCAAAGGTTATATGTCAATTTGAAAGACCTGGGTTTAAGTATGATTTTTTCTATTTGCAATCTCCTAATCATCATTGCCGTGAGGTTAAGCTGTTTTGAAATGTCATCCACTATTCTTCTAAAGGGCTCTGGATCCATTGGGTCAAACTCACTGGTTTTAACGCTGACTGCATTTGTAGATTTGAAATAATAACCTATAAAGTATATTCACATTCCTCTCAGAGGAAATGAGATCTGTGTGGGAGGCAAGAGTGAGGGGCAGGCTCTCATGGGCACAGTGAATCTCCTGCCTCTTTGGCATGAAGCAAAACACCTTTATAACAAGCAGCTGGAAGTGAGAGTTCTCCTTCCCAAGGAGTGCCATCAGTGGGCTGATGAGGCCACTCCCGTGGGAGGTGAGACGTGAGGTTTGGTACCCGGCATTCTTAAGTCCTGTAGGAGGTCTCTGATGCTCCAGTACCAAATGAAAGGATCACAGTAACAGATCCTCCTCCAGCTGTCTCCTACAAAAAGCAGTGATTCACATTCCATTTAGAAGGAGAGGTGAAAGATATGTTAAACACCAAGGCCTGATGAACAGAAGTGCATCTCAGTAGCACAGAGGTCACCATTTAGCAAAACTGATTTTCTTGGTTTGTCTGTAGGCTGTTTTAGGTACTTTCCCACTGAACAAACTGTTATATAATTTTGGGCCCTATTCTGGGCTGCCTAACTTTCTTTAGGCTGAGTGGAAGCCCAAAGTAATTTGGTTATTGAGTGTAGATTCTGTTTGCAGGCTCAGAGACCTCAGGCCCCTTTTCTACCTAAGGCTGTAACGCATATATTTTTTAAATTTCTGTACTTACTTTTTCCACAAAGGAGCGTGGCGGTGACCCCACCTGCCTTCTCTAATGAATCCTATGGGGTTGATTTTCCCCTTCAGGATAACGAGCCTGAGGGGGAGTGAGAAGGCGAGAGTGGGAAATTCCCCCCTTTCCCGCCACTTAAGTTGTCTGTTAAGTTTTAGGTTCCTCCCCTTTCCCCTCCTAGTTTACACCCCTTTCCCCTCCCAGTTATTACATATGTATTAAGTTACTTTCATTTGTATTAGTTTCTGGAAAGTTCTGCGTTCTTTGCACCTCCATTGGTTAGTTTGAATGTACCCCTCCCCTTGTTTCATTTGACTGGGCACTTGCAGTTATGTGATCCCTTTCCATTGGTTCAGCTGTGTCTCCTCCCATTGAACCACCCCTTTCTGCTTCCCTTAAAACCCCCTGTAACTGACAGCCCTTTGTTCTTTTGCCTCCACCCGTCATTTTGTTGTTCCCCTGTGGGAATAAAGGATTGGTCACTGGGGCAACTGAACCCCTCTCATCTCCTTTGCCTCTGTTCATCACTACTTTGTTATCACCTGCTGCTGTGCTACACTGAGGTCTCTGCAGATGGCTCCCAGCCTAGCAGGAGCCTGCGATCTGGAGATTGGGGGCACTAAAGCAGTCTCCCTGCCGAGGCACGCGTGGTCCCTGTCCTTTGCGCTGATGATCTGGGCTAGTCAAGCGGGCAGCGACAAAGGAGCAATGGAAGTTCTTGATTTTAGGGTAAAACTGAAAAAGCACCAACTTTTTAAAACGAAAACAACTTGTCTTTTTCTACAAAGAATCACTCACTTCTTTGATTAAATGTAACCCCTACGTGTATGTTATGCATTACCTCAGATTGTCTTATTTCCATAAATTCTGGTTTTTGGTCAGTATCAAAATTGCAAAAGAAGTCTTCAACCTAGAATTTTTTAAAAAAGCTGTTTCAAAGAGGGTAATGTTTGCTTTGTAAGTCTCTGTAGCTTAGACTTCCATTTGCCTTAATTTCCAGGTAGATCTGATTTTAGCTTTGTTGTATTGATATGCTTATTCTCATGGTGAGATGCAACTTTCCATGAAAGGGTAGCTTCTTAGATTAGGTAAATCAGTGTAATTCAACTGGATTTAGTGTTATGATGATGTGCACAGACTGAGAATTTGGCCCAAAGCTCAGCATTTTATTACCTGGGGCCTTTTAATTTTTAATTTAAAAATATTTATTTATATTTTGCTTAGATTTCTAATTATGCAAAACAGCTGACAACCAGTGTTGCCAGTGCTGTCTAACCACTATATACTACAGACAGCAAAACAAAGGATTTGTAATTTATCCCCATGCCTCCTTGAATCTTAAATCTACAAGATTAAATGCTTAAATGTTTTAGTCTCTATAGCAGCTTAACATTCAAGGAGCATTTATTTTGTTAAATCATTTAAGTGGCTTGAGGAGGTTAATGAAAATACAGAAGAGCCTCAGGCTTCTTAAATAGAAGCTGGAGAATGATTTTCAAAAGCTAAAAAATACCAGATCTTAGACATTTCAAGAGGGCAGTGTAAAGATCCTTTACCTGATCTATTTCACAATAAAAGAAGAAAGTAAATATTTTCACACTGTTTTAACAGTTTGGATTTCTTTATTTAAAAAAAAAATCAGCAAATGGTGTTGTTTTTATTCTGGGTAGTAAATGGAATAAGATACACAGCATAAAATCTAATACACAGAGACATATTATTAAAATAAAAATTCACATTCTGCTCATGTAGGCCCATAACCAAGAATGATGTGACCATCACCCTATTTTAGAAAGCTAATTGAAGTGGTTTTTCTTGACTTCTCAGTTGTTAGAGACTGAATTGGAATCAGCCTCTCTGCTGGAATCCCAGCTGTACTGCTACTCTGAATTTCCCTTGGAAAAATGTGAATCTCTACCTTAACCACATCTTTACAACGAATTTATTCAAATGATCTCCCTGTTCTTCAGTAAACCTGAAGGTATAAATTCCTAAAGCATAATGAAGGAATAAAAATGTTGCAGTGATTTCTCACAGAAACCAAACATGAGTTGCTGTTGTGCCTCCCAGCAAATGTGTGTGTATGAGGTTGGGTACAGCCTATGTGTAAACTTCATTCTATGAGCCAGTGCAAAGACCAGAGAGACACAAGCAATGCTAAATAGTGGTGGTGTTTTTATTCCTTTAAGAAATATTCTCATTCTTGGTACCTTTTGCTTCCAGGTTGAAAATGTCCTGTCATCATATTTATATGCAATCTAAAATATTGATCCCCCAGTATTTTTTTCCTTTACTCGTATTTTCACTTAAGTAATGTATAGTTATAAAATTACCATCACCTATGTACCACAAAAATGAAATAAATTTCATGATTTCTTAGATGTTGAAGAAATCATCTATCAAGAAATAGTAAGAAAACAGAATTTTTCTAAAGGAGTTTTTTGATTGTGCATTTAGTTCAGTACTAGCCACCATATAATGATATGATGATAGATGTTAAAGTTAGGATTAAATATTCTGTTGTAAAAATATGGACAAAATGTTCTCTGATTTTCTGCAAAATTATTTTGGAATCTCCCTGTTTACATATATTTCATTAAAATTTATTAGATTAAGCAGCAGTTCAAGAAA
>VZTX01030799.1:825707-1061246 GCA_013400915.1 Pardalotus punctatus | reverse complement strand
AAGTATTACTTAGTCTTTTGGAGAACTGATATGTCTATAGGTTTTTTTGGTGGGGTCTTCCAACTTTCCTGCATGTTCTAACTAGATGAACTTGGTTTCTTGCTAATGTTCTTTCCTGGGGTGAAGTTTCCTCATTTTGTAAACCTTATTAATACTGTAGGCAGAAACTAACCAGGACACTCACCTGTAACTCTTTTAAAAATACTTAAGTGAACACTTGCATTTCAGGGTCAGTTTACATTCTGGGTGAATGCTTAGATCTGCTTTTTTTATACTTGCTGATTTAGCCCGGCTGCCAATTACTACCAGCTTAGCATCCAGAATCACATCTCATATCTCACCATTTGTGCAGATGTTGTATGTCATCACTTCCCTCTAATAAACATCTGAGATCTCAGCTTCTCTCAATTCTTAGCAACTGTGTAAACAAAAATGCAAAGGATAATCTTGGAAACGGAAAAAAAAAAAGAGGGGAAATAAACCCTTTCACCTGTGAAACCTCAGTCTGTGCTGGTAGAAAGAAATAGGTTTAGCTTGGCTCCTATTCATTTCTTAACTTACATCCCAAAATTGTCATGCATAATTTGATCCAAATGGATCGCCTTGGTTTCAGGAGGGAAACACACAGCTCAAGTAACGGAAAAGAGCGAATCACCTGTAAGTTATTGAGAAGTCAGACTGCCTCCTGGGTCAAGGTTAGGGTAATTAGCTGGTCAGCCTGAACTGGATTTGCCTGAGGAGAAACAAATGAATTTGGTTTCCACATTTTCAGCATGACCCTTGTTGCATTCTTCCTGGATCCAACAATCTCTTCTTTATGCATGACTGAAAAATAACTTTCCCTCTGCTAAAACACTAATATTTCTTTCAAAGATAGTAGTGGGTATCAGTAGGCAGCTCCATTCATGAACGTTTCTAGTTTCTTGCCAGTCTGCTACAGTTTTCACACTTTTTATCATTGACATTGCAGTCTAAGTCAGCTGTAACTAGATTATGTATGCCTTTTATTTTTCAGTTCCCCATAATATTCTCAGTAAATACAGAAACCTGAGTTATTTGCTGCAGCACATTGCCAAGCTTCTGTAATACAAGCACATTTATTTGTGATTCTTTCTCTTTATCAACACTTTTTTCATATTATATTTTTAAACCTTAGATATGTCTTGTAGCTTTATACATATGTAAAAATGCCCTATTTAGGAACTACCGAATTGTCTCTGTTAAAGATAGCAGAATCTTTTAGCTGACCTCATTATTTCACCATAGACCATGTCTAGAATGATCACACCAAAGGATTAAGTTCAGTCTAAACAATCAGTTCTGCTTGGTGCACTAGACTACCGGGAAAATTTAAATGTAAGATTATTTTCATATGTGATTTTTTAGTCAGGATCTTTTTTGCATACACGCATGTGCATGTGTGTATACACAACCTTTGAAGTGTGAGGAAGCAGTAAAACAGAAGGTTAAGATTGTACCTGCTTTGGGCTGGAGCTTGACACAGATGTTTTCCAGACGTTCTTCCCAATCCAAATTATTCTGTAATTTCAGGTAGTAATGGATTCTGGTGACAATTTCTGGCAACAATTTCTTTGATAACTTATGAATATCCTCATTGGATAGATCTTCATGCATTAGAAATGCTAAAAAGACTTCTCAAGTGTTTAAGGTTAGTATTCCTGTTGGTAGGTTAAAGATCTTCTGCTATGTATTGTACGAACACATATTCAAAGACAACCTAAACTAATTCTAAGGGTCTGTTTGTGAAACTGGAGGCTTTGGCTCACGTGGCATTTCTCCCAAAGGAGTGCAACTGTGGTATTAAAGAATAAATAAGTAATCTACACCAACACATGGGACTGACTGTCACTGCCCAGAGATGGGCAGCAAAGAACAAAACTTATTGAACAAAGCTGTCAAAATCATGTCTTCAATCTAAACTGCATTAGCACAGAACTTGGCTGATATAGCCTACATTTAAAGGTGCAAAATAGAATTGACATTTATCAAAGGAAACAAGTTTCTTAAGTCGTGTTGAGTAGGACTTGTAGCCTATTAGAGAATTTAAAAGAGGTCGAAAAACCCAGCATCCAGCAGGTGTTGCTTTCCCCTATGAAGACCCACACTGGTGCATCATTACTACCACCTTGACTGCCAGTCCTCATACAATAACAAAGGGTCCAGAAAAATATCCATAATGCACTTGCAGGATTGACTTCCGTTAAAAAAAATTTAATCCACAAAATAGATTTGTGCATGTGGGACAAATGCTCGATTTGGGAAGAAAAGTTATTTAGACCTTCTGTAGGAAGATATCTGTTTTCCGATTAATCAGGCAGTACCCTTAAGTCAAGTCTAACCTTTTCAGATCATGCCCTGTGGTTACCACTCGACTGGCAGTTTATTTGCACAGTTCACTTCATTAAGATATGATACTATGAGTTACCTTGAACTTTTACAAAGCAAGGAGCTTGTATATCGGCAAATCTGTCATTTTCAGCCCAGTATAAATGTATCTTGTTTCTGTTTGCTTTCTTTTAGTAAACAATCTGTCCTTTTCCATTTCACATTTTCCTGCCAAAAAATATATCACAGTTGCTTGAATTAATGTCTCGGCAGATCTGCAGGGTGAGTTCCTTTCTTTCCCCTTGGGGAAAAACCTGTGAACACGCAAATACATATATGCACACACTATCAGCTACAGCCTGAGGCTTAGCACAGCCAGTTTACATTGCTTCAGGACAGATTTTTTTTTAGAACATTTTTATGCTTTTTTTTATTAGTGACTTGTGATAAAACAATGCTCCTCTGACTCTATTTGTAATTTTTAAATCATTCACAAAAAGCCTGAAAAGCTGTCCAACTTTTTTGGCTTTAAATTATTTAATGCTGCCACTGAGTTTGGAGAAAGGAATTCTCAGTTTGAAAGCAAATCAAGGAAAGCTAGTATGCTTACATTGTGATTATCAAAGCAAATTTAATACACATTTAGATTCCATGCCAGCCCATTCAGAAGCATTTCAGCTTATTGGCAAATTTTCGCTAGGTTACATTTAGACCTCATCAACAAGCCATTCAATTTAAGATTCAGTACTTAACTTTAGGATAGGATACACTAGGACAACATAAACTTAGTGATATTTATACACTGCACAAAGAACACCAGGCACTTCAGAGATCAGGATAAATATGCAATTTTATTGCAAAGGAATTTGGTATCACAGACAATTATCTGGTACAAAGATATCTTTCCTAAACCTTCTGCTTTTGATGAAAAGTTTAGGCTTTTTCCCTCAGCCTACCACAATGCAGTGAGGCAGAGCTGTGTTTTCATGGCTCAGATGGGATGGCAATACCAGTACAGCAACTGAATTATTGGCCAGGCTGCCTTGCCGCATACGATCATGACTGACACCATTATCAGCCGAACCAGCCTGCTCTAGATGATTCTACTTGAGCAGGAGAGTCAGACCAGGTGAGCTCCAGAGGTGCTTTCCAACCTCAAGTGATTGTGTTCTGCATGCCATGTACTTGTCATGCAGGTTTGGTCAATATTTCAGGTAAGGAAATGGATGAAGTAGTATTAGGTAAACACCAGGAAATTGTGCAAGACATCGAACTCAAAAGAAACACGGGACAAGTGAAAGCCAGGATTAGACTCCAGCATGATCTTGAGAAACTGGAGAAATAAGCTGATATCAAGAAGATAAATTTAAATGGATAATGTGCTGCACTTATTAAAAAAAAAAAAAAAAAGGTTAAAAAAAAAGTAAAGCACAATTTAAAACTGGCAAATAATTGGCAAATAATTGGCTTGAGAGCAGCCCTGCAGGAAAGTGATTGGCATGTAGTAGGAATTGAGCTAGCTGTGAAAGAAATGGTAATTCTAATTATTATTGTAGATCTCACTGAAACACAGAAACCAGTTGAGCTTTTCTATTTAACATTAGTGCAGCTTAAGCCTAGAACCACCTGCTGCAAGCTGCTATATATATTAACTGGATAAATGTAAAATTGAGGAGAAGCTGAAAGAATTGTCCTGGTTTAATATATAAAGTTGAAGGTTAAACAAGGGATAGTAGAGTAGTAATATTTATATCCTATGTAAGAAATGAAGTATCAGAACTAAGACAAATTTAGATTAACAATGTATGTAGTTGCAAAATGGTGGTATCACAATCTGGAACAAACATCTAATGGAATCCTTGTGCTTAAACAGTTTGGAGGCTTTTTGTTTTTTTTTTTTTGCTTATGTTCTCGTTTGTTTTTCATCAGAACTTAGATAATTGTTTTCAGTGGTAGAATGAAGAACTAGATACAGTAGGTCTGCACTAAGAGTATGTTCTAAATAATATTCACACATTCACTTTCTTTCCTGCAGTTCAATTGAAAACAACTTAATTATTTTCCTGTGAGGTTACAACTTTTAAAAAGTGTAAAAAATAACTTTGAGGGAAAATATTTTCACTTAGATCTAGGCTCTCTTTCATTTAACAATGGGTAATTTGCAAAGAATATGTTTGTTTGTTCTTTGTTCTGGAGACAGAGAAAACTGCATTTACATTACAAATAATTTGAAAATTCATTGATGACTTAAAATTTTTAGTTCCCTCTAAGAATGTTCATTAAAGGAGCACTAATTCTATGACCTTAATTCTGAATATTGCACATATGTATATTTAAATCCATCCATATGGATGGAAAGAAAAGTGAAAGCTATTTTAAAAAGGTGAGTGTAAGAGACAAACACATTCATATGCTTACAACACACATTTGTACATTTATACATCTGCTTGAGACTTCTGCTGATGAGAGGTTTGTAAACTGTATGTAAATGCATGTTTCTATAGCAGATTCCTCCCGTTACATTTTTAATCAAAATCTGCCCTGGAATAGGATTTTTTTTTTTTTCAAATCTAATTTAAGAAAAAGGGTGAAATGTGTCAAATTAAAAAAAAAAAAAAAAAAGTGAGTTATAAGGATAATGCTTGCAATTGGTCAGACTGTGTTCCTATGACACTGATTGGATACAGAAGTCTTGCTGGATGTGTCAATAGAAGGGTAAACAAGATCTGACAAGGAGGCAGATTCTGCTATCAAAAAGGGATAAAAATAGCATTCTGTTTTGTATCTGTTTGCTGTGGTTAACATCACCAGTACACCACCACTGATTCTCTCAGATTAATTAATCTAGTGGGAAGACTCTCATAAAATACATTTGTTCAAAGTAACATCTGTTTTAGGTTACTTACTCTGTCCTCCGTTTAATTTCTCATATTTTATTTAGCTTTTTGTGAGTATTTGCCTATGTTTACTGAGACAATAAAGATGTCAAGTTCTTGTATTTGTTGAGTGAAGGTCTTTACCAGAGGACAGTCCTCTAATTATCTGCACTGTGTACTCTATTTATTTTATAAAAACTTATTCAGTGGCAATATGTTTCCTCAACATAAGAATTCTTTTCTGCTCTTGATCTGGCTAAGTAATGTTTTTGAATTGTTTATTTGATCCTTGCTTTTCCCTCACTAATTGATGAATACATTTGTTCACTAATGAAGTGTGTTCATTATTTGACTGCATTGCAGATGGTTGAATAATATTAAGAAAGATCTGCAATATTTTCTACTTTTAACTTTTAATCATTGATAACTCTCTTATTTCACCTAATTTCATTTCCCATTTTACCCATCACACGATCCACATTAATTTCTCTTGAATATGAATCACATTACAAAAAAAAAAAAAAATTACAGCTCCCAGGGCTTTCTTTAATATGTCTAAATGGTCTGATAAGAACCACAAAACTCCCCCAAAATATACCCACTGCCATGCCTGCCTCAGGTTCACCCAGAACAGCTTCTCCAGACCACAATGCACACCACACTCTTGGCACAGTTCCAGTAGTGCTGTATCAGGGGATCCTCAGACGGTCTGGTAATTTTTGGCTATGTACATGTATAATGGGCCAGGAGAGAACCACAGTGTCTCCTGACTTCATTGTATGGAATCTTTTGAAGTATATACGTATCTTTTAGTGTATTCCAGATGTAGCCAGAGCTTACCAATGTTTATAACTTGTGATATCCAAACAGAACAAGTATCTGGGTATGGAGCTAAAAGCATTTGACCATAAAAGTTTATATTTAAGAAAACAACAGGTTTAAGGGACCGTGTCCTGAAGAATCCAACTTCAGCTCCTGTGTTGGCCTCTAATGTTTTTTTCTAAACTGTGCAAAAGAGCCCTGTGATTTGTGTCAGTTTTGTTTTGTCTGCGTTCCATTCTTGCATAAAGACTTTGGTCCAATAGGTAGGATGTGCAAGTGAGTTTTCTTTCTCACTCCAGCACTCTTCTCACATTTCAGTTCATCTCTCTTGCATTGTGTGCTCCCCTTGTGTAACACAGGATTAAGCTTATGTAATTTTTTACAATGAATTATTTGTATTTATAATTTTAGATCATATACTGACTATTCTGTAAAATGCCATTCCTGTTACATATTAGTATTAAACTAGCACAATGGGACTCCAGCTTCACTTGGGTTTCTAGGCACTACAAAAGAGATTGATAATAAATATTAATACTAAAAATAAATTTAGAAGATGGGAAAGTTTCAGCTTTGGATCATCTTGTGATCATCATGGCAGATCGTGTTATATCTTATGTACTGTTCTATTTAAGCAAAATAGATAAAACTCTTCTATTGTATAAACTATGCTTAAAAAAGTAAAGCAGTATAAAATAATAATTCAACCTCAGCCAGTGAGAAACTCTTTAAAGTTCATGTCTCATTTCAATTCTGAAATTCAGTCTTAGTATTTTTAACAATATGCCCTGACCTAGCTGTCTTTCAAGAAAGAAAGGTATATTTTAGTCAAACTTTAATTCCTTTACTTTGAAACCATAATAAAGCAGATTTAAACCAATGTCCTCTGGAAGCTGGGAGATTATTGTACTCTGATCCCCTTGTTCTAGCTGTCTAATTTGTATAGACTAAGCTGTAACCAGACAGCACATTTTCTTTAATAAAGAAATTTCAGTTTCAAACTTAGCTCTGAGAAGGATGCAAGAGAAAGACTCAATTCAATGCTTGCTCATGTGACATCAAGGCAATATGAGAGATGCAATAGAAGGTATGAACTGGCCTTCCTGTCCTATAGGTTCTCTGTCTGAAAAGTGCGACTAGTGGTGCATTAGAAAGTAGGAATTGTTCCATAAACTTTTACATTTCAATAAATGTACATAAATAAAGAGGTATATTCTTAGATTTTCAATAGGCTCAGAGGTGTCCTTAGAAGGAAATAGGTCAGATTATGAACTAAACTCTGTAGCTTCTTGTTTATTAAGAACTGTGTCAGAAGACTGCCTTTCTGAGCTCAATCTTGACCCTATAGGTCACCCTCATACTCTCCAGTGAGAAAGGAGCTCCTGATGTCCAAGCATAGTGATAAAACAATAACGTAATGTTTATATTTTTCTCTAAAATGGCATATTGTACTATTCCACTCTAAATGGGGTATACTATCTTATATCAATATCCTGTAGTGTTTCTATGTTCATGCCTTTATTTATTTCATGATGGGAATATGTGAGAATTCTATTGATCACAGAATCTCGAAAAAGAGGAGGGATAACCTTTCCTTTCAAAATTTCTGTCTCCATTTTACTAGTGAGAGTGGCATGACAGTCTGCTCTGTTGTTTTCTCTCTGATATTTAAACTAGTTTTCTCCGATTTTCCCCTTAGTAATGCCTTTGCCTTTCACTGGTGGAGCACAGCTTTTGAAGAACTTAGGGGTCAGTCCAATTGCCTTTGCTGAGGAGTCAAGAAAGATTTCTTCACTCTCCGGTAAAAGGAGCATGATGGATTTGCTCAGCTTCCTCAAGGTCAAGACAAGACAAGGTATAAATTTCTTGGGGAGGATTCAGGAATTTCTATTTGTCATCTGTAAGAATATTGTGCCCAGTGCAACTAAATATCAAATAACCAATTTTACTAAGTAAGGAAAACCTGGGATTTAATCAGTGGACCTTGAAAGAAGATCAGAGATGAATCAGTCTTTAGAAGCTAATATCTTCGTTTGAGTTCCTTTCACCTATTGCACAGCTGTGTAAGATGGTAGGATAAAAAACATTAATGAAAATAACTCTTGGAACAGCCTGAAGAAAATATTTTTTCTGTAATGTATTATACTATGTTAAGTCTTGTAACAACCATTTTAAAGGACTGGAAAATTAAGTTAATACGCTGAATCCTGCTCCTTAAATTGTTCATGTTATTTCAATTACCTCTGTTTTCAGTTACTTATTCGATTTTATTTTGATCAATCAGTTTTGTCTAGGAACTGTCTGTCACCACTGTACTGGCTTTAAGCATTTTTAGCCTACACTGGTGGAATGCATAAGTTTGTTTTTATGAAGGCTCCTCAGTTTCAAAAGAATTCAATGTAACTGTTGTAGAGTTTCAGAGAAACTGCAACAAAAATTGTCAGACTTGGATTCTTTAACCTTTTGAATAAGACAGCAAGGTGCCCCATGAAATGGAAATCATGGCCAGTAGCTCAGCCAGTAGAGGGAACTCTTACACAGTACAAAGTGAGGCAGGAATACAAGGTGGTACATTAGGGATGTAAATATATGTGAGCCTGTACATTGCAGAAATCCAACAGCAATTTTCGGCTTCTTTGTACATAACACATTGCCCTTTGTATTTTTATCCAACTGCAATTTATTGCAGTGAAAGTATAAACATGCTAAATACAAGACCGCAACACTTCAAAAGCAGTTTTGCAAAACTTGGTGAATGTTTAGGGGGAAGAATAGGGAATACGTGTGACTACTCTTTTCGTTAAAACCTGAAATTTGTCTTTGAGAGTTGCAGAACAACTTTGCCACTCTCTGAAACATTTCAGTTATAGAATTTTTGTTTTCAGAATGCAATTGTTTCCCTCAGAAATTTTCCATGCTGTGACCATGTGACTTAATTCAAGTGTTTTGCTCCCTATGAACAAAACAAATATTGCTCGCTAAAGTGAGCAACATAAATCCTCATGCCAGCCCCATGGGCTAGATTTACAACAGTGCTTACCATCTCCTTCATAGGAAGAGACATCTAGATTTCTGTAAGTGGGTTTAGGCATTAAGTACTTCAAAAAATGCTTTCAACAAACACTAAAGATGTGTCCCCGTGTCCCTGTTGTATTTGGTCTAGATCCACAGTTTGATCATAGCTATCAAACATTTATAACTCTAATAATTAATTTTCTGAGCCTTTGCTAATCAACCGAGTGATGACTGTTTTTCCTTGTCTAATCAACCCAGATATCACTCAGGTATTGAGAGTTTGCAAGAACACTTAGTTTTCATAGAATAAAATATATTTTTCTATTTGATAGTAGTGTCAGCCCTGAAGTATAAGATTCTACTTTTATCAAAGGCAACTAGTAAGGTATGAGCCCTTATAATGAGGCATATTGCCATCTATAATCCTGTAAATTACTCCTGTCTGGAAAACCAAATGCAGTGTTAACTTTTTCTTTCTCACAGAACTTCTTCATAATCTTTCTGTTATGAACTTTGCTTCATTGCTGACCTTTCTCATTCTTTAGGTTTCCCTAACCAAGTATTTTTGTTAATTTTTAATCTTATATTTAATATTGTCTTTCTCGCTAGTTTTGTTAGTTTCTGCACATTTTGTGACTGGTAGCCATGACCTGTTTTCTGATGATTATGAATTTGTGTCAAACTTTTTTGTGAGTCCATTATGTTCTTCTTCCATCTGCAGCAGCAGAACAAGAGCAGTACATAGCAGACTGGATTATGTTTTCTCAGTGCTGTAAATTCAGGGTAACATCTCTGAAGGCACATATTCATCCAGTGTTCAGTGAACATATATTTTGTCTTAGCACTTTCTCATTTCCTAAAGAAAGGCAGTATGTTCCCATACCAACGGGTTGTGACAGACGTTTTGACATGTAAATAAGTGATCTTTTTTTTAATCCCGCTCATGTCACTCAATCACTAAGGCTGATAATTATCTTTTTCAATGTTTCCATGGAGTTCAGAAAGCTCTTTTCATCAAAGGAAGCTGAAAACCCAGTATTTAGGCCTGTCCTTACTTACAATGCATTTTGTGATTTTAGGAGCTATTCTGTATGGAACCCTCCCTGCTTTGCGCTTTCTCAGTTGGAACATTTTGTTACATATTTCCCGACTTTATTTGTTAACACTTCAGCCATTTTGTTCCCACAGGGGTAGGGGCATCATAAATGACTTTGCTGCTTGTAATATCAACAGAAACATCCCAACCCAGGCAGAATTGTGACTCCATTTGCTCAGCGCTGCATACACAGTAACCACCTCTTCCAAACAGTTAGTGCTTGTTAACCTTCTAGAAGTTGCTTTGTAATTTCTGGACTTGAGCTAGGCATCATTTAGGGTTGCCATATGGACATGTCAGATCTGTTATCTGCTAGTCTAGGCATCTATCTGGCCACATACACCATTGCAATATCAGTGAGAGTATGTTTAAGCCAAAACTTGAACAAATTTTAGCAGAGATCATTGTACTTAACTCCACATTGAGAAAGAGAGTGTTAAAAAAGTGGCTAAATGGAGTGTTTGCCCATTACTCTTTTCACTTACATATAAGGAACCAAAAAGAAAATATCACTGAAGGAAGTCTGGTAAAGTCAGTTCTGTCCTTCATATGACAGGGTTCTTTGTGGTCCTCACAGTGAATCTTTGCTAGCTGCTTAAAGGGAAAAGAAAGGAAAATCATATCACAAGTAGCACAGCGGGAAAGAGCTGGGAAATAATGGAAATCACACCACATTCCCCCAGCAGCCCCCCTCTAGCACATCAGATCAAAGTCTTTCTATTTTAGAACCAAAGCTTCTTTATATTAAATACCAAGAAAGTATGTTTAGATAACATTAAGGGACTGACTTAAACCATAAAAGTCAGGAAATTCAGAATTAAGGCTGACACTCAGATCTTAAATCATACAGCAGAGAAAGGCAGAGTTGGGGATGGGAGGGTGAACCCAGGCACAGCAGCGTAAAGTGAGGATGGAAAGGGAGACCTACCTTGGCATCTTTCTGCCTGTGCTAGTGAAAAACTAAAAATTGAGTTTTTAGGGGTTTATTAAAGGCCACTATGCCACTGTTTTTCCTTTGTTTTCTAAAAGTTTGGCCAAGTAAATATATAAAATATATATTTGTTCATCTCAGATCAGCTATGCTTTCTGTAGCTATCCTACCCAGCCAGGAAAAGAAAAGGCAATGTGATTAGTTAGCTTTGTTTTCTTTTCTTTCTGAGATTCATGCCGATCTTAGCAACACGGGTATTAACTTATAACTACCCTGTTCTGAAAGCTAGTTTTATGCCTTTTTTATAAATTTAATTGAACCCCCAGTTATCCTTATAGATTTTCCTATGTAACTTCAATAGAATACAGTTTTTCTCTTCTTAAATTTTTTAACAGATTGTTTTTTAAAAGGCTGAATCTTTACACCCAGAATGTAAGTGAAGTGACTAAAGTGATCTTTTTATATAGACATATACAGACTGTATAAACACAGTATGCATGGCTGGGATTATTCACAACAAAAAAAAATAATAATGTAAATACCACAGTGTTTATTCACTATGAGCAAAAATGTATTACTTTTAATCATTGAGTACAAAGTAATCGATTTTAATTTTGAATATACATTAATGTGTGCTTGATAAGAAACACTTCACCTATGTGCAGGACTAAAAGTGACAGCTCTGAAAAGTCTGTTGTTGTTAGAATTTATTTGCCTTGTGGTTTAGTTTCTAGTCAAGATTTTCAGATATTTACTCCTAGTGTGCTAGTGTTATATGAAGGGGGTCAGAAACTACAATTCCCTACAATTCCTTTTTTATTTATTAAAAATAGAACACAGATTGAAAAGAAAGAAAGAAAGAACACAGAACAGAAAGAACACAGATTGTACTAATTTAAAATCTTAAAACACTGAAGTATTTTTTCAATAGATATATTTCTTATAAACTATTAAACATAAAAATAGCACTACATCTTCCTGTTATTTGAAAAAATGAAATGAAAAATACTGAAATATAAAATGAAAAAAATCTGAAAGCTACATATATTACTTTTCCATTTAGTCTCAGTAATCATAAAGAAACTAAATAAAAGATGATGGGACACACCACTCATTCCATTCTGTTTTGTTTTGCTGGAACAGGAGTTGAATGTTGCTAGGTAGTCCCACAAAGAAACTTGGCTTCTATCAGCATTGCCTTATTCAGAAGGAGAAAGTACTGAACAATCCCAGAATTGTTCATCTATATTTTGAGATGAAATGTTCGTTGCTGTATTTGATCTTCACATTGTTCACAATGAATTAGCACTGGGATTGTTTTGGAAAGAAGTTAGTGCATTTGGACACTAATCAGAAAAACTATAATAACGAGAAAGCAGGAAAAGCATAAATATATTTGTACAAGAAATCTGATTTAAGAGAAAATATATCTAAGCAGGGTAAAAATACAGAACACATGAGCAGAGCACGATTGTGTGGAAAGCATGATGTTTGCATAGTACATCAATATCTGCGGTAGATATATAAACATTTTCAGTTTTTCAATTCAGAGAAAGAAATTGCTATTGACAATATTTTGCAAACTGTATTACTTTAATTCTTTTCTGTTGATTTTTTTCATCAGATTTATAATACCATCATTTGAATTAAAAAGAATAACAGGTTGCATTTAAAAAAATTGTTTAAAATATGAAGAATTCATAAAATGATTCTTATTTTCATTTAAACATGTAAAAGTGAAATATGTCTTCAATTTCTAAGACTCCGCTTGATTCTTCTTTTGATTTTTTTTCTGCTCAATTAAAGAATAACTCTCCTTTTGTATGGAATACAGATTTTACTTTCTGTGTGTAGCAGTGAAACAAAAATAGATGAGAACATTCTGGCTAGTTCTGCATGGAAAAGGAGTGAAATTTTACTTCATGAAAAACTGTAGCCAATATACCATAAGTTCTTATCAATTTTTTTGTTCAGTTTCCATTCCATCCAATAAAAGCATTTTGTGTATAAAAATGTGATTATATAATGCAATTTACAGGTCTGATGGACTTTATAGGTTTTAGTTCCTGTGAAGTTCTAAGTACAAAAATATTTGAAAGACATCATTATTTCTTACTGGAGACCATCCATAAACAGGCTTATATGTTTATATGTTATTGCACAAGTAGTACAAACACCAGCTTTAAATCTACTGAATATTAGGAAAGCTTTCATGCAGTTGAAAGTTACATAAAAATTAGCTATATTTATAGAATTGGTTTTTAAGTTTCCATCCACATGGTCTTTTCCATTAGAAGGTATTAAAGTATTTGGTGAAATTAATTAAACTACATGACATACATGACATATATTTCACATTAAATATCTTGTCTTCTTTTCAAGGATATATACTTAAGTGTAAAGAAATTATGAGTGTCATGTAGACTTAGATGAAGAGAGTTATATAAACTTGTTAGGATGCCAAAATCAGATAGAATCTGTAAGACCAATCTATTCTAGCAGTGCGGCTGCTGACCTGGTTTTTTTGTATGTTTGTTTTGGTGTTTTTAATGTTTGGATTTATACATATATATTTTAAATTTTGCTTTATTTTTATATTTTTAGATGGGCTATCTCTGATACAGTTCTGCATTGTGACAGGCAGAGAAAACGTTTGTGATATTTTGGAGCTAGGGCAGAATTTGACTTCTGTTTTCTGTTTCTTTTGGACAGAAGTAATGGCATGTAGACAGAAGCAGATGTGCACTAGCAGATAGGCATATACAAAACTAGACATATTAGTACTGGAATGATACTGGCTTCTCCAAATGATGTCTGACTGATATTGCTTAATGATAATACATTATCATTATTGGATACAGGAGAGGAGGTAAAAACACAAATCAAAGACATTTTAAGGATAAACTGGAAACTCTATACTGGTTTATTCTTACTGGTTTATTCTGATTAAAAGTTTAGTCTTATGTAAAAAAAAAAAATCATTATAGTGGCCATAAATTTGTCTTTGTTACATTTCACGTGTGAGTATATAGCTTTTACTTAAATTCTGGTGCCTGTTCAGATGTTGCTGTTACCATTTTGGAATCTGCTGCTTAGACTTTTCCAGAGTAATTTCTTTGTCTTTTTCTAAATAGGTCAGAGATATCCATCCTACTTATGAGAAATCTGGATGCTTAATTCCAGTCTCAGATAATTCATAGTGCAAAAATATAATGTTCTTAAGATAAAGATTATTGTGGAAATGCTGAAAAACTTTTATCTGGTACTGAAAAGAGGGATTCTGTAATAAGAATTAGGTTAACTGCACTTTAACCTTCCTTATTATGATTGGCTCCATCAAGTTAAAACAATAAAGTGAAGCTACCAACATATATGCAATTGATCTTTATTGCTTTAATGTAATTAGTTCTCAATTCTCTCTAGGTCTTCTGGATCTGTTTAAATTTTGAAATTGATTCAAAAAGATGCCTGTATTATTACTCTATGCACTTTAATGCATGCTTCATAGAATCTCAGCAATGAGCACCTTCAAGTTCCCCTCTGTCTCTTTTCTCTGTGTCTGTATTCAATTTCCATGTGTCTGACAACCAAGCAGGCAGCCTCAACAGACCCACAAAGCAGGTTAATCGTTGCTCTATTATAGCTTGCATGCATCCTGGACTTGGCATTTGGCTGATTTATATGAATAATACTTTTTTAATTTGGTTTCTTTTTCAGCATCTTGGTGTATAAAATTGACAATATCTTTCAGATAAATACTCTGTCTTATGTCTTTATTATAGATTTGATCCCATATGCTTTAGCAACACCCTTCTGATAAACTTGTATTAGAAACAAAGAATCAAGAGACTTCATGAGCACCTTGCTAAGGAAACTCTTTTGACTGAAAAAATCCATCCAATATTTACTAGTGTCATATATAGGTATATAGCGTAGCTCTGCATCATAGAAATCACCATATAGAGAGCCTCCTGTTTTTTAGCCGGGTTTTGTGTTCTGTTTATTGACCCTGCAAATTAAAGACACATCCACTCTATCAAACTAGCTGTGTTTTCCCTGGTGTTAAAAGTTTTGACACTTGCAAGTGTACCTCTTGTATGCAGATGCTGTCTGTTATAAATGGCCAAGGGTGAGGTTGATATTCGTGCGTTAAAAAGGGGTTAATGAGTTAATTGGCTGTGTAATCACGTGTTATGACTGTTAATAAGTCAATTGGCTAATTATTTTAATAAGTTATAATATTGTTATCATGATCCCCTTTCTTGTACCCCCCCTGTTGTATAAATTACTGATAGTGACAACTGTTATCATATATATAAGGTCTTGCTGGTTGTTAATTTGGATGGTTTTCTTAAATATTTGTAATGTTCAAAAAGAATAAACTGCTAGACATAGGGGAAAGATGGCCAACAGGAGCCACCGAGAGCCTTTCCAGAAAGATCTCTCCAGGCGTCAATCAAGGTGCCAGTCCAAAGACACCCACGCCCCATAAGGGAGGAGCTGGGGCAGACCGCCCCGAATGCGCGGGCAGAGGGGCGGGAAAGGGACGGCCAAATCCCAGATTGGACAAATGTATCCAGGACCCTTGGTTGATGCCAGGGGAGCATAAAAGCAGCTGCAGGGGCTCCAGTGGGCGTGCCTCTGGCCGGACCAGCCACACACCCAGTGCTGCAACTTTGTGTTGTGGGCTTCCTGCATTGTTAATTTTTTTAACCTTAATAAATCTTTTAAAATTTTTTAAGTGAAACCTTGTTCTTCACATTGTCTATTAATAAAGGAAACAGGTTGTTATTTAGAGTGATACAGGGCTAAGATATACTAGTGCATGCATTTGTTGAAAAACTGGAAGGGGATAAAAAATGCAAAGTAGAAGATTCCTGAGAAAAATTGTCTCAAATATTTAATCGGAACAAAAGAGGGATAGTAAAACCTAAGCTGTAGAAGTAAGATAGTAAGATACAGTAAGATACAGTACATAATAAGATACATAGTAAGATACAGTAATCTTACCCTTTTATCAAACCTGTTCCTATGAATATCAGGACAGGGCAGCTAAAATACATCAAGTGATGAAAAAGCCTAGTTATGGATCTACAGTTGAAAGTAGGATGCCCTGGGGGACCACAAGATGTGCTTAACATGTCATTGCTTTCTTGAAGCCACACACTCCACAGTGTCCCATCTGATGAAATGCCATGCAACCATGCAACTCCCCAAGGCCATATTTCAGAGAAATTCATAAAACTGGCAGTACTTTTCATGAGAACAACTTGGTTTTGAAAAAGAGATGTTTTTTTTCAGGAAAAAAAAAATCAATTCAGTGTTTTTTTCTGCAATTTTCTGACCAAATCTACCCATAGATAGAGTGAAAAATCTGTCTTCTATTAATATCAAAGCACTGAGATTTAGCCTTCTTTTACTTCTGCAGTGTGATTTTCAGCTATAAATGATTCTCTGAATTTCCCAAGGACTTAAGAATGATCATGGATCTGTCTTGTGCCTTCTCATGTATCCAGCAGGGACCAAGATCACATTCTTCAGCAGAACACCACAAATGAGAGCTGTTAATTATGATTACATCTAGCCACACTCGACAACATTCATCAAGAGTAAGTCTGATAACTGAGAATCATTAATATCTGCATGAGCATCCAATCCAATAATATCCATGTCTTTTGTAGTTTCCTGGGAAGATGTAACAAAGCAAATTCTTATTTTGAGTGAAAAGTGTTTGCTTTAGAGGCTTTGAATCTTACTCTTTTTAATTTTAGTGTGCCCTGTTCTTGGATCACGAGCTATTGAATACAGCAGTACCTGAAACAGCACTGTACACTCTATGCCTGTTTCTTTTGCCAAATTCTTCATTGCTTACATTTCTCATATCCATTTTTCTGGAAATAATGGCATATATCAATTAAATTTGTGACAATACCAGTTATTAAAGGATATGTTATGAATTGGTTATTTTTTATTTCTAAGTACTTATAGTAAACTTGGGATTTACTTGAAATTATAATAAGAGATACTACTTTGCATGTCTCTTAAAAAAAAAGGTTTCTTCCATTTTGAAAGTCATAATCATTACTCTCATAAAGCCTGTGTTGGTACATATCAGCACATGTCACAAGAAAACATCATCTTTAGTTTGAACAGCTTGGTATAAAGCCCCAGGAAACTAAATCCATTTGATACTACCAAGCTAGAAAAAAATGATTTGGAGAATGAAACCTAGATTACCTGGTCTAATTGAAGCTTTATGCTTTTAGCTATGATGCTGAACTGAGCCAAAATGCTATCTGTTCCCATCGAAATCACATGATCATGTGTGAATTTTTAATAACAACCATTGTCATACAAGTTCAGAACCAGTTCAAAGAGATCTGGTTTAGTGATGAGCCCTCTGGTAGTTAAACTAACAAATAAAAAGGTCACATACTGAGCACTAAAATAACTATATTGAACAGATATATTAAAATAGATATATTCTGAGGTATAAAAAGTGTTATTAAGACATAAAGTGGAGAAAAAAGTAAAATAGAAGTGTAAGGAAAAGGTTATAAAACTACATTGGGAGCATAAAAACCAGAGTCAATAATATACAAATATTTCAAGGGGTGATTTTCATTTATTTCAGAACATTTCCAATTAAAATTTTACTGGAAAGAAAATCCTTGGCATTAATTAGTTCTTCTAAAAGAAAGATAGTCTCCAATAATTAAAGGGTTAGGAGTAATCCTTTTTAAAGACAGAACATGCACCTTGTTCACATTAAATTACTCTTCTGAACATTTTTTAAAAGGAAAGAAATTGTTCAATATGTATGTGTTCTGTTGAAAATCATCAAATGAAGGAATTTGCAAATTCAATTTTTTTTTCAATGAATTGAAATATCCTCTATCAGATTATCTTTAATATTACCTACCATAACACACAGTGTAAATAACCTGTATTTATACTCGTGGTTATTGTAAAATTGCTGTGCTGTTTTGTTGGTACTTGGAAATACCAGTTTTTATGCATTTCTGTATATAGAATGACATATAGGAAATGCAATCTGTGTTTTAGATCAATACCACAGGAGGTTAATAAAGTTTTACAATATGTCATTCCTTCAGTTTTCAGGTGCCACCCTCCCAATACTGTGATTTGCCTTGGTGTCAAATGCATGAAATGAAACTGAACTTTTGGAAAACTCTGAGATGCACACTTAAAAATTATTTCATCTTGTATAGTTTCAGCATTGCATTTATGTCTTCTAGTTCCCTTCCAGAAGCTACCATATAAAGCAACTCCTAAGTCAGATGATAAGTTTAAAGATATTTTATAAAAATTTGGAAACATGACTGTTACAAGCATGTGTGCTCTCTGGTGAAAAACAAGAATTTGAATAAATTCACTTGAACAGTAAAATGCCAGAACATGCCTTGAAATCAGTTAGGAAGATGATGAGGAGCCTGATTGCTGGACACAGGTTTTGTATTTTCTTTACAAGTTTTCACAAATCATTGAAAAAGCTAGCATAGAGCAAGAAAAAACACATGCAGCAGCAAACTGGGGTTTGGAAAAAACCTGTAAGGATGAATGTTAGCATTGGGAAGGTAGATAATGCTGAGGATGATTAGGTACCCCTTCCAGACAGGAAACAGAAGTTTCTTGTAGAAAAATAATTGTCATTATTAGATTATATAATGACTGTATCAATAGATGATTTGGTGACATACTAGTCCTAAAAGGATGGCAAGGGCCAGATATTTGAAATTTAGAATGGAAGATATTATCCCACTCTTTTGAACAGGAATAGTAATTTGTTGTAATAAGCTGGGGTGTTAGGGGTTCTTAAATGTTGTGGGTTTTTTTTTTCTTTCTTTCTTTTATTTTTTTCTCTTCCATAAACTCCAGATTCTGGAGTATATAAATTAATCTGATTGTTTAGTTAATCCAATCACTATGTGATAATGGCCACAGTTTCTTTTTCAAGCCAAAGAAATGCTTAACTAGACTTTGTATTGGGTATTATGTATTATGTTTCCTATTACATTAGATTTAGATGAGGTAATGAATAGGTCAGCAAGTAAATTTAGCCCATCCCTCTGTTTGCATCTTACTTCAGAATACATCCCATCGATTTCATTTCTTGTGGGACTCTAGTAGTCCAGTCTGAACGTGCATCACTTAGGAGAATAAAATCCTGATTCCCAGAACCCTCCTTACATATGGTATATATTCATTACATAATCTTTCTTGTGTCTTCTTTCAAGTCCCAGCATATTACCTAAACTCGCGGGCAAACTCTAAACTCTAAATAGTCCCACTGGAATGAGGAAGTATTTTGGGTAAACTAGTCTCCTTTTCTTTGCCTGCTGAAAATTAAAACAGCAAAGTATGCGTGAAAGCTGCTTAATTCAAGCATTAAATAGCAGATCTCTGCATTTAAAACGTGGCTTGTTTCTTCATATTTCTTTTTGATTTCTGCATCCTTTCCTGGCAGACATTAATCTTCCACTCTTTAATACAGAATACTGGGGGAAGGAAGGGGCACCAATTAAGCTGCTGTTATCTTGGTAAAGACAGGCAATTTCTTCACTAATTGAATTAAAGATTGTGGAGGGCAACCATTTGCCTTTAATCCAAATTTGTTTCTGTAATTAATAAAACATGTCTCTGATGCCGAAAAGTTACAATCATAAACTTAACTAATGTTTGACCTGAAGGAAGATCATTGTTTCTAACATATGGACAAATGTATTTTCAGCAAAGTATATTCAGTAATATCAGCAACTGTGGGTTTGGGGATTTGTTTATGTGTAAGACAATATTTTCTTAAAAAGAAAGAAGATTACACTAGATGGTAGTATAAACCCTCATAAATGGATAACTTTCTCACAGTGAGAAACAGCAAATGTAATGCCTAAAGGACACCACTGGATAAATAATGTAGCATATAAAAAGTGAACTTATGCCTTGATACAAACTTTCATTGTGTTTGGTTGCTGACACTTATGAGGAATCTGAGGGTATGGTTTTCTTTTATGTTACAGCCATATAGGAATGAAAAAATATTCCTCTTTTTATTGTTGTTCTATTTTTCTGTTGCATTTTGTTATAAAACTAGAATCACAACTGAGCATGTTCACTAGCATCCCAACCCTCCTACACATTTTTAGGTGCCCATATGGAGGTGTCAGATATAATCTGAAAAATAGGATTAGTATCAACATTCACAGTTATTACTCTTGTGGCAACCATTTCGCAGGAAAGACAGCACACTTCACTGTGTACCAGTGTGTTATTGTCACAGGAGGTGCAGAAAACAGTATGTTTATGCAGCTTCTAAAGTGATATTTTAACTGTGGGATAGGATCACCAGCAATGTTTAAGGAATAAAAGAGTCTCCAATCCAGTTAGCTATCTTGTTTTCTTATTATTTTGCCAATTTTTAAATCAGTATTCTGAGATCTAAAGCATTTTCCAACAAACTACAGAGAAACATGATGCAATCTTTGTCAGAAACAGTCATTTACAGTGTCTCTTTTCACTTTTCATTTTTGTTGACTCCAAGTTAAAAAGATTCTTAATTTTATGCCCAAGATTCTTAACTTTAATGTGTCAACTTGATGATTTAGGTTTAACACAGAGTACAAAAGATCATAACTCATTTTTATAAAAACATTGGAATGTAGATTACATGATGCACATTTATTTCATGGGGCACTGGATGGAACTTGAAGTGATGGATTTTTACCCACATTATTTTAGAAAAACCAATTCATTTTATATTTAATTAAATGAGGAACACATATTTAAAAATAGGTAGAAGACTTCAAATGAAAACTCTACAGATTAGCACTGAATGTTCATCCTCTACATTTTCTTCATGAATATTCAATTAAATGGCACAAACTCCACAAGCTCACAGTTTTCTTGCTTTCCAAAGGTCTCTAAAAATAAAAGACCTAATTTGCTAAAATAATAGTTAGAGGTTTACGCTGGAATAATATTAAAGGTGCCAAGTGTATTACACTGGTATTTTATTGGGGTAAAGTCATGGTGATTTAGGCCTGAAAAATTTTAAAGCCTATTGAATTTGTTTCACTGAGCAAAAGGTCTAAACATCTGAAGAAATAGCTTCAATATAATACCACAAGGCATGCAGAGACACACACCCAAGTCCTGACAGCCTCCCACTATGGAGTACACCACTCTTCTTTGTCATGAAGGAATATAGGGGGAAACTAGCACTGCAATTAATGAAAATGCAATGTCCAGAATTTGCAGTATAAAAAAGTGCATTCAAAGAAAGGAAAAAATGAATTCAGAAACATAAACTCAAGGGGGAAAAAAAAAGAAAAATAACATGAAACAAGCTGACCCACAGAATAGTTACTGGAAAACAGAGGTTTAATTTCTTAGCCAGTATAAATCAGCAAAGCTTCCCTGGCATGAGCAGATCATTGCCAGTAAACCCAATAGTTGGGAAAAAAGACAAAAAGGTTATTATGGAGGAAATGAAAGGATTAGAACAATAGAAGATTCAGAAATATCCTTTGTTTTATTGCACACACATCTGTGGTTCTTAAATATATGGGTGTGCATTTGAAACCAGATGTAAAATTTAAATTTAGTGTTTTTTTACATTTTTAGTATTTGGATAACCTAAAAACACATGGTCCAAGTGGAGAACTATCAGTGTTTTTAAAAATGTGGAAAATTCTTGAAGAACATATTTTCTTCTCAGAAAAAGACAAAATGAAATAAAAGTGCTGTAAAGAATATCCACCTCTGCACTGACAAAATAAATGAATCAAAACATGATCATATGTTGGCAGAAATACCGCTGTCATATCATTTCCAACTGTTGCATACTTGATCTGAATTCTGGTCAGAAAGCCGCAGTAGGTTGCTATTCTGGCAGAATATGCCCATTATGTATCACTGTGTTCAACAGGAAACTATGATAAGCATCAAAGACCAGAGAGTTGATGAGAGCATGAAATAGAGGTTTTCCTACTCTGAAATGTTTACCATTCTCATTGCTGGGAAGAGAACTTGGATAAAATAGGCAAACCACTATTATGTGATTAATAAATATAACCAGATTACATCCGCTCATTCTGGAAGGGATTTTTATTTCTTTGTAAGATGTGATAAACCACAGAATCACAGAATATCCTGAGCTGGAAGGGACCTGCCAGAGCCACTAAAGCCCAACTGCTGGCGCTGCCCAAGACAACCCAAGGAACCATACCATGTGCTGAGTTCATTGTCCGAATGTTTCTTGAACTCAGACTTGCTGTGACCACTTCCCTGGGGAGCGTGTGCTAGTGCCCAAACACCTTCTGGCTGGAGAACCTTTTCCTAATACCAGCCTAAACATCCACTGACACAGTTTCATACCATTCCCTTGGATCACCACAGAGAACAGATCAGTGTCTGCCCCACGCTTCCCCTCATGAGAAAGTTCTAACTGCAATGACATTTCTGCTCAGTCTCCTCTTCTCCAGACTGAATAGGCCAAGTGACCTCAGTTGCTCCTTGTATGACTCCCTCTCTAGTCCCTTCACCACCTTCACCATCTTCCCAATCACCGCCTTTGGATGCTTTCTAATAGGTTTACATCTTATATTGTAGTGCCCAAAACTGTTCACAGGACTCGAGGCCACAGAGAAGAGCGGGACAGTCCCTCCCCTGCCCTGCTGGTGATGCTGTGCCTGATGCCCTCAGGACAGGGTTGGCCCTTCTGGCTGCCAGGGCACTACTGACTCATGTCCAACTTGCCATTGACCAGGACTCCCAGGTCCCTTTACACAGCACCGTTTTCCAGCCTCTCGTTCCCCAGTCTGTCCATACATCCAGGGTTGTCCCATCCCAGTTACGGAATCTGTCACTTGCCTTTGCTAAGCTTCTTACAGCTGGTGATTGCCCAGATCTCTAATTTGTCCAGGTCTCTCTGTAGGGCCTCTCTGACATCAAGGGAGTCAACAGCTCCTCCAAATTTAGTATGGTCTGTAAGCTTAGTATCCCTTCAAGGCCTTCATCCAGGTCATCAAATGAAGGCATTGAAGAGAACTAACCCTGAGGGAGGCCTGCATAACCCCAGTAGTGACAAGTGCCAGCCTGATGTAACCCCATTTATTTTAACCCTTTGTGCCAGTTGTTCACACAAAACACTTTGTGCTTATCCAGGAAATGCGTGTTTTCTCAAGGACTTGCATCCAATAGGTAACAAATTAAAAAGATGTAAGAAGCCTTCCAGCCTTACTGCAGTGCCCCTTACATTTCTTATGTGATCTGATTCCAGTAATTACACTTATACTAAAATCTCTTATTTAATTAGAAAACAATGTTCTTCATTTTCATACAAACATGTATGCAAAGACGTTAATCTTCAGTATTCTTTCTTCTCTGAAAGTACTGAAGTACATTTGGCATGACAGCCTTGTAGTGTCTGTGTGTTGGTGGTACCAACAATAACTACATTTATGAATACAGACACTTCTGTTCTCTGCATCTTCAGGATTTTTGTGTATGCTTTTTAGGAAGTAATTGCAGACCTTGCACAGGTTTTATTATGCTCTTATTTATTTTCACAGGATCTATTGTTATTGAAACATTTGCTGTTCTTTTTCTCTGTTCAATTCTTGTCTGAAAAAACTTCCTAGTTTTATCTGTCTTTTATAAAAAGTGATAATCCCAGGAGTAATGCAGAAATTGAGAGCAACTGCCACCCAGCTTGTCTTCAACATCCTCACGGGGGTAGCAGAGGGGCAAGTACTGATCTCCTTGCTCTCATGACCACGGACAGGACTCTAGGAAACTGCATGAAGCTGAGTCAGGGGAGGTTTAGGTTGGGTACCAGGAGCAAGTGTTTTACCCAGAGGGTGGTTGGGCACTGGAACAGGCTCCCCAGGGAAGTGGTCACTGCACCAGCCCTGAGAGGCTTCATGAAGAATTTGGACAATGTTCTCAAACACAGCTTGTGTCTCTTGGGCTGTCCTGCACAGGGACTGGATTTGCACTCAATGATCCTGATGGGTCCCTTCTATGATTCTATGATTCTACATGCCATGCTCAGTGTTATATCACTCTTTCTGGCCCTTGGCTCCAGAATTCTCAGATCCATATTGACTCAGATACAAAAAAAATATGTAAAATATCCTCGTTCAGTCTGTGGACAAGCCAGTTAAATTCTTTGCTCAAGAAGTGAGAGATGGGAGCTCAAAAACTTTTGATCTAAGGAAAAAAATTAAAACAAGAGTCCTGTTTGCAGAGTGAATATTTTATCCAATATATTGATATGCAAAAATTGTAGACTATAGTTGTGATGCACTGTACTGGATTCAGAATAAAAGTCTTCAGAACACTTATATGGATATTAAGCAGGTTGAAATTAATCTCATGGTGACAATAAACAACACTGCTAAAACAGAAGATTTATTCCTGGACAGTATTTGCTTCTACTACTCAATCCCCAAGGCTAGTCTAATTTTTAAACATAGATATTGTAGATAACTCTCTTGGTATTAAACAATAAAGTTTCACCAAAATCCCATTTTAGGAAAACAAAGTAGGAATTTTGCATATAATTTCTGTCTCCTGTTCATCCAGTGACCTGCTAAGTTGCTCTCTGCTCTCTTTTCATATTTTCTCTGCAGACTGTTTAAAGAAAAAATTGATTCAGTGTTGTTTTCTGTGAAACATCCAGTTTAAATTATTTCCAGCCTTGATGCTACTGTGATAAAATTCCTTGTTGCTTTTTTGTGGTTTTTGCTTAGAACATGATGCTCCCACATTTGGTGAGGTTTTGCCAAAGCCACATGTGTCTCTTGGCCTGTTGGACAGTGGAAAATAGAAAGATCCATCAATCAAAAGAATTGAGAAAAGCAACTTCTGTTGAAGATTTTCAATTTGTTTCCATTTTCATTTTGATCTAAGTCAGATCACTTAGTCTGGTGTTCTGGCCCACTGGATGTTGTTTGATCCTTTGGACTGCAGTCAATACATTCTTGTGTGTGCTTGGAGTTTTGCCTGTTTGCCAAATGCATCCCTACAGCCTGTTAGACCTTGAACTTGTGCTGGGCACAGCAACGTGGCCTGACAGTGCCTGTTGATGAGTGTAATGTACGTGCTGTACATGTAAATCAAAGCTATGTACTTACAATTTATTCACCCTTACTTTTCTTTCCCTAATGTGTTTCTTACATCATGCAGTGCAATGGGAACATATGTCCAAATTGTAGCAGCAGTTACAAGAGATCAAGTGATGCCAGACTGTATTTTTAAGTAATGAAGGATACAATAAGAACATTATAAACACATTACACAAATCAGTGTTTCATCAGTATCTTGAATGTATCATTCTCTATAGCTTTTACATCTGAAGGCAGTTGTGAAGCTGCTTATGTTTGCCACACTTTTATTACCTCTGTTTTATCTTTTTACTATCACAACCCTGATTAACATAAGAAGTAGGCATGATTGTTTTCTTCTAAATGAAGAAAAATCTGGAAGTAACAAATATTTTCAGTCTGAAGACAATGAAAGTGTTTGTCTACAGCTATGAAGAAAGGACATGACTAAAAAAATCACTAGCAATGGCTGTGAAAACACGTGAGCAAAACTGAGATTCAGCTCTTTCTAAATTCATTCAGTTTCTACTTTTACACAGCCAGAAATACCAAAGATCTAATGCAATCTACTGAAAGCATAATACTCTCTCATCATACTAAAAGCACAGCTGAATTTTGATTTCACGCAACCATAATCCAAGCTGCAAAAAAAAATTTCGAACACAGGGATAAAAGACAATTCCTGCCATGATTAACTTGTTTTTTATGCATAAAGCCAGTCATAAGAGGTTGATAAATAAAAAATCGCTCAAGCAATATTGTCTAAATCAATATGTAATAGGAACAGGTGCATCAGCAAAAGGATACCAACATTTTCCATAAGCATCATGATGCAGAATTTTAAGGGTAGAGATGAAATATGGTAACAGTTAGCTGCTCTGAAAATATTTCTGAGAAACTCCTCCCATGCCTGAGGTAAAATGAAGCTTATTTGAAAATATAACAAATGGTGGTGCATCCCTCTGAAGCGTGACGTGATATTTTATCATAAATAAGCTATGATAGCTGGGTGTTTCAAGGTTGTGAAGGTCCCTGAAAATAAAGGAAAGTGGATTATGCTTGATTGTAAAGACATGATAAAGTAGTTGATGGAAAAATTTTAAAAGGGAGGGCAAAAGCCAGGAAAAAGTAAATGGATGAATGAATATAAGTTGGTCAGGACTTACCAGTGGATGTCAAACCAAGGAGAAAACATTGTTTTAACTGAAAAGCTGTAGACAAGAGCTTTAGCTCTGTAATTGTTAAAATAAATAAATAAAAAAAAAATACACCTTAAACAAGTGCAAACAAAATTGGGCTCTGAAGAGCCAGAGTAATATCTAAGACAAAAAATGGCACTTAAAGTGAACCGCTGTCATGTCACTGTGTTAGCAGCTCTTTAGAGCCCCTGCTGGGACTGTTACCAACAGATGATGTCATGGGAGTGACTTTCATTTGTCAGGTAAGAAAGTTGTACTGCAACAATAAGCAGTGAAAGGCTAATTTGACTGTGAGTTGTTCTTGTGCATTACATTTTCTGTAGGAAAAGACCCTGGAAGAACAAAAGTAAGGAATTGCAAATGGAGGGTGGAGGAAAAAAGATCACCTCCTGTTCTTTGAAAGGGTGTTTTACACGAGTGAAGACTGACCAGGAAAGGAGAGAGTTAAGAAATGAAAACCATGAAAGTTTTCAGGATGGTCTTGGTTAATAGCACTGAAGGCAGTTGATCAGTCAAGGAGCATAAAAGGGGCATAATTGTGCTAAATTTGACTAAGTTTCAAAACTGTAGGAAGAAAGTCCTTGTGCCAATTTAATAAGTGATTACATAACTTTAATGCCTCTTAAATTCTGTTCCTCTTACTGTTTTTGGTAATACACCTTGACTGCATAACTTCTAACACAGAGTTATAGAAGTTATTATTAATAGGCTTGTTTTGGTTAACTTTCCATTTCTAACTTCATTCCTTTTTCAGGATGCTTAATTACCACATGATATCACAAAATAAAACCAGAACTTTCATTCGCTCCTTTTTTCAATACATATTTGAAAATAACAATTTCAGTTTGGCTCTCTTGATTCCGGCAAAATGCAGTTCAGTTGGACTCAACAATATTAAACGTCTTTTTGCACTTAAATTATTCTATGGTTCTATGAAATTTGTATTTCAAAATTTTAGAATAATATCCAAAAATGATACAAAAGAGAAGGAAAATCCTTTCGGATGCCTGCTTTTAGAGTAGTGGGTCCACAGCAGGCCCACTAATGATACTACATAGTTCTTTTAAGTCAACAAAATCTCATCTTTAGGAAAAGCTTTGGAGGATTAACATATAAAGCTAACTAACTGGCTAGTCAAAAAGATCATATGAAACATGATATAAAAATAAATTTTCAACAAACTCTTGGGAACAGGCAGTCTTCCGGACAAAAAGATCCCATAGAAAAATATACTTCTCTGGCTATATCAGCTTTTATTTCATATGCAATGCAATAAACATCCAGAAACAGGCAGAAATGTTTGAAACAAAACAAAACAAAAAATTGGAACTTTAGTGTACTGCTGAAATACTAGAAATACAGTGATACTTTCATAGTACCAGTTCCCAGGGTTTTGGGGTGGATTACTTTTGCTTTACCAGCAAAACAAAAAGTCACAGTACAGATTTCTGCAGATTTTTATGTGTCTGGAGTGAATTTTAGTAGAATTTGCAGTAGGACTGATAAAGCTAGATTGAAAGCATTTGAACTACTGAAGAATCTTTAATTACCTTTGGAAATCTGGTCCATGGTATTTTCCTTGGTTACTGATCTCATAACTGCTGTGTTGGTTAACTCAAAACCCAAAATACTGTAAGTTTCCATGCATCTTTAATTTCTGTATTTCAATAGTATTGAAATAAAGTAGGTATTCCAGAGTACAAATGCTCATTTGTTATTTCAATTTTTTATTTTTTTTTCCCAGAAAAAGTTCACTCTGTGATGCTGCACCAGTTGCCTTTTCATTTCCAGGTAAAAATGATCATGAGGCATGTAATTAAGTACTACATGCCATCTCAGATATGCACCAGTAAAAATTGCTGTTTTAATTTTCTCTTTGGATCTTTTGGTCCAGTCAAAAGTCACTCTGCCCATGGCAGGAGGGCTGGAACTAGATGATCTTTAAGTTCCCTGCCAACCCATCACATTCTATGATTTTATTAAAAGTCCATTGTAAAATGGCAAGCATTGACCTATTTTGTACTTCTTTTTTAATAGAAATATTCCTTCCTGAAAAAAAAACCATAAAAACAAACAACAAGCCAACAACAAACCAGATTGGAAGCAACAGTTTTCCATATATCTATCACTTCATCTTTCAGCTATCCATCTAGCTGGCAATGACTTCTTTTTTGTGCCACTTTGAAGTGCAAATTTTTGATGTTAAAAAGAGACTACAAACATGCTTCTCAAACAGCAGCTGTCCTCATCTCAGATAAAGTTTGATCCTGGGCAAGCTGTCATGTTGAATTCCAAGGCAAAAATCACACTTCATGAGAAAAAATGCTAGATCTACTAATTGCAGCTAAATACTTGCTGAATGCCAACTCTATTAAACAGTTTCTATAATTCAGGCATTATTTAGCTGAGCAAAATCAAGTACAACTGCATAGATATGACTTGTTAAGTGGGAAATTTCAGGTGAGTTCCCAGAGAGCTACTACAGAGAGAATGTTGGATGCAACTAGACTGAGCTTCACTGCCTGGTAGTGGTATTGAATCTATTATATTGGAACTATAAAACATTTGCAAGAACATAAAATATTACATTAAATTAGGAGAAAGGATCCTAGGTAAACTTCTAGAAGGAAATAAAAAACAAAAACAAACCAAACAACAACAAAAAAAACCCCAAAAAACCCCAGAACAAAATAACCCAAACAAACAAAAAACCCAACAAAAAACCAACAAAAAAATCAAAACACTGAATTTTTAGGCTCTAATATCAGTTTCAAGAAGTGCAAAGAAACATGACTATTTCATCTGCATTTCCAGAGATTCTTTCATGCCTTCTACTCTTATTGGGCTGAATACTTTGTCAGGTTCACTTTTCAGATTCTATCTAATAGCATCTAGTCAACATAGGTTTTGTTTCCTTTTTATTCTGTGCTAGTTGCTGTGGACTGGGATGATTGCACTGAAACGTCTAAGGAACAGAAGAAATGGAAAATTACCAGATTCCCTGTAAAAATCAGCCTTTTTTTTTTTTAAATTACCATAATTTTTTAAACATTTTTTCCTAATAGACTGTGGCAGTTGAACTAAATGGAAATATGATACAGAGAAAGAGGCCAGCAACAAGCTTCGCTCAAAGAAGAGGTTTAAAGGTGATTTATCTGAACAGCAAGTATCATGGCTCAATGCACTACCTGCAATGCTAGTGCAACTCTATGGATCACTAAATATAGAATATATTTGTGTCTATTTTTTCAGGTTTCATTCTTTTTGAGAATGTCTGTAACAGTGTTCTCACACTGTGATTAACCCTTTCTCCTCCATGTGTCCTTTCCTGCATTCTAAATAACCCAGGGAGAGATAACCAGTGTCCAGATCAGAAGATAAGCAAATATACGTATAGCAGTGGGACTCATGTCAGCTGCAATTAAGCAAATCACGAATTGCCATCTCATTTTAAATTTCTCAATTGTACTTGTTATCTGAAAATTACTCTCCTCAAATAGTCTTTAAATATCCCTGAATCACATAACAGTTGGGGTTGGAAGGGACCTCTGGTGATCATCTATACCAACTCTCCTGCTAAAGCAGCTTCACCCAGGGTAGGTGGCACAGGATCGTGACCAAGCAGATTTTTAATATCTTCAGAGAAATTTAGTTTCCATAGATACTTCTAAAATTCAGCCCAAGTGAATTCATTTTATCTATCTATCTATCTATCTATCTATCTATCTATCTATATCTAATATTTGTGAAATTTTACATTAGCTTCTTTGACACTTTGAAGTCTGCCCAACCTTAGTCCTGCAAAAGAGCATTTTATTAATGTTGATTCAGAATCAGCCACAGGTGACGGCTCAGTTCAGAACTGTGTTACTGTAGCAAGAGCTTAGTCCAGTCTTAGCTGTTATCGATCTTCTCTGTCAAAGAAAGAATGGTTATGCAGTTCGAAAAACGTGGAAAAGAGACAAAACTCTTGTTAAAGGTGCACACACACAGAGAATATGGTGCATTTTCCTTGTGATTCACTGGTATTTACTTGTAATATTTTTCTTCTGCTAGAAAGACAAAGAATTAATTTAGTAGCACTTATTGTGAGATTTTTGTAAAGATTTTACCTTAATTTTTAGATGTTTACCTTGAGAAATAGTATAAGTGTTACATTTTGTATTACAATCCTCTGCATATTTCCTGGTTTTTTTCTTATGTATCTTAAATAGGATATTATAAAAGAAGAAGAAGAAGAAGAAGAAGAAAGAAATAAAAATAAGAAAAAAAAATTACTCTATATTTCCCATTACAAAGGGCTACACAAATACACTAGTATGTGGAAAAAGTGAGAGTAACATTGAAATGTTATGAAAATATGGAAATAAAAGAAGGCCAAAGGAACTGTTTTAGTCTTAAATAGAGTCAAAAGAATCATAGCAAAGATTTTTTCTGTAATTAGGCTCTATTTTATATTACTACACTATGTATAATTTAATGTTAAAACATTGTCTCAGATGGCCCAGAAATACAAACCCTAAAATTAAACTTTATGTGATAAAGAGTTGCCAATGATATTATGTATGTACATGTTGAAGGCTGGTCAAAAGTTCCACCACCAGGGATGTCTTTTTCCCAGCAGGATTTAAGTAATATTAATAGAGAAAGATAAATACTTCATTGTTCTATAGCATGCTCTGGTGAAACTACTCAGGCTGCCAAAGCAATGCTGAGTATGTGGGAAATGTCTGTTTTTGAAAGCAATACATGAAAGTAATCAAGGAGGAAGAATACTTCTAGTTAGACACAGTTGGGGAGTGTGTTCAGAACAAGCATGAACGTTCTGCAAGACCAAGGAGAAGTCCCTTGCTTCGCTGCTTCTCCCAAATCATTGGCTGGATGGACTCTGCCCCAAATTGTCAGATTGCATGGAACATTATGGCTTCAGTAAGGGCAAAGTTCATTGGAAGGATACTTCACCAAACTAATAAAAAAACCCCTTCTTCAGCAGATTGCTTCTTTGCTGATCAGGAAAATCAGTGCCCCATAGCACAGCTTTTGGGGGTTAGCCTGATTGCCAAAGAGAAGAAATGTGGAAGAGTGGAGATACGTCTGATTGCTTATCCGTAGCAGTAGACAGCAGGAATTCTTGTTGGGGCACACTCTCATTCTAGCTTAGAAAAGATTTTTTTTTTTTTTGAAAATACATCTTTCTCTTAAAATATATTTTGACAGTCTTGTTCTTATAAAATAAAAAAAGATGCCAACATTGCTTTTCAAAACACTTGTCTGGAATATATTTGAAGTTAAGATAATAGCTGCTTTGCAGGGCTCAGCTAAAACAAATATTGCATTTTTTATTAAATTTATTCCCTGTGTTTATTTATGTGTACATATAGAAACTAAAAATATAATACATCATAAATACTTGAGCTGGAAATAGTGCTGTTTGGAATTGAATCAATGCATGTTCATTTTGATCCCACAGGTAAGTTAATTAATTAAGTTCAGGAGAGTATTAAATAATTTAAATTCATGCAAAAAGAGAAAATATTTTTATTTCACATAGTAAAATCTACACATTATGAAAATGCTGTAAAAAAATGTTATGTATGTTATCAGGTATATGGATGTGGAAATTATACCTACTTGTTATTATGAACAAAAGTGTGGCAATAAAGATCCAGTTCAGCTTTTAAATAGATAAACACTGTCAGAATAAGCCTTATGTCAGAATAAAACCTTATGCTTGACATTGATATAATATTCTTTGAAATTTATAAGAAAGAACTGAAAAGGGATAAAAATAATGTCCCAAGCTTAAAGCCTATTTGTTGTGTACACTTTTTACATTTACAAGAGCATATATTGCTCCATGAACCAATTATTAGAAGAGTACTTTATTGTTTATTATAAAGTACCATATTCATAAATAATAATATTATTATGAAAGAATAGGCTTCTGTATTTATCTGAGAATTGTACACTCAATATAAAATGAAGTTCACAGCAAAATAAGGTGTGAGTGCCTTTGAAACAGACAGGCATTTGAACATTTTATCTCTCTGTTGGAACTTCTTAAAATTTTGTAAGATTGGGACTTTACCTGATAACATAAACATCTTGACCAAAAGGGTAAGCAAAACAGAGATAAAAAGTCTTAGGGCAAGTAGGAGAAGCAATAAGAGTGTGATACTGACACCAGGCCCTTTTGAAAAATATGGTGTCTAGAAAAGCCATTTTCACATTCTTCTCTTAAAGGTGGGAAAATGCTTGCCATTGTTTTAGAAGGACAGGTTATTCAATAGGTACATCAGATTTTCACTGATCCTCCTTAACTATTTAAGGAAAATGCATGCAAGCATCTATTTGTATATGTAAACCCACGGATTTGTGTTATAGAAATGATTTCATAAGCATGAGGTTTTGTTGTGGTATGCATGGTAAATCACTTCCCATCAGTCCATGTCTAATAACCTGAATATATTTTTTTTCAGTATAACTGCCCAGTCAACAACCAACTCCTTAAAACATCACATCTCTTTATTTTGCCATCTTTCCTGTCACAGGTACATTTTTCTGAGATAATTGTCATAAATACATACATACATGCGTATATATATATGTACGTCTTTAACTATAGAATATTTTAGGCCTTTAGTTGCCTGCACATTTTTAATGTTTTCAATTTGTAGTAATTAGTAATAGTATCTGTCTTATTTAACATACATAAAAATAGTTTAGAAAGAGAAATTCAAAGTTAAGAGTTACATGCACAAATTAAAATAACTTGGAATAATTTTTCAATGTGAGGGAAAATGCAGCAGTACATCAAATAAAGCAGAATAGATAAGGATCATTGCCTAAAATATTATAAAATGAGACTGATCCTAGAAAAAACTCAGCTCATACAAAATATGGCATGCAATGATCTGAAAAGCTGATAATATCTAATAATACAAGTACTCAGGAAACAGTCGTACTGGGACAGACCATGATTTAAATGTAGGGCCAAATGTACACAAGTTTATAATAGGATATAGTTTCAGTGAGAAGAAACACAACAAAACAACAACAAAAAAAAAGAATGTTTCCTTCAACAGAGTGAGAGAATTGTTACGTGAAGATGGTGCACACGTCAAAAAGGGATAAATTCTTGTATGATTGATGGAAATCAAGCAACACCAAGGTAAATGCAATTTTTTGTTTTTGAATATGGACTCAGGATTTGTGCCATAGGGGTTTAAAAACACAGTTGAAGAATATATCTTTCTGAGAAACTATAATAGAAGGTGTGCTGGTATTTAAGAAAATGCTTTTGTCAAATATAGCTTTCTGGATAGTCTTCATTTTAGAGAATTTAGAAGGTACACAGTAAAAGTCCTCCTTGTTCATTAGAAATTGATGATAAAAAGAGGAAAAAAAAAAGAGGAGATTCAAAAATATATTCTTTGGTATTTGATGGGGATTTTAGCCTGCTAAAATGTTTGCTAAGTTTGTGTGGTCAGACTGTTTTCTTTGGCAATGAAAAAATTCTCTCTGAATTTCAATGACACAACTGCATTGCTTCTGCAACAAGCACAGAAGCTTCAGAGCTTACATTTTGGAGTCCATTAAAAATGTTGAAATATTTCACCTTGAAAATGTCTGTATTAATTCTCTTCCTCCACTCCCCCTTCTTCCCAAATGCATTAAAAATTCAAGAAGTTTGAAAGCAGTATTCTTGTGGCTGTGCAAAAGCTTTTATTGGCAGCTTTTGCACTTTCTCTTTAGCAAATGGATTTTTTAAATCTTAATGAACTCTGGATTTGCGACCCACCGCATTATTTCTGCTAAAGAAACAAACCATCTGGACAACACTTCTGCGGGTTTATTTGTATTTATTTAAATTAACAGCAGTGTATGCAATTTTCAACCATAACAAACTCTTTCCATTCAGGTGAAATCTCTGAAGTCTTTAAATTTTATGGCTTGAAGCATTAAAGCTATGGTGAGCACATTGAAACAATTACACTGAAGTAAAAATGATTATAAAACCAAGACTGTGTGCCTCTCATGGAAAGAGAAGGAAAAAGGAGAAGAGAGAGAAAAGGAAAGGAAACAGGAAAGGGAAAAAGAAGAGAAAGAGAAAGAGAAAGAGAAAGAGAAAGAGAAAGAGAAAGAGAAAGAGAAAGAGAAAGAGAAAGAGAAAGAGAAAGAGAAAGAGGATGGTCAAGGCAGATGGGGACCCAAATCTTCCATTATATGCAACTGAGAAGAATACAATTTGGGAATACTTTGATGATTCTTCACTTAAAATGAGGGTACTGATGCAGAATTAAGAACTGGTAAGGTAGTCCTGTGAGTACTTCTGTCCTTTATTTAATCTTCAGTTGGGCTGCATTCTGAAAGTTTTCTATATGTTAAGCATGGGGATTTAGTATCCCCTGTCATGATGTATTGGTTTAAAAGACAAATATTTGCCAAAGAAGGTGGAAACCTTCCTGGGATGGAAAGACAAGCCCTCCCTCCAAATTATTGTGACTTTAAAATTACGGGGCTTCCAGGCAAAAATATGGGAAAAGGAATAACAGTTATTTAGTAGAATACATACGTATGTATGTATATATGTATATATGTATATATGTATATATGTATATATGTATATATGTATATATGTATATATGTATATATGTATATATGTATATATGTATATATGTATATATGTATATATGTATATATGTATATATGTATATATGTATATGTAACAAGACAAAAGGAACAACAAGACAAGCAAACAAACAAGAAGAAGAAGAACAAAACCCAAAAAACAATACCTGGAGTTTCCCACCCGTTAAGTTCCCCCTTTGGCATAGTTCCAAGCACAGCTGGCAGGGGCCACTGGTGGCTCAGGTGAGGCAGAGAGGCTGCAATGACTCCCCCCTGCCTTCAGGAGGCGCTGGTGGCTCAGACGGGGCAAGTAAGCCAGATCACGTGTAAGGAGACTTTTGAATTTCTCCCCTTGGTGCTCAGATCTCCCTTGTAGCATAGGTTAAAACTATGAATTTTGTACTAGATACAGACACCTACAAATTAGGCACTGAGCATTGGCAGTGAATGTTTAGTTTTTATCTTTTTTTTTGCCTCTGCAGCCCTATTTAATATTTAATAAATAAAAATAAAGATTTTTGGCAGAAGTACTTTGTTGATTTGGTAATGAAAATAAGAATTTCTTTGGGATTACTAAATACATATAATTCATTTATACAAGTAAATGAAACCACCATATGCATAAAACTGATGTTTCTTGCTGTGTTCCCTGGTGTAGTCACTACTTCATGCTCCAAATTAATAACCTTTCACATAGTTATTGCCAATATGCTCAAGGATTTAAAATTAAAATATTTTTGTAAACATGGAAACCAGCAGAAATGCTAAGTCCTGAGATAAGAATAGCTTAAAAATATTTTAAAATCACTGTATCATAATTTCATGCCCCTGATTGCCATTTTTTTTTTGTGGTTTGGTTTTAATTAGTTGATTTGACTTCAGTTGATCTTGTCCTTGCACTGAAAATAATAAATATAATATAATATAATATAATATAATATAATATAATATAATATAAATATAAGATATATAAAGTTTGATGGCTGGACTGTTTTTTTGCTAACTACAGCCTACTCTGCATTCCCATAGGCATCTCACTTAGGACTTTAGGTCTTGGCCATAAATCCATGATCTGTTTTTCCTTCATAAAAATATGTATTCTAATGATGGGAAGATTTCCTATCCCACATGAATTCACATTATAAGACTTTCTCCAGGGAAGATGGGATGCTGAGTGATCTGCAAGTTGAAATGGATGAACTGCAAATGTTGAGGAAAGCATGCCAACCTTTTAAGACTACAGCTAGACTTGGAAGGAGCAGAAAGATTTACTTAAAAAAAACAGTCTAAGACTTTGGACATTTAGAGTCTTCCTTTAGGGAGAAGCCATCATGGACTTACAAAATACAGACCTTGATATATTCAAATTTAGTTGCTTATCCTTAAAAATCCCTGAATCATCTTTACTGCTCAAATATATGCTTTAAAATTGACTCCTTGTGAGCACACCTTAAAAATTTGCAGTATTTCTGACCCTTGAAACAGTCTTGAATGTATAGGAATTTGCGTAATCAAGAATTATTTTGGTGTGTGCTTTCTCTGACTTAAGCAAGGACGAGGAAGTGCACTAAAGCTACTGCATCAGATACCATGTTGCATTAAACATATTGCATGATTTCAGAAATAAACACCAGTATATTATTTGGATATCATCACATTTTGGTACAGGGTCAGAACATATGGAGTCCTGCTTTCCTTGTTGTTTAAGGGACCTTCAACAGGGCATACCTCATCCCTAGAATCATCCCTTTGTCCTACCCTGGCAGTGTCCAAGACCAGGTTGGACAGGGCATTGAGCAACCTGGTCTAGTGAGAGGTGTCCCTGCCCATGGCAGGGTGGGTTGGAACTCGATGATCTTTAAGGTCCCTTTCAATCCAAACCATTGCATAATTCTGTAATTCTGTGATTCAAGGTAAGACTCTGAGGGTAGTTGTGGTTTCTGGCTAATGGAACTTCTGAATTAATGAGTTCTGAATGAATGAGTTTTCGGAAGACAGTAAACTTTTTCTTTTGTTAACTCGAAGTAGATATGAGTTGAAGTGGCTATAAAACAGCATCAGAGCAAACTAATGATGATGAGCTCTCTTATGATCTCATGTAGCGCTAAATTGAAATATGAGTTAGAGAAGAAAAAGAAGAGCTCCAACATATTATCAATCTTTTTATTCATGTTTTACACATGTATATGAATGTTGTACATTCTCCCTCATAATAGAATGGGTCACTTAATAAAAAGCCTATTTATAGTGAAAGAAAATCTGCAGTTCAAATGCAGAAGCCATCATTGCTTCCTGGCTAAGATATTGGGCTACACCTGCAGTGGATCAATAACAAAGTTTCAAAAAATGAAGACTCCTTTTTTTATCTCTTTTACCATTCTTCTCTGATAAGAACTTCTGATTAAGAGATTGACCTAACCTTTCTTACCCATGTGTAAGAAATTAGTATTTCAAGATAAACTCTCCTCCAGTAAAAGAGGCTACGAATTGGGTCACTAGCACCTTTTATCAAATGCAATCACATACAGACATGAAGACAGACCTTAAAAGACTGCATGTCCTGAGCATTGTAACCTTTTGGTACGATGGTGAGGCTGACAGCCAGCTATGACCCAGCACACTCGCTCAAGTGTCTGCGTTTTGTTCTGTCTTCATTGCTGACTTCTATCAGTTAAAACATTAAATGCTTGCCCAAAACACTGCTACAGTTATGTAAAGCTTTTCAGGAAACATCATTTCACACAGATGTTTGACCTCCAAGCCCTGAAGGGATAGCTCTGCCAGTTGCCAGGCTTGTCAATTAATTTTACATTGACAATCATGTTAATGTAGTTTGACACAGAGAGGTTTTGCAGCCAGCCAGCTACATTAGAGAAAAAAGGTAGATGAGTGCAGCTCACTGCAAAATACATTTGAACACATAACACACCACAGCATATGTCTCATAAGTAGCACTGCTCAGTTTCATATCAACTACCATCCCAGATGATCATCAGTACTAGTAAAATATTTTTTTTTGCTCATCTGAGTACTCTTCTTGTTTCTTTTGTGGTCATATGTTACCACAAATGTGTTCAGGAAATATGAATATGAAATATGAAAGATATCTGAATACTTGGCTTAAAATATGAACTGCTGAGATGTGCCTGAGAAAAGTTCTTTTAACCTGAGATAACTCATTCAAATTCTGTCAGCAAACTGGAAGAACCTCAGAGAAAAGGAACAAATATTCAGGGTATGGAAGGAATGATTTGCAAGAATACTTTAAATAAGCTGGATATGTGCAGCTGAGCACACTAATAAAGAAAGTGTGATGAGGATATGATAAATGGTTAGAATCACCTAAAAAACCCAAAACACAACAGTAGTTGCAACATGAGAGAATGAAAGTTGATATTAGGTTAAAGTAATAGTGTCAGCTACACCAGATTCAAAAAAATATTTTACACCAAAGTGAAAATGTGGACTAGCTGACCCAAGATAAATAAATTGACATCAACTAGAATATTTAGACTAAGACTGAATAGAGCTTTAGTCTGGAATCAAACATATATCCACCAGTGAGTACCTTTAAAGGTGTATGTCCTTGTCTCTATCATCAGATTCTGTGAGTCTCATTACTAAGAATTATTATTTTTAGGTTTGAATGAGAATAAAAACTGCAGGGTAAAAAGAGCTGTTGAAGTTCTTTTTCTCCTGTTTTCTCCTCACTCTTGCCTTATAAAACTGAATTAATTCTAACTAAAATTATCCCTTTTAAAAATTATTTGGGCATACATAAAGGTTTTATTTCCCTTAAGATGTTAAATAATTATGAGTGTAGGGAAATGAGAAATATTTTCCTTTTGTGAGACTGCAGAAAAAATCTGAAATTTTAAAACTGAATATTGTGATGAATATAAATGAGTTTAGTGTAAAACACATGAATTCAAACATTAGTCCTTCATGTTTCCCATCAATAGTATACCTTTATGAACTTGACTGACAGCCTGATTTTGTCCTGGTTTTTCATGGTCATGTAGTGCAGCTGCTGGCATGACTGATAGTATCTTTATATGTACATACTGATCATTATGAAAAAAAAACAAGCAATATGAAAGGTTAATACAAAGTCTGGGCATGTCTTTTATGTTCTGCATGCAAGAAAACTTCTTTATTTCTGCCTGGGCAGACGACTGTAATCCTTAACCATGGGGAAAATCATCCGTAAGTGTCTTGAAACATCTGTAGTTCATGCTGTAAAACAGAAACATGACTTTTTTCTTTTTTTTTTTTTTTAAATAATTTTACAGGAAGTAGGAAAGTCAGAATTATAATGTAGCAAGTGGCCTTTTAGCCAGTGGTTAAACAACTGATGATTACATCAGTACCTGATGCACATCCACAATGATATCAAGGAATTCATAAAAAGAAGATACTGTAAAGTAAACCATAGGTGTTTCTAATGAAAATAATCTTTATATGTGCAAATATATTGTTTCTGCCTCATCTTGTCTTAGAGCACAGACCCTCAAAACAGAGACTGTAGTTCTGTGCAGTTCTTATGCAAGGTTTAATCCAGGAGACAAGGCCTTTTGTAGCCTGTGATAAACAATATTAAGCAACTAAAAACTGCTGAAGCACTTCCTATCTCTATAGATCTCAGCTGTGATAATGACAGCCCCGGGTTTAACTTTTCAATTACCTGTGGTAATGAATGATGTCAAAGCCCCCATCTGCAACATATTCCTGAGATGCAGAAAAGCATAAACTTACATACTTCTTATTTTCAAATGGATATAAGTAAAATTTATATAGCTTCTTACTGACTGATGGCAAAAATGGGGCCATTTATTCATCACAATGCAGCTCTGCTCTTTATCTCATTCATGGTAATAATAAAAATAGTAATAATGATAACAAAAACTAATTTAAAATAAAAATTTCTTTTTGTTATTCTCTTTTAGAAGAGCAATTATCTTAGTAAAACTATTCTGCAGATTTACGTGACTGAAAAGCTGAACTATATCTCAGCTGTCACAAAAATTAGAGGCCGAGCTTAAATTATCTGCAAGCTTTCTTAGAAATCCTAGTTCATTAACCAGGAACTTAAAAAAAAAAAAAACCAAAAAAACTCATTGTTTGGAAACCATTCTGCATAAATATGGTTTTTTTTCTATGTTTGTGTTAGGCAATGCTGAAGATAAGGGAATAAAATTGGACAAATTAAAAAACAAAAACTAAAATTTTTGTCTTAAGAAGAGGTGCTATGAGATTTTGTGAAAATGTAACAGTGATATTTGGAGAAAATCTCTAGTTTAGCCATTATTTTAATACAGATGTCAGAGGGGCATCTGTGATTGTATTGTAGATATTAAGAGACATGGATATATCTGCTATACAAGGACAACAGGAAAAGTTTACTCATAAGCAGTGATAAATGGGTTTGGAGAAGAGTTATAATGTTATTGTTTTGTGACAGAGCATTTAGAAAAGGTAGAAGAACGGAGAAATCAAAGTTTTCTGGGAAAGAATAGATGATTGAGGTGAGGCTGGAGGTAAGGTGAAATAGGTCAGACATTACAATCCGTGGAGCTGGAAAAAAAGCAGAAGAGTTAATCATTATGTGATATAATCAATTTGTTTATTGATCAATTATATAATAATTGATTATATAACTATATGCTATTTTTCTACTCCCTGTATTGTTTGCTTATATTCATATACAGTCGGGGACAATGGGCATTGTTTTACATATTCAAAAAGCAAAATAAACTATAAAGGCAGAATCTGCGTTTTTGTTGATTAGTTGAACAACTTTCAAGCATTTGTGGTGGAATGCATTATTCAAGAATATTCTTCCTGGTAGAATACATTTGACAATATAGTTTTGTAATGTGAACACATAAAAAGTTATATTCCATCAATTAAAATAAATACATTTGGAATGCAAATGCACCATCGGATGTTACTTTCTCATCAAGGCTCTCCCAGCTGTCCATTTGGGAGTCCATTATAATATTCAGTCTTCTCTTGTAGCTCAGAAAAAAAGGCAAAATATCTGTAGTTCAAAGCCTCAGACAATTCTTAGGATTTCCAAGCACTAACCGGTAGTGAGCTCTGAGAATCTTTCAAGAATTCTATGTCCCTTGCAAATAAAGGCAGAATTTGTTGCAAACTTGTGGGTTTCTGCCACCTTTTTCAGAGAAGAGAGAAGCCAGGAATGAATTGAGGAGAAGGAAGTACTAAAAGTGAAATGTTAAGGAAGCTCGGTTTTCCTTTTGTGCTTCTGTTTTTAGGAGCAAGCTTTCTACCATGCCTTAGAAACTAAACATTAGAATTCAAAACTTTCCCTCCTGGGGTCGCTTTCCTGCTCTTTTTTATTCTTCTCCTTGTACTGGCAATGAATTTGCAACCCTCTGCCACACAGATCTTTCAAACTCTCATCATTCTTAAAAAGAAATCCAGTGTTGGCAAGTTCTGACACTGGACAAACATGTCAACAAACATTGAGAAAGTGCTGCCTCCAAGCAGCAGAGCACGCTAGGGTTGTGTTTACTCAAGCTTGTCGCTACCAGGCTTCATTAAGAGTGATGACACTTTTAAACACCATCTCTGTGGTACTGTGTGATACAAATCAAATCTAGCAGGCACACAAAGGCTGTTGTCTCTGCTCAAGACCTGTACCAACTTTTGTTGTTAAAGATATGACGACATTTTCTGGCTGAAGGAAAAAGACTGGAAGGAACAGATCCTAAATGAACAAAGTGAATAGGAAAGTTCTCTTGATACTGGTGGGTTTAGATTTAAGCACTATGCGCCTCTTCTCCCTGCCTGCACACAGAAAAATCTGAAGGTGGTATACAGAAGGCACAGAGAGCCATTATTTAATTCTAGATTATGGATGTGATCACTAAATTATTGAATTTCTCCTACTGTTAACCAGAAGGGTATTTTCTGAATTTGAGCCTGACTTTTCAAAACAAAGAAACCCATCTTTATCCTATAATACATATTTTCCATATTCTTCTTCAGCAAAAACACTGGTATACATGATTTTCCTATCATCGTACTGAAAGAAATTCTTACATATGAAGATAGATATGAAGGTCATGATTATTTCCATTCAACTTTAAGCTCATATATGCTCACTATTATGATTTGAAATATATTGAAATGTTTAATGTGTGTATATATGTTGAAAGCAAGTTGAGAGATTCATTGACTAAATGCACACTCAAAGAGACACTTTCAAAGAAGGAGCTATACTGTAAGAGGATGGAGATTACTCACTTTTTCTAGAAGGGGACTAGACTTCAAGCTATGGTTGGGACCAAGGTGAAATTAATGCAATTCTACAAAGAAGAGGAGAGGAGAGGAGAGGAGAGAAGAGAAGAGAAGAGAAGAGAAGAGAAGAGAAGAGAAGAGAAGAGAAGAGAAGAGAAGAGAAGAGAAGAGAAGAGAAGAGAAGAGAAGAGAAGAGAAGAGAAGAGAAGAGAAGAGAAGAGAAGAGAAGAGAAGAGAAGAGAAGAGAAGAGAAGAGAAGAGAAGAGAAGAGAAGAGAAGAGAAGAGAAGAGAAGAGAAGAGAAGAGAAGAGAAGAGAAGAGAAGAGAAGAGAAGAGAAGAGAAGAGAAGAGAAGAGAAGAGAAGAGAAGAGAAGAGAAGAGAAGAGAAGAGAAGAGAAGAGAAGAGAAGAGAAGAGAAGAGAAGAGAAGAGAAGAGAAGAGAAGAGAAGAGAAGAGAAGAGAAGAGAAGAGAAGAGAAGAGAAGAGAAGAGAAGAGAAGAGAAGAGAAGAGAAGAGAAGAGAAGAGAAGAGAAGAGAAGAGAAGAGAAGAGAAGAGAAGAGAAGAGAAGAGAAGAGAAGAGAAGAGAAGAGAAGAGAAGAGAAGAGAAGAGAAGAGAAGAGAAGAGAAGAGAAGAGAAGAGAAGAGAAGAGAAGAGAAGAGAAGAGAAGAGAAGAGAAGAGAAGAGAAGAGAAGAGAAGAGAAGAGATTTCAGTAGGCAGGGACCTATAACAATCATCTAGCTGATCAAAAGTTAAAACACTGTTGTTAAGGGCCTTGGCCAAATACATCTTAAGCATTGACAGGCACTGTTCACCTTTCTAGGTAGGATTTGACCTCCTATTGCAGGGTTTGACTTCTAAATGTCTAGTTTAAACATTCTCTGGTACAGCTTTGAACCATCCACACATGTCCTATCACTGGATCCAAGAGAGGAGATCAGTACCTCACTCTTCACTTCCCTCTTCACAAAGCTGTAGAGAACAGTGAGCTCACCCCTCAGCCTCCTTTTTCCTAAACTAGATAAATCCAGTCATTAACTGCTCCTTATAGGACATTCCTTCCAGCCTTGTCACAAGATTTTTTTCCTCCTTTTTTTTCCTCCACAAGATTTTTTTTTGTATGTGGACACATACAAAGAGTTTCACATCCTTCTTAAATTGTGAGGCCCAGAACTGTACATGGTAGTCAAGATGAGGCCACACCACAGCTGAATGCAGTGGGATAACCATCTCTCCTGACCAGCTGGTTGTGCTGGTCTGATGCACCCCTCCTGGCTGACTCACACCGAGCTGCTGCCAACCAGCACTCCCAGATCCCTCTCTGCAGGGCTGATCTCCGGTCACTTGTCTCCCAGTTCATACTTGTGCCCAGCTCAATACAATTGATAATATATTAATTATGACTGTATAATATATATATATAGCATATAAAAATGTATAAAATAGGTATATCTACACTGTGTGTGCACTTCTACCTGTTACTACATTATCTCCAAGAAACCAATATGCAGGCTTCCATTTACCAGGCTTTGTGTGTAGAATCCTTAAAAAATATAGAGGCCTTTTCTCTGAGCAGTTTTATTACTAGCAGTTAAAAAAAATGTTTTTAAGTGAGAGATTTAAAATAGCTGGGAAAGTTGGAAAAACACTTTCTAAAAGTGAATTACAAAATTTATTACAAGCCCAGAGAAAACAAGTACGTTTACAATGTGGAAATTACATAGGCTGGTGTTTTCACACATACGTGCCTCTGGATAAGAGCCTTAATTCCTATTTAGGCACTAAACCAGAACAAGCATGTTTTCAATAGAAACAAATATCTGCAAGGCAATTATATTGGAAAAAACACCAAGATAAAACTCATCAGCAAGCATACATTACATAAAAATAAAAATAGTGACCAATGTCATCTGGATTGATATGCATTGATTCCCTTTGAAAATGTAAAGACACATCTAAATCCCTAACTTCAGCATTCAGGTATGACTCTGACAAATGCCTTTAACTTGAAGCATATATGTGACAAGGTCTTTATTCAGATAAGCATAAACTTACATACTTCTTATTTTCAAATGCATATAATTTTTATGGCTTATTACTAGCTGATGACCAAACTGCTTAAGCTAAGATACTTGTCATGGAAAATCGATAACCAGTGCATGGTTGCATAAAATAACAATTTTCCTATTGAAATATTTCTTCCAAAAACCTGCAGATTTCTTGCTAACAGTTAGGAAATAATTTTAAAACCATCACCCAATTTAATTTTTGTAAACCATTTGGCTTTGCCCAGATTTCAGTAGGACCAGTGTTTGAATTTTGATGTTACATGAAACACCATTATCAATGTTGGTGATTTTTGCCAAACTGATAGAGTAAAACTTTATCCACTATACGACAAATGTGTCTTTAGTTTGTAAAGGTCTTTTGGTGCTGTTAATTTTTGGGTTTTTTGTTGTTGTTTTGTTGGGGAGGGTGTTTGGTCTTGTTTTTTTCCTAAATAAACAAGATTAAGTTTTGTAAGGCTTTAATTCACCAATGGAATTTACTCCAGTTCTATTTTGGCAGTTGCTTTCATTGTTTCATTGGTTTTCCTTTCTATACAAAATCAACAGCACTCAAATGTACCTATTTCTAAAAATGCACTGGAAAGAAACAGCAGGGGAAGGAGAGAAAATCTCCAAATATTTAGGGACAGAGTAACACTACCAGCAACAATGAAAACTTTATAGGGCTGCACTTTATTAACTCTGTCCATTTCAAACTACTAATAATTAGCTGAGCTCAAAATGATTGCTTAGCATTCAGCAGAGAAGGTAGCGTTTCTCCAGAAGGGACTTTGTTATTGGAGACTGTTTTTATAAATGCATAGTTTCCTTAATTCCAGTATAATGATCTTTCCTGACTTAGTTATTGTTGTTTTAAGTGGCTAAAATAAGCACTCTTGTTCATGTACTTTCAAATGAAAACATGAGTGTTCATGGCTTTATATTACTGAAGCTTTCCCTTATTGCCCCTACACACCCTGTTTTTCTTCAGACTACAGTCTCTAGGTACTTTGATAGTTTATACTTTCTTCTCATAGTGAGGTGTTGTAGTAAAAAAGTTCCTTTGGCAGCTACCAAAATATGTCACACTGGCTATAACCTTTGAAAAAGGAAATGCTCCATGGAGCTTTGATTGTGTAAACAGCATATTCTGTCCTGAAAATGGGGACATTGTCAAAGGAGAAATCATATGAAAGAATGTTTATGGTTTCTTTACTTCATTTTGATACTTAGAGGTGCCTCTTTAAGACTTCTGTCCTGTACACTTATATTGCTAAGACAAATTATTACTTTTTCCATATGTAGTGTTGTTGTGAGCAGATGTGTAAGAGGCATCGGTTATTGTTTAGAACTCAACTGTCTCCTATGTTGGCCGAAGTCAGGGCAGAGCAGCTATTCTACAGGGGCTGCAGGGAAATGGAGGTCTGTGCAAACACACCATCGTCATTTGATCAGGACAGGGAATCTGAGCAGAATGGAGTCAGACACACAAGCAGGTTTTATTTATATTCAATGTTTGCTAAAATTTGGGTTACATCTGTGAAAAAAAAGAGAACACCAAGTTGAGAAAATACTTCACAGCAGAGCAATGTCTCAAGTTTTCCTGCTAATTCTGCAGCTTAAACCTTGCAATACAGATCTTAGATCAAATTTGCATGGGGAAGCATTTTGTTAAAATACAGAATGGTTTAGTTTAAGAAGGTGTTCTTTTCTTTTTGGGGAATAGACTGTATCATCTCCACAAGGTAGGAGGATGGAATATACATCTGCAAAACCCAGATAGTGCTTGGTTCTTCCTGATAAGTTTTTACTTGGGAGAGACTTCTGTGTCCAGCAGCCTATTCCAAGGTCAGTGCTGGATACTGGTCAACTCAAATTTTTAAAGAATCAGGGAGCTCAAAGTGAGTTAATCTGCCTGAGAAGACCAAGACCTTCACAGCAGTTTTTAAATTTAACTTGGAAAATAGTTTTTCAAGTGGTAGAGTAGAAAACTTCATATTTCCTAATTAATTTTCTCCCTACATATATTTCACATAACTCTTACATCAGGAATAACCTTTTCCTTTAATATCTGTATTCTGTCTACTCCTCCATTTGAATTTTCACGTGTGGCTGATGCCACTGTTTTTGTCATTCAATTGGCTTGTACAACTATATTGTTCTTAAAATAGCATTCCTTTTGTTCATGGCTACTGATACTTCCATCTTCCATTACACAATTATCTGCTATTCTTACAAGGTTTCCTGTGAAGTGGCAATGCTGTTATGATGTTCTTTTCCAGGTTCTCTCTTTGTAACTCCTTGAAATTGAGCTATTCCACTGAAATTCTTGTATCTTTTTTCCTGTGCCAGGCATTGATTCACGTTATATTTCACACAGCATGTATGACTGCATATATGATTATTTGCAGACTGATTTCAAGGACTGTATGCATTACTGATATTAATGAGGTATACATATTTTAAAAAATTAGTTGTATATTTTTATTTTGAGTCTGTTGAACAACTGTGATCTAGTCATAATCTTTCTTTCCATGTCTACATACCAACTTCAAATTTCAGAAAGGACTAGTAAAAAATCCTCTGTAGAATCTCTAGAAATAAATTGTCTAAATTGCCAGTTACAACAAAGTATGAAACTTGCACTGATTCTCCTTTTTGTATATGATTTATAGTTGAAAACAGGACTTATATGTGTGAGAACTGTTCACCTTGTTTAATTTCTTGAAAAGACAAAAAATTTCATAAGATCTCTAACTCTTGCACATTCCAGGAAAAAAAAATATAGAATAAATACCTGAAAAGGTGGAACAAAAAATTCCAACACAATTTATTCTCACCAGGGCTGTGAATAAGCTTGTGGAACTTAGAGTTTTATTATTTACCTGAAAAGATTATACAGCACACAGTAACACTGGTTTTATGCATTTTCTTAAATAATATAATTAAGCTTCCTAAAATACCAGGCCACAATGTTTCTCCTATCAAGCATTACCTTAGCAAGTTTGAGGACTATACCCACCACGGTTAAAAATCTTTTAAAACTGCCCATTTTAGACTGAAATTGATACACAGTCCTGAACTGCTTTCAGCCTGTGAAGATGAACAAGGTTACGTCATTTGTGAAGTCAGAGAAAAGTTCAGATTTCACCCTGTGCAAATGATTTCATTTAGAGTCAGCTGGGATGAACCATGATGATGTACATGAAATACAAATAGACCTCCATCGCCTTTGAAAAAACAGTTTATTTAACAGAAAAAAACAACAACTCGAAGGTGACAGTCTCAGACAGTCTTCTTGTTTCTGACTGCATATTACTTCTGAATATTGTAATGGGCACTATTAGCCACAGACTACACAATATCTGTACTGTTATCTACACTCAGAGATGGAGAAGATGGACTGTATAGATTTTGCCACATCTGGTACAAGGCACATGAAATCTGCATGTTCAATTCTCCCTTCAGGTTATTAGCAGGTTGTGTTAAAATGAACAAGCCACTCCTGTAATTAGTGACTGGCTTCCCAGACCAGCCATTTCTAAATTAATGGTCTTATAGGAATGGACTGGTGGAACAAACAACTAAGCCCATTGACAAATGAATTAAAGTACAAAAAAATAATAAAATAATTTAGATTGGAAGTGACCCCTGAAGATGATCTATTCCATGCCTCCACTCAAGGCAGAACCAACTTCAAAGTTACCTTAGGCTGGTCGGGTCTTTATCCAGTTGGGTATCCAGATGGATGTTCTGTGACTCCTCCAAGAAACCTTTCCCAGTGACCACTCTCATTAAAAAGCTTTTTTCCCCTTATATTCATAAAACCTGTATGGTCATACTGGGGTTGAGGAAATTTAGATTAAAGTGGTATAAAAAGATGAGCAAGGGGGAAAATGAAGGAGAAAGAAGACTAAATCTGCTGAAGTGAAAGTCCATTAGCATTACATTTAAATACATATATTTTAAAATAAATTCTAAATTATGTAAATAATTAGACATACACTTTTTTTTTTTTTTAATTGAACTGGAAAATACATACAACAGATTGATGACTAGAACTATTACCACTTAGCAAGAAAACAAAAGAAGCACAGAGGAATTGCATAATTTGTGTTAAGGAAACTTCCCTGTCTCACCATGCAGAAGACACTGGCAGTCACAAGTGCACCACCTGAGCAAGGACCAATAGCCCTTTGCAGAGGCCAGCTCCAGTCATCTGACAGGTGCCTTATCTGCCTCTCTACACACTCCACACCCACCCGGTCAGACAAGATCTCCTTACATACTTGACCCCAGGTTTCCCATGGCAGAATCTCACACATCTCAATCCTTCAAATCATTTAATCCTGGTGCAAAAACTAACAAAATAAGGGCTTGAGTTGGGTGCTCACACTGCAGTTGTACCCTGAGCTACCTGCACCGAATGGATTCCTCACCATTTTCTCAATGTCATGTAGAGACTATGGCAGAATCTACATTTTTAAATTAACCATTCTGACATTGTGAACTAAGTCTGTTTTGCAGTTTTAAAGAGAGCAACTAAGATTATAACATTCATAATGAATCAGTTCAAAGTGGGGGTATGTCTTAATCATGACATCTGCAAAATCATAGCTTGGTGGCAAAATACTGGAAAATTATTGGAAGTGAGAGAGAAAAATATCCATCTTGGAAAAGACTTTTAAATGATTTAATTTCAATAGAGTAGTGCTGTGGCGAAAGAGAAAAATCAATAGATACTTTTCACTGCTGTGTGATGTCATTTTTTTCTACAGCACGGTACCCTGCCACTTCACTGTGGCATCAACAGGTTACTGTATTTTTTTTTTTTTTAATAATTGCTTTTAATGCAAAGAAGAAAAATCAGAGTACTTTCTGGAAAAACAAAGGTCAGGTTTGAACAGGCGCTTCAGAAATCTTAATCCAATATATTGTCAGACATAGCTTTTCCACTTTGAAGATGAGGTTGGGTATAAAATGGATCATTCCAAAATCTGAATTTAGACTGGATTTCATTTGGAAATTAGGAGCTCTATCTACAGCTTACAATCCTATATCCACTAGACTGAACTCCACTTCTTACTAATACATTTCAAGCCTGCAGTCTTATCTTCCTTTTCTGTAATATATATATAATAAGTCAGCTACCATTTAACCCACTTCCAGTGTGTTAGCTTTCCTATCATCTCCTTTGTTGTCTTCAGAACTGACACCCATTCACTATTTACCAGGCATGATTTACAGTTTCCAGCAGTTCTCTACCTTTATCATCAATTTTTTATCACTGGATCACAGCTGAACCCAGGGGAGGAAGTTGTTATATGCAACTGAAATAGGTACTAGCTCTGCATTTTCAAAAAACCATCTTGCACAAATGAAAGTTCTGCCCTGCAAATAATGACTTAAAAAAACCCCAACAACCCAAACCAACCAAAAAAACAAACCAAAAACTAACACTCGTACAGGAAAAGTCTTTACAATTCAGAAGGGATCTGAACTGTTGTGCATAGTTAACCTATGCGAAGCATACCATTAGCAGCACGTTTCCTTAATCAACACAGCGTGGTTGCTTTCAGAAGGTAGAAATTGTTATTATTTCCAGCATAGAAATTTACTCCTTTAGTTTTTTTCTGAATAGTGTCTGTGACCTTAAGATGTATTCATCTGAATAAGATATGTGCATGCATAATATATGATTTCAATTTCTTTATATTGCTTAAAAGATTTCCCAAAAGCCAGGCAAATGAGTATATATATTTTGAAAAGCATATACCAGAAGTTACAAAAAACAATAGCTGATTCCCTCACTTCTATTAAGTGAGTCCTCAAAACAGTTTTTATATATTAATTAGTCAATACTCATGCATAGTCTGTGACATTAGGCAGTGTTATTAGTTCTGGTTTATATCAAGGATTTGACACTCAAGCGAAAGGAAGGATAGGAAAAATAATTTTTTTAGTAACAAATACTACATTAAAACAAGGAATTACCTGAACTGATTATACCATTTCCTTTCCATTTTGACTTTATACTAAGCAATCAATCCATCATATATAATTTGCTAAGCTCTATATTCATGATTTCTTAAGAAAGAAAAGAGTACAATGGCCTGGGTTAAAGGCCTGACCTGCTGGAATCAGGGAAAGGGGAAGGAGGGAATGGCTGTGATCTGTGAGTATGATCTGTGACCCGAAAATAGGACATATTTACTCTTAGTAAAGTAGGGGAGGAAAAGAAGTCAGTCCCCATCTTTCTCATACTTTGTAAATCCATCCTGGCTGGAGTAGACTGGGAGACCAAAAGACTGGAAAGGAGCTATCTGCAGAAATTCATTGCTATTTAATATGTTTCATTTTTCAAAGCAGGAAGAAGCTGGAACACAGAAAGAATTTGAAAATCTGTTGAATTTTAGTTACTTAATATGCTTTTTTGATATTCTGGCTCAAATGTAATGATAACTCAGAATAATGTTTCTCTTTTTTTTAAAGTTTTTTTTAATTTCCACATTTCTCAAAATATTCATAGATTTCAGAAAGGCTGCACCTATTTCTCACCAACTTTTAATGTTTAATTAAACTTTTCTGAAATGTAAGGAGGGTGGTTAGCAAAACTGCTGCCTTGGGCCTGTTTAGGGACCTTGTTGAGAGACTCCCTTAGCAGGCAGTCCTGAAGGGCAAAGGAGTCCAGGAAGGCTTTAAGAAGGAAACCTTAAAGATTCAGAAGTAGGCTGTACACTTTAAAAACTCATCAAAAGATGAGCTGGTGGGGAAGAAGACTGACCTGACTGAACAGGGAGCTTTGTCTGGAACTCAGGAAAAAAAGAGTTTATGGCATTTGGAAGAAGAGACAGGCAACTTGGAGGACTACAAGGATGCTATGAGGTTATTCAGGCAGAAAATTAGAAGGGCCGAAGGCCAGCTAGAATTTAATGTGGCTACTGCCATAAAAGACAATAAAGATGTTTCTATACATACTTTATCAACATAAGGAAGGCTAAGGAGAATCTCCACCCCTTATTGGATGCAGGGGAGAAACACAGTTACAAAAGATGAGGAAAAGGCTGAGTTACTCAAGGCTTTCTTTGTCTCAGTCTTCAATAACAAGAACAGTTGTTTTCTGGGCACCCTTCCCCCCGTGCCAGAAGATAGAGATGGGGAGCAGAAGGAAGCAGTCCAAGGGACACTGGTTCATGACCTGCAACACTACTATGACTTGCACAAGTCCATGGGGCCTGATAAATCCCCCCAAGACTGCTTGGAAGCTGGCAGAAATGCTCGCTGAGCCACTCCACTAGTTATCAGGAGTCCTGACCAGGGGGGCTCCAGCTGACTTCATGTTAGCAAATGTGGCACCCATCTACAAGAAGGGCTGGAAGGAGATCTGGGGAGCTGCAGCCCTGTCAGTCTGACCTGTTGCTGGGGTCATGGAGCGAGTCATCTTGAGTGCATCACAGGACAAACAGGGGATTTGAGCAAGCCAGCATGGGTTTATGAAAGACAGGTCCTTCTCAACCAACCTGATCTCCTTCTGTGCCAAGGTGACCTTTCAGTAGATGAGGGAAAGATGAGGGAAAGTGGATAATGTTTACCTGGACTTCAGTAAAGCCTTTGACACTGTCTCCCATAGCATTCTCCTGGAGAAACTGGCTGCTCCTGGCCTGGATGGGTCATGTCTGGGTAGAAAACTGGCAGGAGGACTGAGCCCACAGAGTGATGATGAATGGAGTCACATCCACTGGCAGAGAGTCATGGCTGGACATGAACCTGGTGTGTCCAGGTGGCCAAGAAGGCCAAAGGTGTCCTGGCCTGGATCAGCAATAGTGTGGCCAGCAGGACCAGGGCAGGTATTGTGCCTCCATACTTGGCACTGGTGAGGCCACACCTCGAATCCTGTTCAGTTTTGGGCCCCTCGCTACAAAACAGTCATTGAAGAGATGGAGAGAGTCGAGAAAAGGACAATGGAGATGAGGAAGTGTCTGGAGCACAAATCTTATGAGGAGCAGCTGAAGGAGCTGGGGTTGTTTAGTTTTGAAAAAGGGAGGCTCAGGAGGACCTTATTGCTCTCTACCACAGCCTGAAAGGAGGTTGTAGCCAGGTGGGAGTCCATCTCTTCTCCCAAGTAACAAGTGACAGGGCAAGAGGAAATGGCCTCAAGTTGCACCCAGGGAGGTTTAGATTGGATATCAGGCAAAATTTCTTCACTGATAGCATGGTCAGACATTGGAACAGGCTGCCAAGGGAGGTGGTTGCATCACTGTCCTTGGGAATAGTTAAAAGACGTGTGGATGCAACAGTTAGGGACATGGTTTAGTGGTAGTCTAAAGCATGAATAGGGATAATATTTGGACTCAGTGATCTTACAGGTCTTTTCCAGCCTATGATTCTGTCATTATCTGTTCAAGAGTTCATCATGAAATTATCACCAATATGCAGAATGGAAGCTGAATTATATTGTCCAGCTTTGCCACTCTGCTGCTCACAAATAATTTTTCCCCTTATTCTGAAGAACCTTAGAAACCGAAATTGCAAAAAAACATGCAGGGGTTCTTAAGCCATCTAAGTTTTTTTGAAAATCCATTCAAGACTGTTAAATATCCTTTGAAGGTTCTGATTGGAAAAAATGAATCAAAATTTTTTCCACTGCAGAAGTTCAGTAACATATATTTATGTACTACCCTGGAAATTCCTACTGCCTGAAAAAATATATACAGAATATATTTTCCTTGTTGCTTTTCAGATGTAAGAGCAAGAAGTTTTTAAAATATATTTCTTTGTTCTAAGTCCCTAGAACAGTTTTTTAGACTTCAGCAATTCCAGTTCAGGAAATATGGGATTAAGACTTTCTGGGGTGCTCCTGTCCCCTAATTTCTTTGCTTCCTTCCCCCTCCAACCCTGTCTACAGCTAATCTATAATAAAGGTTAATTTTGAAAAGCGAGCTCCATAGTATTTACACAACGAAGTCAAACTCTGAATGAAACACACTTGTAAAAACAACAGCAGCCTTTTCCTTGTGCAATATAGGATGTGGTCAATCATTTGGCAATTCAGTTTTGGCACATCATGAACTATTTATTTGTTAAGGCAAGTTCTTGAGATTACAGAAACTCTGGGAGGTTTTTTCCTTTCTTTTCTTCTTTTTTGGTCCTTTTTATTTCCTCCACTGGAAACTATTAAATTTGCAGAGCCTGATGTTTGTTTCACACTGAAACATGCACTATTGTATCGATAAATATTTAATGGTGCTGGAGTTCAGTGGATATAGCCTCATATGTTTCTTTTAAAAGGTGTTTTATAACCTGGTGAATGCACTGTGGTCAACTGAGCAAGAAAAAAACAAACTCAAACCAAAAACTTTCCACTAAAAGATGACACAGGGTTCAGTTGCAGTTTGAAGAGGGTGTGGAGGAAACAAGTAACCATATATTTTTCTGAGTCTCTCAGTCCTGGCACTGCTCAGACAATTCCATTTGAGCTAAACATCAAGGGCATTACATAGATCATAAAAGCATTTGAGCTGAGAAAGACAAGTGTTAGAAAAAATAAAGTTATAAAAACGAGCTTTCTCCAATAGACCTAAAAAAAAAAAGACAGGTAAATCCATTTAGCCCTGAACTGCTGCACCTTCTATGATAGATTTGCTGTGACATGTGCATGCTCAGTCTGTAAGACTGCTTTAAACGCTCATGCAAAGTGTTTTCAAATATTTCTGGACAAACATTTGTTAACATTAAATTTTAAATAAGATGTTAAATTATTTAAACATATCTGTCAAACTGTTAGCATGCACTTTACCTAATGTTGCTCTTGAAACTACCTGGAATCACTTTGGCAGGCTAGGACCAAGCTATAGCAAAGCAAAATACCCTCAGTGATTGGTAATAACAAAAATGACATTATTGATATCCTCTCCCTTGCATTTGATTCATATTCTAAACATCTACAGCTCCACTAGCTGTCTAAACAGACTTGCAAACTAAATTTTACCTTATCCAATTTTAAGTGGTAACTTAAAATGTCCAAGCAGAACATAATTTCTAGTAAAAACATCAAAGATTTCTAAACATTTTAGATTATCTATTTCTAAACTAATCTGCAAGTCATACTCAGGTGTAATTTGATAAATTTGAAAACCTGTTCATGTTTTTTAAGAAATTTCATAGATTTGTAAATAAACACCATCTACAGTGAATTAGGACAAAACATCAGAAATCTCTATCAAACATGATGAATAATATCAGTGAATGCTATCTTGTAGGCAATCTCTGAAATGTAATGTAATGCTATCTCTCATTTATGGTTAAGACTCAACAGCTGTCAAACTTACTCAAAAACGTAGGTATAAACTAATGTTCTAAGACTAATTGAGGAATCTTTGTGGATATTACCTCAGCCTCAGTGGAATTATTGAGCAAAAAATCATATACTATTGTTCCCTGAACGATTCTTCGTTCAACTTATGTAGAAAGAATAAAAATAAAGAGAGTTCAAACAACCTGCTACCCTGATGGGAAACAACAGAGCTGAAAAATGAAGTCTAGTTAAGAATAACAAAAAAGTTGCTCAAATTCATGGTGTCAGAATAACAGGAAAACCAATCTGCTTGTGGTGAGTCTTATGAGCTCTTGTCTTCTTTGCTTCATGGAGTTTTAAATGCAGGACAACAAAAATTGCCTGAACTCAAGTTTCTATTACCCAATCAGAGACCACATTTGTGTATCAATAAATATGAATAATGAATATTAAAAAAACCCACACATTTACAATTAGGATCACCATTGTCTCAACAACATGTATCAAAAATACTGTCATATATGGGGAAAATCTCAATCACAAGCATGTATTGAGTCTGGCTTATCTGAATTCCCATGTCTTTGAAGATTTTAATTAAGTGCTTTACATAATTTTGGTGTTGAAAGTTGTAGATTGCTTTGAAGTACTTTGAGCTGAACATGAGTTACAGAGCTTGGGGCATTAAACTCCTTCTGGGCACTAGAAATATTGTCCAGAAAATGAGCTCTTAAAAAAAGAAGTGGTTTCCCTATGTCTATGCTCATACTTTCCTCAAATCCTCTATTCATCATCACAGACAAATATCTGCCTTTTTCTCCCAGTATTACTGAAATGCAAACTTGAACTTGGAAACCAAGTGATATGGAGTAATTTGCAGTGATTAATAATGTCGTTTGGGAAAAAAAGAAAGAAGATACCAAAAATTATACATACCTGCACTTATTTTACCTATAATTTAAGGGTCTTCCTTGACATACTTTTTAATAATTCTGCTATTTATTCAATTTTATTGTAGAATCTGCTTTATCTTGGTATTGTCAGAAACAGTAACTAATTTCTGAATCTTTAAGTCATAATGCAAATGATCTTCCTAAAAAAATACTTGAATATTGTTTTGTCTCCCTTTTTCTTTATTTCCAAGAACAGAATCAGGATCCATTGTGATTGTACAAAGTTATACTGAAGAAGCCCAAACATGGTTGTTAAACACCAAACAACATCTGAGTGTGTTGTATAGAAATGAAGCTAAAGAAATGAGTTCACATTACTATTTGCAGGCTGAAATTATTGAGTTAAAGATCCCTGTACGTTCCAGTGCTATGAGAAGTTATTTGCAATATTCATATATACGAAAAGTACACTTTCAAGAAGGTTGATAACTGGGGCCCATGAGAAAAGACCATTTTGTTCCCAGAATGTGTTGTTTTATCACAAAAATGTTATCATTTCAGTTTCCATTCAAAACAATGTCTTTAAGTAACTTGACACGAAGACTTTGCCTGAATGAGTTTTACCTTCTTTAATTTGCAATGTTTGCAATTGAAAATCAGACAAAATGACTTTGAATTCTTTGGTTCCCACTGACTACACTGAGGGAATGCTGTATCTCACAGGAAGCCATCAGAGCCAGTACCTCACACGACTGAACTCTGTGACTTTTATGGCTTTCACAGAGAGATTTATCCAGTTTTTCTGGCTTTGGTTTTAGCTGAAAGCAAATGCTGCTATCTTCAGTGTATTTCTGAACAGAATGAAAATGTGAAATATTGTAAATTCTTAAAGGCAACTTTTACCCACAGGATTGCTAGAAATTTTAAACCAGAAGCTTGGGTTTGTTTTGGTAAACATCTGCACTGAATCTCTGAACCTTTGAAGATTAACCTATTGCAATGAAGGTTGTGTGTGTGTTTTTACATGATAGTAAGAGAGAGAAAAAGACATTCTCTTAAATGTCTACTTCACTGAGCACATTAGGTACCTATAACATTTTTTGAGAAAGATACTCTGTTGGCAAATGTAAAAGAATAAAGCTTTGAATATATGACAACAGAAGACCAGTTCCAGTTCTGTGTGCATTCAGTTATTTCTGATGTCTATAGTAATTCTCTCTTTTGACTGTACCACAGTATTTTTTTGTCATTAAATTTAGCCATGATTTTTTGTACATTTTTCATTAGTAAGTACTTTAGAATGTAGCTGATAAGCAAAGAGGTAGGAAGAACATCTACAGTGGTGGTTGCAGGTTATCTCTGCATGGACTGGCAGCCTTGAAAACGTAAATTCAGAACTTAAGTGAAGACTCTTACTTGGACTTTTCCAATGCAATAGGAGGAGTGAGAAAAAAATATATGTAGTTGAGAATAGAATGTAGATCTGGACATGATATGAAGGAAACAAGAGTGTAGAGACCAACATGTTGTGTCTGCAGTATATACTGACAGAGAGAGGAGACCTCAGCAAAATGTGTGAGCATCGTATTTCACTCCTATCTGACAGAACAATGTGGGTATAGCAATCCCATGGTGGTGAGAGATCTGTTTTTTCAGTCTGATAAGTAAGCAAGTCTTTACTCTCTAATTATGTGACACTTTTGTTTCTAAATTTGTATTTTTATTCTCAGTGAGATTTCTATAAACCCTTTTCTCAAGCTAGCTCTCCTCTCCAGCTCTCTCACAGTCATTGGATGTACAACATACAGCTGCTGCATTTTTCTGGCTCCCTCTTGGCCTGGTGAATAAATCTTCTTTAATTCTTGATGTTTAATTCTTCTCTCCCATGTTGTAATTGCTTTGCAAGACTTGAGTTTGAACTTGCAGTCTTTTCCACAGATTTTGCCCTTGGATCCATCTTGATCTAATTATCCTTATTTTCTTTTGTTCATATCTTTTAGCTGTCATTTCCATAAACTAAAACATTTATGTTGAGACATAGATAAATACAATAGAAAATGACAATAATACAAATTACCAGATTATACTGTTACCACAACTCTTTCTGGGATGTCCAAAATTTTAGTGGACGGGGTAAGGTTTTGCCAAACAATTTTGTCTTTAGCCAAAATTGATTTGAAATCAAATGAGGTACAAGGCTGAGAAGACCTCATTTAAGTCATATGACACAAGAGCAGCCTTTCTTCACTGTTTACTTTTTCAACCCAAACCAGACACTGTGTAGGATAAAGGAAAATAACATATCAGGAGGGTGAGGAGAAAGAAACAACTGGAAGGAATAAACATTTCCAAAGCCATATGAATAATTTGGGCAAGGTCTTGTTTTAGTTAAAATTAGAAGAAATCTCTCACTTTTAATAGACAGCACCAGTTGGTTCTGGACTTTAGCAATGAAGGAGATTGCTTCTCCAGTTTTTTTGTAACAGCATATTTCAAGGAAGAGAAAACATTGAAAAAGATCAGACATAAAGCAAAAGTTATTTAGCAAAGTCTTACACAGGAAGACACATTAAATTAGAAAGTTTCATGTCTCAGTTTGAAATGGTTCTCAATGTCTTGTCTTTCATTTAATGTAGAATCAGGGTTATTTTGGTTTGGTTTGCTGTTTTTTTTTTCATAATGAGGAATTTGGCTTAAGTCAGTTGTCCCAGTACAGAGCTAGACTTTGATACACCAGCTGACATAATGCAAATTATCATCTATATCTGCTGGCTATAAATAAGGTGATGAATAATTTCCAGTCAAATGAGGTTTTAAAAAATATTTTGTGTCAAAAAACTTGGTAAAATAAATTGCATAAGCTGATTGCTCTTCACTGAAATGAACCACCTTAGATAGCCTGATTATTTCCAAAGAATTTGTCTTTTGTATTACCTGGTTCTACTGATTCTTTGATATAAGAATACAAACATTAGTAAAAAAGTACTTAGAGGTGAACAGCAGCTTGGTTCTTGTCAGTATTTGTTAGATAGAGTTGGCCACTGCATGTCTGTGAAATTGTCTAGAATTTGAAGCATATGGTAGATCTTACATTACCTTGATGATGATAATGATGATGATCCCCAGCATCTGGAATCCCAGACCTCTCCCCGTGCTCTGGAGCTACGCATCTGGAAAGCAAAGGTTTTCAGATCTTGTACTGCAAAACTGCATGATGCTGCTATTACTATATTGCTTGGCTTAATTTGAGTGGGACAGGGAGAGGGCAGGGGAAGGGTTAAAATGGATGCAAAGTGTGCCTATTCCTTTGGATAGCTGCATAAATCTCAAATAGGCCATGGAGCTGCCTGTGTCTTCTTGATCTTATTAGAAAGAATGCGTGTGGGCAGGAAGAGATGAGACTGGGATTTCTTGCAACAGTGCTCTCTGGAGGATCACAAATCTGGTCATTTAAAACTGATTTATTTGGGTTTATTGCACTAGTATTCTACAGTTCCAATTTGTCTTTGCTCCTTTCATATTATTCTTGACCCCTTGATTAAACACCCACATAATTCCAGATAGTTCTCTTTAAGAATTCAAGTAAACCTTCTTTATTCATTTAACAATTCTGTTGTTCTTTCCTTTTTTTTACCTTTTTTTTTCAATGTTTATTTTCCTAGAACTTTTTCTCATACCCTTTCCCTTTCAGCTATTGATTTATAATTTCTCCAGAGACATCAATAATAATGGAAGAAATTACACTGTCACTTTGCACAGGAATATTTTACATTTTGTTGTGGGTCTCAAAGTACTTTTCTAAAAAATGGTCTAGGCATTATAGTTTCCCTATGCATCCAGGAAATATTACTGTCTTCATTGTACAGATACAGCAGAGTCAAAAAGCAACCTATCGAGGGTAACACTACAAGCCAGAGAAAACATTTTGGATATTAGCAAAAAAAATCCAGACAGTTGGTCTCAGAAGCTAGCCAGGAGACCATACTCTTTTAATTTAAATTTCCACATCACTGTGGCAAACATTGTAGCAGAACCAGTCATTTATTGCATTGCTTGTGAAAGAAATGAAGGGGGAAGGGAAAGGAAGGGAAGGGAAGGGAAGGGAACCAGATATACACAGTAATAGAATAAATCAGTAAAAATCTCACTATTTGATTTAAAGCCAAAAGAGGGATTGGGAGCAAATACTGAGGCTGTTTAATGCTTACTGTGGATTCTTAAGTTTATATTTTCTCATAGTTGGTAAGGAAGGTACTGCTTTATCATTGTCAAAAACAGGCATGTAAATTGCACCTACAAATTATTGGTACATCTGGAAATGATGTCTTTGGCGATGTAGATTGCAACAATAGGGTTTAGCCCTTGCCACCCACTAGCATCAGCAGATGCAGCACTGCTGCCATGCTGTCGCAGATGGTGGCAGCTCAGCCATCTTATTTCTTCTCTCCATCCCTTGTTTGTATGAATGGTGAATCAGCCAGGGGCCTCAAGCTTAAGAGACACAGGCAAATTGACTGAAAATTATACAATTATTATTATTTGCCCATTACGTTAAACAAATTTCTTAAAACCTACTGTCCTTTCTATGGAGACCTTTCAGCAGGACTACAATTCTGCTAAAAGTACAAAGGTGACAAGCAGAGATGGAAAAAATTGTAGTATTGAGAAACAAGCCCAAGAGGTAGAAAGAAAAATGATGCAACTGTTTGAAGGAAGAGGCCAATCCAGCAAGAAGACAGATATGAAGTACCTATAATATGTTCAGCCTACCACTTTCCTGGTCAGAAGAAGACATTGTCTTGTCCTTTGATGATAAAAGCTAATGTTTGCATTTGATTTACAGTCAAAACTGTCTATTCATTTTAGGTAGGCACCAGTTGCCAAAGGATTCCCACTCTGTATATTTTACTTCTGGCTCAGAAATGCATTTTAGTAGTCTATAAATTAAGTTTATGAAAGATCTCCAAGATTCAAATTCATTGAGGGTGGCAGGAATGGTAGAAATTTTGAGCTGGATCACAAAATTTATTTCTACTATGATTCAGAATGCTGCTGCCACTTATAAGGGGTAAAGAATGGAAAAACCCTTACTTTTTCATACAATTTTAGTAGCACAGCTAGATTTTGTAAAAAATCAACAGTCTTTAGAAATATAAACACAAACAGTTTGAAAGAATTACCCGATTCTGAGAATGGGAGCTTGAGAGTCTTGTTATACTTTTTACTCTTTCCTTAAGATAAAATTATTTAAGTATTCAAAATCTGATCTTTCATAACAAAAAAAAAATAAATTAGAATGGTCTTAGTTTTTAATCTCTTTTTTTTTCTTCTTGGTGTTTGGGTTTTTTTTATGAGCTTTTCACTTCATTCCTTGTAGAGTACCTCTCTGCAAGCTTTACTTCAAAACAGTGTTGGCTTGGCAACAGGTCACTTTCAAAATGAACAGTTTGACTACTGTTAAATCAAGCTGAAAACTTTACAAAAAAGCAAGCGTCCACATTGTAAACAAGGTGACAAATATTACACAGGAATACACATAAGCCCTCAGTCTCTTACCTAAGAAAAAAGCATTGGTGCAACTCAGCTCACTTTGAGTTTTAGTTGCACAAGTTTTGTGGGTGTCGAGGCTACATATATCAAACACATAAGTGTGTTAGACCAACATAGTATGTCGTGTTGCAGTTTCTGATGCTTTGATTACAAGCTTTTGAGACTCAGTTTCCATCTTGCCTTTGGACACCAGAGGATTCCACTGCAGTTTAGGCACAGGGCCATTTTTATGACTGGAGTATGACAAGTCCCCCAGTGGGATCTGGACTGTTGAGCCAGACCCACGGGAACAGGCAGCATTTAATCTCATTGCCATCTAGTGGCAGCCACACCAAGTGCTCCGACTCCAGCTTCCAAGGTCTATTTTTGTAGTTTCCATCTGACTCCTGTGAAACCTATCATTGCTCTTTGCTAACAGAGGAAAACAACCCAGGTAATTAGGCTGAGTTAGAACTGTGGTCTGACTCATTCCAGCTGACTTCCTTTACTAAATTACATTTTGACTACATTTTTGTAGAATGTGTTGGTTCCAGTGGTTCCTGAAACCATTTCCAATATAGTTTATGAAACAGATAAAAAATAATACAGGATGCAGGGACCAGTGGTAAAAACAAAGCTGTGGGATTTAGTGACTTTTGTTCTCTTCCTGCTGTGATAAATAGTATGACCTTGGTAAATCATACAAATATTTTTATCCTAGTTATCCCTTTCTAAAATTTGGCTCAGTTTACTTATTAGTTTAGAAGGCATTTCTGAGGTTTAATTAAAGAATGCCATGCTAAGCACTTCTAAAAACTGAAAATTAAAGAAGCTAGAGAAATATGGAGTATTGCTATCTATAGCATTATTTGTTTGCAGGTGTGATGCATTTCCCAATTTATTGATGGACTGTAATTGCAAACTCCCTCAGAAGCTACCCAGAATAAATCTTTCCAACATACCAGGAAGGAACACAGAGTATTTGTGTTTTCCAGTCATGAAACTTCTTCCATTGCAGTAAAGCCAGGATATTAATTTCTTAGTGCTCCCAGTTCCTGAGGGCAGTTTATGCTGTTAGTTCATTTTGCTTCTCTGTTGGAGACCTGTTTTTCCATGACTGTCAAACATTTGGAGCAGTCTTTTTGAAAAAAGTTTTCTCAGTCCAAAGAAGTCCAAAACTACATAGATTTATCCCTTCTTATAAACAATTGTTTGTTTATATGCTTTTGTATAGTGAGATCACCTGCAGCAGTGGCAGTACTAGGTATCATTAATCTAAACCTCACATTTGTGACAGGGACAGGATGTCAGGTTTGATCATGCCACCAGAACATGAGTACTTTTATTGACTCATGGATTCTTGCTGGAATACATTCCAGCTCATGACTCAAATCAATGGCAGAGAGAGAAGACTGCCTCACAAACAGAAGACTAAAGGAATAACATCTCTTTCCAACAAGTAGAAATATAGTCATAACAGCATTATTAAGCAGAGAAGGACTTAGGAGAGGCACTCAATTCCTAAAAAAATTACATGAAAACCCAGAGATTTTGGCATTGTATTACACCTTGGGAATAGTTAGGAAGGAGAAGATTACTCTCACCATAAGTACCCTTGCATTAACCACACCCCTGATGTTGAAAGTTAACACATCTGAAGTTGAAAGAAACTATAAGGTAAGGTTTAAGGGGTAAAGCTGGTTCAGGAAAATTTGCAACAAGACTTATGTCAACCATAAAGAAAACCCCAAAAAACAACAGTGAATTCTGACAGTTTATGATAATTCTTACAATATTTCATCACATTTAGCCAGCCATTTGAGCATTTAAGAGACATTGATTCTGTAACATGGTGTGGACCATTCTTCCAAGCTGTCACCGTGTATATTATGAAGTGAAATAGACAGATTTTTTTAAAGATGACCCAATGATGATGACAGTGTAGCTTTATGCCATGCTAAGATTTTCTAAATCTATGATCCTTTCCTACTTGCTACGTACATTAAACTATATCTAGGTAATAATAAGAATTCCTATAAGTGAATGACACTTGGACCTGGGATTATGATGTAGAATCCAAAAGCACAAATCAGATATCTATAATTTTCATTTGGTGTTTCAGTGGGTGGAATTTAGATGCCTGAAATAGAAGTGCAAAAAGCCTACAAAGATCATACAATCTAATAATAAAGAAAAGATAATACAAAAAGGTATTGATAACAGCATTTGCCAGAGCCTGGGTAGAGTTTCATGATGAAAGAGCTCTATAAAAACCTGAGAACCTACAAGTAGTTTCTGGAGAACAGATATTTTTACACATACAACTCCAGGTGACCAAATCAGGTTTCCTTTTTTCCTTTCCCGTTGTGATTTCACATTTCTAAACTAACACAGTCTTAAAGAAGAAGATTGCAGAGAAGCAAGTTTTCCTACAAGCTAGCATTATGTGTATTTTCCTGAAAGACAAGTCTTTTTTCCTAAAACTAACATGACCAATGGATATTTCATCCAAGAGCAATGCAAGACACTGGCATGAGAATTACCACCAGATATAAGTAGGTGGATCCATATCCATGTATAACATGTGATTATTCTCAGTCAACAGTTTAAAAGTTTCTTCTGCCCCAAAGAACTTGTTAGAGTTTTCTATAGCTTAGCTGTCTTGACATCAGTACCCTCTAAAGTTACAGTTCTAAACTAGTTTTCTCTAAAGGGACAGCATGTCCTTATGCAGGTTCCTTCAGTTCTTGAAAGACAGGGAAAATTACTCAGCCCTGTATTTCAGTAAGCTATTACATTAATTTGTGTCTTTTCCATTCTCTTAGGTGTCTCCCTAAACCACTACCTACTCAGGCTTTCTGATTGCAAAGTATAAATGAGCTGCAGATACTTAGATATTGTGATTACTTTGACCTATTCAGGATCAACCAGGGACCCGTAAATTTAAACCAAGCTACTATCTCTTCCCGAGCGTCTGATTTATTTTTTAAACCTGAATATTTTTTCATTCTCACACACATGTAAGAAATAAATAATTCTGAATTTTCTCATGGTCTAAATGAGAGCAGTACTGTTAAACAAGGGCAAGTAAGATAAGAATCAACATTTCTTGTGAATAGGAAATTTAGAAGCTGTTCAGAATTAATCTCAGAGAATTACTAAATGCTTAGAGCTTTGGGCTATGTGAAGTAGAAGGGCTATTAGGATTCTCTTGGTTTTGCTAGAAAGGCATTTGTGTAAAAAATATACATAATCTTCCCAAGGTAAAAGGACTCATTCAATCCTCAAGGGCAAGATTTAAAGCCAGCATTTGTCTCTGTGATTGCCCACTGGCTCTGTTCCTACTGGCAGCATAGCTTCACTTGAGTAGAGCTGCCAATGTGACTATTCAGTATTGTTTGATTTGAGTCACGTTAATTTCTGGCTGGAGTTTTTAGGTGGAAATCCAGAATTCCTGAAAGGCTTGGAGGCCAACAGCAATAGCAAGCGTCACCTGATATGTTATGATGCCAGCTCCAAATTTCCATTGCAAGCAGTTAGTTTCTAAGGATGCTAATGAGTATAATGAGCAATTGGTGGAAAGCACTTCTTTTTCAGCTAGAATAGCAAATCAAATTTCCTTTTACATGAACTGACATTATCTCAAAACACAATCAGAAATTAGACATTTTAAATGCCTAGAGATTCTGTTTTATTTATCCTTTCTGTGGGCTGGCTGAGAGTAAAATGATCCTCCTGAGCATGCCATTCCATTGTAGAGTCTATTGCTTCGAATTTCTGATCATAGCTTCCCATACCTGTCAGACATGTCACAACCTTGAGGAATCATGGTCATTTAATCAGCATTGAGCATTTTCATGTTCAACCTTCAAGCAATGATGCCTAAACTCCTATTCACAAGTGACAGCTGAATTCCCTTACGTTATTGCTTTCTGTATAGTGGTACTTTACAAATCAGCTAAAATTCACCTTTCTCAACAAAGCAGAGTTTATCAGCCCAATGCCCTTCTAGAAGCATTTTTTGTTTCAGTTTAGGGTTTTTTTTTTGTATGTCAGTTTATAACAAATGATTCAATATCAGTATAAACCTGAAGATCCTGAGAGAATAACAAAGGATTCAACTGGGAGTTGAGATATAGTTTGCAGAAAATAGTTGCCTCTAAAATGCTTGAAGAAGACAATCTGCGATCAGCCTGCAGATATTCTGTATTCTGCACAACTTCAGAAGCTACTTAGCTATCTGGCAAGTAGCAGAATAAGACATTTCCAAGGAAAGCTAAAATGCAAGTTCCAATTCCTCTGTGCTATGTTTCCTGGTGAATTTCCTCTTCTCCAACCTTCTTCATGGCTTTTTAAAATTCATATCCAAGATGGACTGGAAGAGTTCTGTTATGAAATAAATGGGTACATCTACACTGCTATGCAAAACCAGTCTTTCAGACAGGGCAGGAGGTCTAAGCACCTCACATATAGTGAAACATGACAGGTCACTGCACAGCGATCTTTGCAGTAGATCTACAAGGAGCTTTTTCAGATGCTATTGTGCTTACAGAATATTCTAGACCTGCCTTCACATCATGTTTTATAACATGACCATCTCCACCTACTTCTTCCCTTTCAAAACACATGATCAACAGAGGTTCTGGTACTCCCAGACCCAGAGACAACTGAAGTTTAAATTCCACCTGGGTTTCGTTTACCTACATGACTGGATATTTATAAATCTGAATCTCATGGGTATCGCGTGTTTCACAGACATTGCACAATCACAAAGCTCTCATAAAAATATATCTAGGCAGTGTTCAAATGTGTGTGGCAAGAGGAAAGAAGGGTATCCTTTTCTGGGAGCTATGAAGCAAAATCTATCCTCTGCTGTTGTCCCACATGGAAAAATCATGAAATCAGTTGCTAAACTAAGGCCCAAAATAGGGTGAAATTAAATAAGGTGGTTACTGAGCTTGCAGAGCACAGGATTTTAAACAATGAGGTTTAGGAGAAATGTCATATTTAACAATGAAAGTTAAAAAGAAATCTAGTTGAGCATAGCATGAACTTCACCTTGAAGGGTTCAGAGGAAACAGTTTGTACAAGGAAATATTTCATTATAAATTCTATAAATATAAAAGGAATGTAAAGCTGTACTTCAAGTGGGATTTTGGGTGGGGCAAGGAATGTCTTATTTTTGTATTATGCTTTTTACCTCTCTGGTAAAAAAAAACTAAAAGTGATTCTGGACATAGATAAAAAGCAAAACAGACCAGCAGTTATTTGGAAAAGGTGGGGTTTGCATTTTGTTTTGAATAATTCTTGTCCCATAGATCTATGTTACATCTGAAACAGAATCATTGAAGGAAAAAAATAGAGAACACTTTTTTATAAGTTCTGCCATCAGTACTTGGGAAAGGGGAGATTTACATGTATATCTCCTTATTGACATTAATGAGACTTTTGTGTGTAAATATTAACATCAAAAAGGAAGAATAGAACCCTTTGTGCATCATAAAACTTTCTGTGGAAGTTATATAAGGAGTATGCATACATGTATTGACAATAATTTGAGTTTAATACAGTGTATTAATTTAAATTCATTTACCAATTCACAGGTAGATTGTTTTACAAAGGCATGGGTAATACTGCAAAGAAAAAAAGAGTGTGATCATAATTAAGATACTTTTCTGGGGTTCAGACAAGTTGAGATCAGTCCCCTTTGTCATTAAAGGGACCAATCTCATTCTATGTTATCTCTTGATGCCTCAGTCATGTACTAATAGATATAATAACCTCTTCTTTCACTCACACTTCATCTTTCTTGACATTTAAGATTGTCAGCACTTTGGGATTTGGATATGTTTTAACACATGCAAAAGCCAATACATTTGCAGTCAAATGTAAAGTAATCTAAATTAGGTATAATGCATCTGTGAAATTTAGGAATTTCAAGTTGTCAAATGAACATTGAGACTATTTCTGTGCACCAAGTTTTTTGGGTTTTTTTAATGTCTGTATTTTGGAATTTAGTTTTCCTAGAAGTTCTACCAGAATTGTTAATTTACATATGCAGCGTTTGCCTCACCTAACTGTACCAGTGGCTCATCATGTCTCTCATATGGTCTTCAAAAATTATTCTCAGAATATCATACTGGGAAAAATATTTTACCAGTTTTTACCAGCTGACCCACTTATATCGAACACAAGGCCTTGTGTTTATGTCTGCTTTTTGATCCAGGAAAAGGATCAAACCTGAGTTTTATATTCTGTACATCAATGAGAGTTCTTGTCCAACATAATTCTGCACAACAAAGACTGACAGTAAAAACCAGAGAGGAGAATGTTGCTGTACCCAGTGTTTGTTTCATATCACACAATTCAACAGGAAACAAGCAGAGAGTACATGTATAAAATTATGCACAGAGACATTGACACAGCATATGGAAAAACAATAAGGAAACCTGAGTGCTTGTCACAACTGCTTTCTAGCTTTCTCCAAGCCGCTCTTTGAAACTTTCAAAATATCTGTACTTATGTTTTGCAGGAGAGGTGATAATTTTAAACTTCTTTTACAGAGCTCGAACCTTCTAATTTTTTGTTTGTTTTTTTTTGTTTTCTTTCATTTTGTTTTGAGAACTGCAAGAGGAGAAAAAAAAAATTCTCCCACATTGGCATTTTACAGAATTAGATATCAGCCTGAAAAATTGTCTTAATGATTCAAAGGCAGCAACAATATTTAATGAGAGAAAAAATAATGGTCTATTCATAAGTTTAAAGAAGATATATTTTTTCTTGGAAATAAATAATAATAATAAAAAATTGTATTGGCTCTTTTTAAAAAGTTCTATAGTTATGACCTAATTTCCATTATGATCTGATTTATAAACATCAGGTTAAATCAACAGCTATGTAATAATGAGATTATGTTGACTTTATATGAACAAATTATATGATTAACCTTATATAACATACCTTGAAATGTGTTAAATCCATGTGAAACAGACAGATACCAACAAAGCTAGTAACAAAAATCTGAAATGTTAAGGATTTTCTTGAAATCCTGAATTCCAAGAGACTTTATGTGAATTTGATCAGGGAAGATATGTGCAAAGCTAGGATCAGCTTTAGCTGAAAGTGACCTTAAGGTGACCATTATAACAATTATGTAACTATAGCTATGTTTCTATATTACTCTGTCAGACAGAGAATGACATGAAAACTTATGCATTCAAAAGGCCACCAGAGTTTTTGCCCAGATTACTACTTCAGTGTCAGTTTTAGTCCCAAATCTGCTTGTCCTCGGGTCAGAATCAGTGGCGCTAGTTTGAAGTAATATAAATTTAGCATAGGCTATTGTTTGCACCAGTGCCTGTGACCCAGATCAACGTGTGGTGACCCTGAGGGAATTGAGGGCTTCTATAAATATCATATATTGAAAGAGTAAAAATACAAAACTATTAAAACGAAAAGACTGTCCAAAAAAAAACCAAAAAAACAAACCACAAGCTTTTGTTGCAAATAATACCTTGTAGGTACTTCGCAGTAAATACAGTACGCATAGAGCAATTAAATTGCTTTAAAATTTTCTCCACATTTAGATATGTTAAGTTTATATACAGAAACATTTTATATACATTTGAGTAACTCCAGAATTTAGTTAAAAATCCCACATGAGTTGCTCCACCAAACATTGCCTGACTTGTTAACATTCTCAGGCACTAGTACTTATTCCAAGAATTGCATTTTTTTTTTTGGGAAAAACAAGGCCATACCAGGGAAAATACAAACCCAAACCAACCAACAGATAAAACAGATCACATTAGTTACTAGTTTATGTAAATTGTTTCCTAACTTTGCAGGGTTTTCTCTTTGTCATTCATTATTTTACCCTAACCCTTCCCACTGCCTTAAACAATAACTTCTGCTATTACTTGTAATCTCTTCAGGCCTTAATTAACTTTGCATGGCCTTGAAACCATGGGCTTGTTGCTTTCAGTACTATTTTTAAAATAAACTTTTGCCTAAATGCTGACTTTACTCTTGAAAAGAAATATCTTACAAGACAGTTCACTGAGGGAACTGAAAGAGTGAAGAGTTTGGTAAAATTATATTGTTTGTATTTGGAGTTTAAGAGATTAACTTTTTACCTTAGTCATATTAAATTGTTTAAAGAGCTGGAATATACAGTAGCTTTTTGGTTCTTCTAGTGGCCTGTTTCTTGCTAGTGCTTTTCCTTAGTGTTTTCAGTTCCAATTAGATCCATAATCACAAGATTATGGAATTCAATTCTTATTTCATCTGGTAACTATCACTTTCTGGAAGCAGCTACAATTGTCATTAGACGAAACTTAAGTGAATAGGATTTTAAATGAGTATTTTCAATGTTAACAGATTAATGTTTTGTATGGCTTTCAAGTAAGGAAGACACACTTAATGATTTATTCCATATTGATTCATCCCTTATATTAATCATGTTTTTAATCCATATAGTGCTAAGAAATGTCAAGTTGTTCCAAGACATCTCTTCAAATATCTTTGTCATTCTGATCTTTATTGAAAAATTCTGGAGATTAAAATCTACATGAACTTGATAATCAGTTTCAAAAAATAGTACAGAAGAATTTTCATAGACCTAAAGGGATAAAATTTTAGTATCCTTCAACACAACCTAGATTATCTTTCTAACATTTTGAAAAAAAAAATTTTTGACAGCTGGTAAATACTGGTATTCAGCTGACTCTATGTCCAAAACAAACATGAATGTCTTTTGAATAAGAGATTTGTTTTGAACACTTCATTGATATGTTTGAATTATTCATTCATGCACACTAATGAGCAAAGCCAATAGAATTTGTTTTTTTTTTGCCTGTGGAAGTACTTCTGCAGGCACCAGCTTGCAGACAAGTAGCATGGCTGTCCACTAGCAAACAGCGACGAGAGTGACTTGAATGATGGCTTGATAAGCACCTTCACTTAACCTGGTAAGGGGACATAAGTCAATTATGTTATTAAAATAGCCATTAATTTATTAATTAAAACATTGTTATCTAAAGCTAGAGAATCAAAGAATGTTGCATGGATGCTAATCTGATTGAACAAACGAAATACAGGGAAGGGTAACCACAGACATTTTTCTCATTCTTTATGTACAAGGCATAGATGGTGGAGCCTCCCACAGATATAACAAGCAAAGAGTTTCTGACATGAATTTAGGTGCTGGATACCTATTCAATGTTTGGTATCACATAATTTTTTGATAACACGTGGTTTGATATCACAACCACAGAAGGCTGAGATGATGAAAAGCTGCTCCCTTGGTGTAATGTTTGGTGAGCAATTTCTATTGACATCTCAAACACATTATAGAGAAAACAAAAGTTGTTTTGACTCCACTAGAATACCTTGCATGCTTCCTGAAAGCAAAGTTTGTAAATTATTTATAATAAACTTAGCAATTATATGAAGTAACACTACTGTGAACTAAATTAAGAAATACAGATGAGTCAATCTTATATACTATAGTCCATCTCTAGTCTGCTCACAGGTTTTTTTTTTTAGATCTTCAAATGTGTAATACTAAATGCTGCAAACAGTTTTTGAAGGTATAAGGGATTCAAAAGAATTTCATTGCTCCACCACAACACTGTTGTCACACTTGATCCCCTTTGTATGCCCCTTTTCATCAATTTCACAGAAGCCACAGCTCTTTAGGAGACAATAAAAGTTTTTTCTTACGATCATTTGACCCTGTGAAATACTTTTAAATGGCAGCACAATTACCTCTTTCTATGGAAATAAATTCATTATTTGGAAGTCTAAAGAAATAATACTGAAGAAATGACTGATATATCTGACTTTCTTATCTCCTACTTAACTGGTTTTCAAAAGAACAATTCTATAGTAACATCTTAAGTACAATACACAGTTCAAGTAATTTCAGGATGCTTTGCAAAAAGGTTAGCTCACTTATATAAAAGGAAAAAGGAGGGGGTAAAAAAAAAAAAGAAAGAAAAATTCCAAAGCTCCAGTTTAGGACGCTTGGATTATAGACTAAGGTCTGAAACAAATTAATATTTAATACAGCCCTTCCTTCTGTTATAGACACACTCCTTAACAAACTTGTGGTTGGTAAAAAAACTTTTATATACAGTCAGAAATAGAATTACAGATGCTGTACATAAAATATTGAAAACCTCCTTGCCGTGTGTTGGACAGGTCCTGTTTCCCCTATTCGTACTGCAGGTGAACATATCAGAAGTCTACTGTCCCTTCATCTTAAAGATGGATGCCTTCCATCTTGTTCCTTTTATTTTATTTATGACTTACATTTGTTGATGTAGCTGTAGCTAACCTTTCACATAATTTTGGAATGTCTGATGCTTTCTTTTTATCACTGGGCATAAGACATAAAGTAGAAAGTACTATATATGTTAAACTCTTGTAAAAGGACATAGCTTAGGGCTAGGTTAGTACCAACTAGCCTTTTTTTTTTTTTAATACAGTGCACAGGGGTCTATAATCTTAATTTTAGAGAGTTTGGCCATGTCAAACACACCAGAACAGCTGAATCTGTGTATCTGAACTGAACTCATACGTATAATGAATATAGACATCCATGTTGCTAGTACTGACTACAGCATTCAGTCATGCAGAAAATGACTACTGTAGATTAGAGAATGTTATTAATCTTTGTTTCCAGCCTCCTTTGCGGTAATGGGGTTTTTTGTTTTTTGTTTTTTTTTTTTTTTCATTCAGCATGAAAATGCTTTTCAGAGACGAATTTTCAACTTATTTTCTTTGGAATGGCCTTTCAAATGAACAATATTAAAATAATCTGTTTCAGAGGAAGAACAGTAAACCAAGAATTTCTCCATATAACTATACAGATAGAGTTCTGTAGCAAAATGGACAAAATAACACTTTTTCAATAGTGTGTGTCAGCCCTCAGGGTCTCGGTTGTACAATGAGCAAAATTTAACCTGAGGGAGCAGAACTATATTGTACACATCTGTAATGCACTAAAAGTGAAACAGAAGAGTGGCAGCTCTAATACATGCTGCAGGGCAACATCCTACAGTCTGAAAGGAATTGCTCTGCATCTGGAATTTCAGGAAAATCAAATAAATTACTATTGCGCGTCCGTGAAAATCTTCTAATTTCTATTGTTTTCCACTCTATCCCTTGCATATATTTTATTAAAAATTATGTAAGCTCATCCTTGAGTAGCCACAAACCATTTAGGCTCTAGATCCATACAGCAAGTTTTGACAGTTCAGCACAGTACTCTTATAAGGTAAAGAAGGCTAGAATGATGCTATTGCACTGCTGTGCCTTCTAAGTGTTGTCCTTCCTTCTTCTTGCTTTCCTATATATTCTATAACTTCCTTTAAATGCTAATCTTGTTCCTGCAAATGGGCTACACAGGTGGAAAATATTCTAAATAAAATATAATTAAATTCCATGTAAGACTAATACTTGGGCAATTTTAATTAAAATCTTCAGTTGACTGGGATGTGGAAGGGGTGTTCTAAATATAATTTAAGGTTTCCTCTTGGAGCAATTAATTTGAAACTCCTTGATTACAGGCACAGAACTGTAAAACACAGCAAAAAAACCCAAAACCTTTCAAAGCAAACATTTAAGATAGCTGCTATACACTTTTTTCATTCTGACAGGCTTTTGTCATATTTATGTATGATATCTTCTGCTCTAAAAGCATAACAGCCTATATATAAGATGAAAGAAAATAGGCATCTTATGAAAATAGGCATCTTATGAAAATAGGCATGCACCCTTATAAAAACCATCTAGTCCAAACCCTCTGCAATGAGTAGCAACATATTCAACTAGATGAGGCTTTTCAGAACTCCATCCAATCTGATCTTGAATGTTTTCAGGGATGGGGCATCTACCACCTCTCTGGGCAACCTGTGCAAGAGATTCACCTTGTAAAAACTTTCTCATTTTAAAACATTTCTTCCTTATACATCGTCTGAATCTACCCACTTTTGGTTTAAAAATGCTACCCCTTGTCCAAAGGATGAGAGAAATGGTGCAGAGCAACATAGTTCATTGCAAGTGCTATTTTTCTTAGTCCAGTTTCATATTCTTTCTTTTTGTGTGAGTGGAGAGTGAGTCCTGCCTGTCAACTTCACTGTTAGAGAAATCAGAAAGAAAAATATAACATGTTCTGAAAATTTTCAATTACAAGGTGATGGATTATTATGTATTTCCTTTGCCTACCTTCACACAAAATATCAAACATGATAGCTGAAAAAAACCATAAACAAGCAAGCAAACAAAGTGCTTCTTTGTGTCAACACACGGAGTGCTGCAGGAGAGGACTGTTCTGGGATTCTGACTTCCTGGCAAACAGAAATCCAAAGTTCCAAATTTATTTTCAGTGACCCCGCATTATTAATAGACTGCTAATGTATTCCTGAGTACTTAAGTATTCAGAAATAAAAATTCACTCTTTGATGCTCATTTGGAACCTGATTGCCTGATCCTATGTCAACCTATATGGCTGTTAATCTCTGTGGACTAAATTCAACATAGCGTATATAGGTCATCAGACAAAACCTCCATTGAAATCAATAGCAGAAATAAATTACTCTGGTATAGCATGTCAGTCTGCATTTGATTTGCTGATACATGATTACTCTGTGCTGTTAGCTTCATTTACTTTTATTGATTGTTACTGTGAAATGCTTACTAATTGCACATCAGATTTTTAAAGGTGCTTAATTGCATACTTTAGACTAGTGTTAAATTCCATACATTGATTATCTGTGAATTATGTTCCAGGGAGTTCCATCTCTATGCCATGCCTGTTTTCTGTAATATTATGGGCCATATCATTAGCTCAATCAAAGCTGAGTCTAGAATTGCAGTAACAGAGATGGAGGAGAAGTTAGCTCCATATCCAGGGTTTGAATACTACAGGCAAGATCAAAGCCTTTTTTTAAAAAAAAAATTTAAAAAAGAGTGATCCAGATTCAGCCTTTGAACAATAAGTAGTCCAGGTAGTTTTTGTCTGGTAATAAAAGTACTCTATGACAGTCATATGCTGTCATCAATATTCAGTGGCAATAACATGGGTCAAGTTTGCTCATATAATTAAGAAATTTGGGTGTGACCCCACCTACCACCCACAGCCCAGTTAGGTCTAGAGGAAAAAGCTCTCTGGTTAAGGTGAAACTGCCCAGACCTCTAGGAATTAACCAAGTTTAGAAGTGGGTGTTGTACAGGTATTCTGTATTCTTAAGGGCAATTTGTATGCATTAAAAATTGATTCCCATTTTAGGTTATCTAAAATTCTCTCTTGGTATCCCTACTTGTGTTTGAACTTAGATCATCCATCATTTACAAATAGGGGAAAAATATATAGAAAGGTTTAATGTCTATGCCAAACATATTTATAGATGTTCTATCTGAAAAATATATTAACATCTAGTCACTCTGTACCCAATTTTTTTTTTTCAAACAATATTCCACTGAAGTGGAAGGAGGCCTGTGAGAGGTATGAGTATTAATAAAATTACAATGAGAAAGAGCCAATAAAATCACTGGGAATTTAACTAAATCTGAAAACAAAGCTTGAACTGAAAGCTGGTCCTTATTTTATCCAAGTCACTGTGTTAATGCCTATAAAAGTATAAAGCATACGTTTTGCTAATGTACTCTATCTGGAGATTGTTAAATCATTCTGCAATAATATTGTCTTGGGTAACTTTGTGAGCAATGTGAGTTTATAAAGGGTCTGATGGTCAAGAACTATCTGAAATGTGTCCAATAACCACAGAAATAAGATAGAATTGAAGCAAACACTGGAGTAATGTGTTAAAGCTGCCAGGCTTCCCATTATAACAGGTAAAAGTTCTCCCTTAGGGTAACCTGGCATAAGAGTTCTCAGGTCTGAGAGAAAATAAAGTGTCCAAGTGCTCAACATTTTTTGAGACACAAGAAGATACAGAAAAATCAGTGACTGTTTTGTCTGCTTCTGCAAATATGAAACAAGAGATTAATTTATTTAAAATAACATTTGGCAGTAAATAGTCCAGGCTAACTGAGTTTCTCATCTTTCTGAGGCCTTTGAGGTATGAGGTTAGATTACAAGTGATGAGGAAAGTCTGATATTTCAGTTTAGACCTATTAAATATTTGGGGGCACATGCTACCTGTTTATCATTGCATAACAAACCTTACTGACAAATTTTTGTTTGCTGTCTGGGTTTCTTGTCACTGGAAGCAGAAACATTTTAGGAAGAACCTTACAGCCATGAGGTCACTTGTTTGCTGTGTGCTTTAGGTACAGCTAGCCAGTTCTGTGACCTCTCCATGCTCTCCCGGGTGGAAACTGTGGATCGGTTCGTCTGGTCCTCTGCCCAGGTCCTCAGGTGGAAAGTGGCCATGTCCTCTCATGCCTTTCAAGTGTGCCAAACACTGTAATGGGATGGAAAATAATCCTTATGGTCTGAGCTTTTAAAACCTTTAACTGCTCCTTGGGCTGCATTGCTACGGAGATGACTAATGACACAATTGACTCCTGAGAAGGCACAGAGGGCAGTGGTATATTGCACCTGGTATAAAAAGACAAAGTATAAACCACAAACCACAAATCATGCTCATGATTTGGAAACAGGTAAATATTTTTCTGCCAGATTCCCAGACAGTCGTAAAAGAGGTAGGAGTGCCCAGCTGACAAGCTCCTCTATGCTCAGTCAAGAGTAATCCAGATTAAAAGCAGAAAAATAGAGTAAACTTTTCCCCTTCTTGAAAGAAGGGAAATACCTGGCTGCTTTGTTTTGCCACTAATGTGGAACTGTAAACATTTGGCTCCAAGCCAGTTCTGGGAGGAAAATTGCTGAAAGAACATTTTCTCATATGGTATTTCTCTGACATGAGAAGAAGTAAAAAATGCTGTAAATTTTATGAAGAAAAATATTTGGTGGTTATTCATGCCCCAAACATGGAGACCTATGTTTTGAAGACAGCCTTTAGGTATTTATTGACTGTATGAGAAGCTGGGGCTTAATTCCCAGCTAGCCTGATTTTGCATCCATCCTCTTGGATAAGGTGAGAGCAATTGCCAAAGTGGGAAGTGCACCAACAATCTTCACCACCTGCCACAACAAGATGTTGTGACTCTGAGCATATCTAAGACATCTCTAATTTATATTCACAGACAAATCAGTGTTTTACAAGGTGGGAAATGGAGGAACCTACTTTTACCCAAGCAGAAGGAAGAGGATCAGTTCTCCCATCTCTGAATTACTTGGAGTTCACTTGTTTTGGTACAAATTTTATGCACCAGCTGATCAATTTCACTTAATTAATGAGAAGTATTACTAATATTAAATACATTGCTTATATTTCCTTTGAAGTATTTCTGATTCTTGTGCTCAAAAAAACTACTTTTGGAGCTATCAGGGAAAAGGCAGGGAAAAGGATAGTGAAATTTATAAAAGCAGAACAAAAGCACCCTGCAAAGGCTAAAGGATGTGAGATTTATGTTTGTAACTACGTGGGGGGAATCAGAGAACACCAGCGATTTACAAAACCTATTGAAGTACAAGAAGGAAAGGATATAAAATATCCATGAAAACATTTATGGGAGAGATCAGAAAAACATTGTCAGAGAGATTTGGCTATGAAAGTCACCACATAGGAGAAGTAGGAGGAGGAATGTTAATGGCTTATAAGCATAAACTCCCTGTGATATTTATGACTATTTTTTAAAAAATAAAAACACACTAGAGTATAAAATAATTTAAAGAACCCTCATTACTTAACTAAGATATTAGTAGAAAGTGGAAACTGATCTCCTCTTCACATGATAATGACCAATAGGATCTTCTAGAAGTGAAATGGCAAAAACCACATTAAGTTCCTAAGCACGAGTGCCCTTCAGTGACAGTTTTGATGCCATAGTTGCAGAAGGTTTTGAAATGCAGCACTTGGCAGCTTTGGGCCACTGGAGGCAATGGAGTTTGGGGACTGCCAGAGCAGGCCAGCATGGGATGAGCAGCCACTGCCTCTCCCTGCCAGCACTGCGCTGTCTTCCAAGGCTCTGCTGATTCCCACTGCAGCCATGCAAAGGCGACAGCTCTTAAATCCAGGATGGGCCCTCACTATCCAATCTGCTGACAGTCAGCACAGATTGCATCTAATGCAAAAACACATTCTGCACTATTTTTACACTCCAAAAGAGATCCAAGGCAGTGTTCTGAGCAGCATTCACTACAGCTAACTGATCTCTACCACTCAGCAGGGATGTTAGAAGTAAACAGTTGCAAACAGAGCTGCTTGGAAATTTTCAAATACATTTTTATGTAGATGCATATACTTTGCACAATACTGAATATATTCTCAACAAGCTACTGGTTGTCCTCCTTTTCTTCTTTTGTTTCCTTTTCCAATTCACCAATTGCTGTCTGCAGAAGCAAAATCCGAGAAAAGACAGAATGACTGACAAACATAAAGGTTAAATATACAAAAAATATCAATTGAAAAAAAAGGAAATGTTTTCAAAATCACATCAGATTAAGACAAATATTCACAAAAAATTGGTGAAAGAACATTGATAACATTAAAAAAACTTTGTTAGAATCTGTGTGTCTTTTTTAGGAAAGTCTAGGAAAGTCTAAACAAAAAATCTCCCAAAACCAAACCCAAAACCAGCTTCCCCCAAAACTAAACAAAAACAAAAACAAAATCCCCCAAAAATCCCCAAACAAAAACCCTCAAAAAAATCCAACCCCGCCAAGAAACCCAAGCAGAAAAACTGTTCATCTGGTTAACTGTTCACTTAAAACATAAATGCCTATATAAACACCTAAAATACTTTAAGTACAAGGCAAAACAAGTATTAAATTCACAGGTAAGGTTATTATAGTCTAAAAGAAATGCAGCTCATTCTCTCACAGAACAAATATTTAGATTGTTTTGAAACCCAGCCTACAGAGAAAACTTGGTGATTAAATAAATGCAGGTGACTTGGTCACAAATAAAAATTTCCTAAGCCATGGGGCTATCTCCTTTCACAGTTTGAGTAAGAGTTCTTTTTTCCCTGTTGTTTTTCTAAAATTTTAATAAAAACCCTTATGTATAGATTTATTGTTTTGTTTTTCATTAATGCTTTTTATAATCAATTAGAAGATGAAACGATACTATATTTCTCTGTCCCTTCCCTCTCCCTATGTTTTCATTCTTTTTCAGTTAGAGGACAGAATCATTTGTTGATAAAGACAGAATTTGTGGCTTGCTTTGTACTTCTAAACATGCCTCATATCTCCTTGAGTGCATATTTAATGTATTCCCTTGTTGAATTTAGAATAGAGCCATGGAAACTGAGCAATTTAAGTGCTAAAAAGTTGCCATTTCACAATTGCAAGACAGCCCCAATAAACACACACTGCTGTAGAGTGGATAGTAGACCTTACATCATCTGAGTTAAAAATTTTTTTTAAAAAAATTCTTTAATATGTGTTAAAATAATATAATTGGGTTATTAACAACTCAGCATATTCTGTGATTCTGTGGGCTGAAATATTAAATGACAATCATCTTTCACTATTCAATCATCTACTTTCAGGTGAATCTTCATAACTTTGGAAATCTAGAAATCTGAAAATTTATAGGAAAACTCCTTTAAATTATAAAAATGATCTCTTGCACTACACATCTGTAAAATTTAAAGTGAGTGCAATTTGTATACTTTTAAAAAAAAAAAAAGTTAAAATTGAGTGAAATGTACCATGGTTTTCAATTGCTTTCAATTACCATTAAACCTTTTTGAAAGCAATTTGCATAATGTTTCATAAACATGTAGGCAGATTAACCTTTTTAGTTAATTTATTCATTAGCAGTAAAAATTCAAAGCACCTCTTATGAGAAAATAATGTCTTGCTGTTAAATTACATGGAAACAAAGCAATTGGGACATAGTTGCCTCAGTTCTCCCTGTGTCAAAGCACAAAGCAGTGGAGAGAATAAAGCTTTGCCTGTTAGTGGAGTGTTGATTAAATCGCCTGTTTGTGAACAATTAGCACTATTACAAGAAGATTAGGTGAAGTATTAATTAGAGATGGGTTAGAAGAGTTCTGCCTGGAGCAGGTACCTGCAAATATGGGGGATGGAAGAATGAAAAGTATGAGAAAAGACAGAGGGTTTGACTCTTTCCTGTCTAAAATCAATCTCATAACCTCATACATTCTGTCAATGGAAAGTACGGTAATTCAACACTGTTTTTCTGTCACTTTGTGATTCCTTTACATGTCTGAAACTGGCTGCTTGAGATGGAAAGGAGTGGTCACATTCCTTTCTCTCACAGTGTGGTCTCCATCCTTTATTTTGTCTTTGAGTGAATTCTTCAAATGTTACATCATTGTCCGTATGTGGGAATGTAAAAAGTGGTTGAGGTTTGAACACTTGATGTGGTATTTTATTAGCGAGGTTCTTAAGGCGTTTTCAACAACAGGAGATAAAACCCTTCTCCTGAGCTGGAATAGAATCATTTGCAGATTGATCTTGAGGCCCTGTCAGGTCTATAATTTTGGGTAAGATTTTACAACACTGGGTGATAGAGGCCACAATGGCATGTAGGGAGCAGCTGCTTAGCTGTTGGAGATAGAGCTTGAATGAGTAGTTTGGCAGTTTACAACAGTTTTATACCTATCCTTACATCTCTTCATTAAGAAATAAAATGAAGATTTCCTGTGCAGGTGTAAGTGCAGATTGATTTCAGTTCACACATGCTCTGTCATATGTCATTAGGGTGCATCCAAAACACTTTTTATCCATTGTCTTTAGAGTGTATCCAAAACAAACACACTATTGCAATGAGTGGCCCCATCTTTAACCTATTTACTCACGTACATGTATGAATATTTAGATTGGGACAGCTGTTATATAATATAACTCTATTAAATCCATAATAACTTCCAAATTTAAATGTCAGGACAATCAGGTTGATATTTTTACACTTTCCCATATCTTTTTATGAGTTTACACCTGGAAGAGATATACTGATCAAGATTTCAAAGTTAAGGAAATTCCACACACCCTTCTGTTGATTCCAAATTGCCAGATTATACAGGTGACATGAGAATGTTGAAATCACTAAGTGTAGAAGTATACAGAAGCATTAAATTTCCCAATATTAATTATTATTCATGGTCCTCTTGCATTGCTGTTATGTGCTGCTTAGTGGAATGTTGTTAACTGATGTAAGTCAACCACAAAATCTGCAACAATCTCAAATATGTCTGTATAAAGACTTCAAAAAAATAAATAGATTCTCTGCAGAAATTTTAAACAGATTAAATGTTTAAGGATTGTTCCTTAGTTTTAAGACATTTATCAATTGTCTGGTTGAATTATCTATTTAAAAGCTCTACTATATTTCAACCAATAAATAAAAGCAAAGCAAAAATATCAGAAAACAAAACAATGTGTTCATAAAATAAAGGGGTCTAAATGTCCAGGGAAAAACACAGTGGTTTTTCTTAGAAAAGTCTCATTTGATCTTAAGATTATACTTGTTATGAGGTTTTTTTAACATACCTTACTAACTGCTAGAGAAGCATGCAAATTCCATGATTGACACAGTTAAATAGAAATCCACCAGGAAAACAGGTGTCTTTGATAGGTAATAGCTTCTAGGAATGACTATGAGAGATTTGCTCCATAAGTAAGAATTAGCAACCAATGAAGCTAAAAATATGAATAACCTGCCATATACAAAAACAGCTAAGTTACCATTCTATAAGGATGACAGTGTGGGATTTGCTTACGACGATAGTGCCAAGTGCTTCACATAAGCAGATACAAAGGCTGTCCAACACCCTCTCTATGCCAAATTGATGTTTCACTGGAAGTTTCCACCACGTAATAGATCTGTGTTCTTTCTATATCTGTATTAGACACACCATTCCGTACAATGTGCCTGAAGCAGCTGAAGAAATCACCTCAAACATGATAAGAAATTTCAGTGATATGAATCCTGAACGTCGAATGTTGGAATGCTTTTGTATAAAGTCTACTTCAGGAGCACTGTGCTTTGACTTTCATCAAGAAGTCAGATTGTAAGATCATAAAATGTTGACGTCAACTTCAGACAGCGTTGTAGTCTTCCTGACAGAATCCTAAATACAATTGTATGTCAAAACCCCCTAAGGAGCAAAACCCCAGAAGGAACAATTAATATTATGACTGCGGCACTTTGGGTTATTTTTGGGAAAGGAACTGGAGTCAAATGGAAAGTAAAGCTCACTCTTGTTAATAAAAAGGTTAAATACCAAGTCAAATGGCAGAAAATTGGCTTAAAACACTGTGGATAAAAACAGAAATCTATTTTAATTTTGAAGTGCCTGCCCTGAACAATTGCATATCCACCTTGACAGGAAAAGCTTCTCTTAATGTCTCCTCTTGGAGTAGCTTCCATTATTCTTCATAAATCATAGGAAATTAGACACATTTTAAGGGTTATAAGCTCATTTCCCTCTTACAAGAAGTATAGTTTAAAGTGTTTAAATGCAATATAAACTAGTGTCTATTTAACTGAATGGCAATTTATAATCATTGTACACATCTCTTTATTTCAATGCCCAATTCCATATGCAGACTCCTCCTGTTTCAGAGGAAAACAGAAACTCAAATATTTGGGAAGGAAAAACCAGTGTTCAAAAAAAGAGCTCTTAACAGAAAATACTGAACAAACATGATGAAAATACAGGGAAATATGCAATTCTGCTATCATAGATGAAATGAGATGGCCAGCTATGTTCTAATTCAACTTTATTTTGTCAGACATACTAATTTGCTAAATTTCAGTAAATGTGGGCTATTTGGACTAAACAAGAGGATTGTATCTTATGTGGCACAGTTCAATGGCCCCTTAAGTCACATGGCATATGAAAGATTAAGATTCAGTCACTTTACTGTGTAAATAAACCCAGAACCCAGGCAGGAATCCCTTCCTGACCGCTAAAGTGCTCTAACTCCTTAGTTATTCTGGATTGGCATCATACCCATTGGAGACACTCCGTGAAATATAAATAGATATTCATGATTAAATAGTCACAAGGGAAAATAATTAAAAACTGTCCTCTATATCTTTGATGAGCTTTCCCGTCACTGGATTGCAGAGCAATTTTTAATCAAGCTGTCCTACCAGTCATATTCCCCAAGAAGTTTGCAGAGAGCCTGGGTTTTGTTGCAGTCTGGTGTTACAGAATGCTCCTAATCATGCCAGACAAAACTCAAATAAGCACAAATAGGACTTCAGCCCAGACCTTCACTGAACTTAGTAGCTATTACCTGAACTGACATTCCAGTTTTTATGTGCCCAAGGGAAGGGCTGATGCAGGCACCTGTCTCTCAGCAGTCAGTGCAGAGTAGGGGGAGGCACTTCCCCTCTGCTTTGCTGCAGAGGCAGAAACCCTTGCTTGTACACCATTTTTGTGACGTTAGGCAATGGCAGGACTTTCTAGGTGCCTAATTCTCCTCGTAGGCAAGACACAGACCCATTGCTACTTTAGAACAGCAAAGACTACTGACAAAGACTATTAATAAAACAGCTTCTTTTCTTGACATGATAAATCACTGACTAGCAATTAGTTTTGATTTTGCAGTTGTGTCTTTTTTTCTGTTGATTATGTAGGCTCTGATTACAAATATAAATAGGAAAGCTTAAAATTTCTTAAATTTTTAGCAGACATAATTATTCCCTATGAAAATATATCCATTAATGTGCTGTTTATCTTCATTAGTCTTTACACCTGAAGCCACATGAAGTTCTTATTTCATATATATCATACTGAGAAACAAGCATATCTTTTAGTTGTTTGTTTATGGCACACAGAGATATAGATTGACAGGACAGTCTAATGGCCTGTATCATCTCCTTTCAGATTATTTATGAATAATCTTCACTTTGGTCTGCCAACACTGGAAAAAGGAAGCAGAAACAAAAATATATTTGTAAACAACCTCCCACTGGGAAGTGGTGGTGAACTTAGCATGTAGCAGCACATGGCATATTCAGGGTGTCTGCATATTTTAACCACAGTGGTGCAGGTGTAATGCTGTCCCTGTTTCTCCTCTCCTTCCTATTTTCCTTATTCTTTCCCCCTTTCTCACTTCCTTTCCATCTCTCCCTCTCTCACATGCATCTGTCCTTCCATCCCTCCCCATACCTCTTAATTGGCCAGATATCTAATCCTGAGGATTTTAGTGTGAGACCTGGAAAAAAATGAAAACCATTTATCTTAAAGGTTTTAAAAGGAGTGGAGGACAGTATATACCTAGAAACAGACAACTCAGAAGGTTAAGACTTCGTATACTTTCAGGTTTTGGTCTTGGCAGAAGCTGGATAGGTCTGCATTTGTTTGATTTTTTTTTTTTTTAATTGTATTTATAGGGTGCATTTTGATCATGGACATCTATGTTCTTATTATAATGTAATCTCTGTTTCTTGGTGATAGAGTTTTATTATACCATCTTCTCTGTGGGTAATTACTGGGTCATTAAAAATGGTGCAAAATAGCACATATGTCTGTTTGTGCGTGTGTGTGTGTGTGTGCACGTGTGTGGTATTTTACTCCATCTTTGTAAGAGCTCTGAGTGAATTCACCTCTAGGGATTTCTAAAGTGATTTAACATTCAACTTCCTACAATAACAGTATATTTCAACACAAACACTTAATTATTTTAAAGGTTTATTTGATTTTATACTCTCTTTATCTGTCATGAAGCTATTTTATTCTTCTTTCTCTTATATGAGTTTAGACTGTGTTTGTTTTAAATTTATATAAACACAGAACACAGAAATACAGAATATAGCCATTAGCTTAGAGTACTACACCACTTGAAAACCTGATTCTAATGTTTCCATAAATGAAATAAATGGAATTCAGCACTAGGTGAAGGAGAAAAGGCTGAAAAGAACAAAGTCACTGCATGCTAAAATTCAAAACAGCTCTTGTTTTCAAGGTACAAATGCAAAATCAGGACTACTGAACTCTCTGAGGGAAATGAGAAGAGGCTAATATTTTATTCTTCCATTACTGGGTGAACATTTACATTATTATTAACAGGCCAACTCAAGCAGTTTATTTTAAAACTTATTCCCTCAGGAAGAAAAAATCACATTTTCTGTAATGCGAGTAAAAAGGAATAAGGGGGGAAAATGTAAGAACACAAGGATTTAATTCTAAAGCATGGAAGTGTGATGCTGAGGATAATAAAAAATTTTTCAGCTATGTATGGATGTTCTTCAGCTGAGTTTGAGACTGGAGCCATTTGTAACAATGAGCTCATAATTTTTAAGGACTCCAAGGCCCAGATTTTGCTTGAAACAGTAAAAAACAGTGTAAAATATACAATAAAAAATCACAATATCTGTACTAAAGATCCATATTCTGATGTTGAACTTGGGGCCTAGAACACAAATGAACAGGAGCTAAATTCCTTATTTTCCTTATACCATGCAAATATTACTTTTCATATTCAGCCCTCAGCAAATGAGCTTACACAAACTGCTTATATTGACCTTCATTCATTATTATGTTTGGGGGTTTTTTCAAAACATGAAAAATGTCTATTTTTATATCTATGTAGGGATGGGTACTAACAGTTGTTTCCTATGGCAGGACAAGTAGTATGGATACTTGAACTAAACAGGGATACTCTGAATTCAAAGCATGGTTCTGGCTTGCAAGTGTCTGATATTTATTTAATAAGTTAAAGTAGTAGTCTGAGGTCCTCCTAAGTGTTGTGAGTGCCGTAGACTAGAGGCCTGAACTCCTGGACTAATGTCAATATATAACAAAACCCAAAATGCTCAGAGGTTCCCTTCCACCGCAAAAATCCCAAACTGAGCACAGCAGAGGCAAGCCTGGTGACATCTGTAACACACTGTGAAATATTAGCTACAGCTTGAAAGACATTTGTTACATTGAGTCATGTTTTGTGAGTCACTCCACCAAAAGTAAGAGGAATACTTGTAAGGCAAATACCGTATTTAAGGGGTTGAACTGCTTCCCAGCTCTGTAACATCTGAACACCTTTCTCTTAACTGGGTCACAAAGACTGCAGTAATTCATATACCCTTTGGTACTTCTCTTTGGAGTTACAGAAACACTTCTTTGCATGAAGTGTTTTCAGAGTTCAGGCAGGAGCAAGGTTGGTTTATATCACGAATACGCCTGCATTTCAGGTGGATGTCTTTTATCAAGGACAAAGATTTGGCAGTACTCCCTAAATGTAATGAAACACCAGCATTGTTCTGTGTACTTTGGAAATTTATTCCACGATCTGTTCCACCAAGATGTACATTATTAACATGACTCAGTGCTACATACTGTCTATAGGTAAATGAAGTCCTTCTCATACATCCACAGTGCTGTAACATAAAACCATGGTGGTGTCTAAAGAGACAGGCCTCTCTTCCCTCTTATCCTTGTGTATTACTCAGTTCTTCCCTTCTGTCAGCAAGGGCTTACTTGAAGGTTCTTGTTCCCAGAATAAGATTCAGGAACTGCCATGACTGAAAAACTAATTTTCAAATCTTTATTTTCCACCCTTCCCCACACATCTCCCCACTTCGATCAGTTTAGTTTCTAACCAGCTTAGATGTGGAATTTCAAAATATGTGTGGGAGCACACACAGACTGTCTGTCCATATTCATGGAGATTTATGCAGAGTTCAAGTGGCCATATAACCACAGTTTAAATTAAGTTAGTTTTCTCTGAGCTCCTGCTGCAGTCAAGGGAGAAAGTGTGGCTCCCGTTGTGATTTACCATCCTTAACAGGTTAACATGGGATCTGTGAACTGCCTTCTGAACCTAAGCTCAGATGCTTAAAGGTAATAGTTCCCTAAGTGTCAATGCTCACTTTATTCTCATTTTTCGCATGTTTTAGCCAAGGTTTTATGATTAGTCTGGAGTAAAGATATTAGAATCTGGCCCAGACTCCCTATGAACTCATGCTGGCAGACTGTAAAGGATGTAATCTGATTCTGACATTTCCCCTTCTGCATTAGAGGATATACATCTATGCTCTTCAGATATTGAAAAACATCTACAGATCCACTTTTCAGAATGCAAAGGACTCATAAATACTAATGCAATGACTATGACATCCATGAAAATATTCATACCACAGTAAAGAACCAAATGGGAAAAACACGTCATGAGCAAAATTTCCACTGTGGCTGTAAGTACCCTGTATGGTGACAAAAACCTGTAATATCATTGTTTTTCACCATCACTGTCATCTGCTAAAAGTTTATTTTATTGTCTATTTTTTTTAATTCTCTCTGTGGGGTAAGGATGTGGCATATGCCATGTCTTGCAGATCACTTTTTGCATTTCTGTGTTGTCTCACTTAGGCTATGTGCAAACTGTAAGACCTAGGAGAGTTTCTGGGCTCCCAGTCATCCTGCATCCTGACTCTCACATCAGGGTGAGGTTTGGACTTGCACTATTTGCCTCATACTATGTACCCCGGATTTTGCAGAAATGGAACCCAGGTGGGTGGACAGACAGGGGTTTACAGAAAGCTTCATCCATACCCTCAGCCCGGACTGATATTTCAGCATGTGCTAAACATGCACTCTCATGTCCTGTTAAAACATGCTCCCTGTATAATCAATGGTGTTTTTTCAACAGATTCTCTGATTTTTTCTTTTGCTAAAGCAAGACAAAAGTTTGTATTAAATATGCCACTTTCTACCATTAGATTTCAACTATCAACACTGAACATAAAAGGATAATCTTGTATTTTAACACATACAACTTATACTTTTACAGTTAATTTTGGCTTCAATACAAGTTGGTTTGCTTCTATCAATTGCAAAAAAGCACAGCCTTATTAAAAGATGTGTAGAACTTGATTCTTTACATCCAACTTTATAAATCTCACAAATGTACTACGCCTGGGATACTTCTGGTAGGCTGTTTCTGTATGATGGCTCTAAAGTATGGACAAAATGCACGGTGAAATTTGTCCCTTTCTCCTCACCCTGACTCAGACACCCAGAGTTATACTACCACCAATATCTCCAGCTTAACAAGTCAGACTTTTCCCTATTGGAATACTCTCTAGAGAAAAGGAAGTGTAGATGTGGAAAGCCCTTCTCATCAGGCCCATGCAGACGGCAGAAGATTTTTTAGGAAGTTGGAGTCTCATGACTCTAAGGGATAACATGCTTTAAAGTAGTGTAGGCATTTTCCAGAGGATATTGTGTTGGCTGAATGCCTGTTATCAAGGAATTGTACAGGATGCATATGCAAAAAGTTTCCTGACGGGAAAAGCAGAATGAGTTGGGCTGTCTGGACAGATTTGAGTAATTTGGCTGAAGTCAGGGTAACATCTCAAACTTTATGAAAGAAAGACATGGATCATTAGATTTTACCTCCTGGAGGATAAAGGAAAATTTGGCTAAAATTTAAAACCAAATTCCAGCAGCCTTGATTGTCATGTTAGCTGATAGAAAATAAGAGAAACCTCTTTTAGAGAGGGATGGGGAAAAAGTAGGGGGTGAACAAAGACAAATATATGAAAAAGAAAAATCCTCTGGCAGCCAGGAGGGCCAACCATGTCCTGCAGTGCATCAGGCACAGCATCATCAACCAGTCAAAGGAGAGGATTTTCCCTGTCTGCTCTGCACTGCTGTGGCCTCACTTTGAGTCCTGTGTGCAGTATTGGGCACCACAATATGAAAAAGGCATTATGTTATTAGAGATAGTCCAAAGGAGGGCAATGAGGATGGTGAAAGTTTTGGAGGAGAAGCCACACAAGGAGAAGCTGAGGTCACTTGGTCTGTTCAGCCCGGAGGAGACTGAAGTGAATCCTCATTGCAGTCACTTCCTCATGAGGGGAAGCAAAGGGGCAGATACCGATCTCTTCAATCTCATGACCAGTGATAGGATCTGAGGGAATAGCCTGAAGCTGTGTCAGAGGACGTTTGGGTTGGATATTAGGAGAAGGTTTTTCACCCAGAGGGTGGCTGGGCACTAGAACAGGCTCCCTGGGGAAGTGGTCACAGCAGCAGCCTGACAGAGTTCAAGAAGCGTTTGGACAATGCTCTCAGGCACATGGTGTGATTCTTGGGGTGTCCTCTGCAGGGCCAGGAGTTGGACTTGATGATCCTGATGGCTCCCTTCCAACTCAGTATATTTTGTTCTATGATTCTATTTGATTCTGTGGTTCTGAGAGCAAATGTACCTAACAAACATTAATTTGGACATTAAATACGTCCATTTGAAAAAGAAAGAAGCAAATTAATCTGGTCAATCTAACAGCCTTCTTTTTGACTAAATAAAGAAAAATCATTATCGATTTTTATATAATAACTGACACAACAGATACAACTATTACTCAAATGAGAGAACACTGTGACAAAGCCAGAGAAAGGCTTGAAGTATATGGACTGGGGAGTTTTCCAGGGCTTCAAATGCAAAAGCAAGATGCATATTTACTCTATTGTGTGGCCATATGTTTACATTAATGAAAAAGATGAAGCAGAGAAAGCTGCTGAAAGTCAAAGAGATAACAGGAGAAATGTTGCTAAGGTATCTTTGAGGAAAAATTAAAATAAATTTTTTTGTAGCAGAGGGAGACTTAGAGAAACCAATATGTCTCCTGATATATATCCTTAAACATTTTCACTGGAATATTACCAATGTCTTCTATTAGACTCTGGCATTGTAAGGATTTTGGTTCTGCTGGATTTCAGACTCTCTCTGACACTAAAATACTTTATTGAGAATGGAAAATGTAGTGGGAAACAGAAGTAGCAAGTTCAGATCTATTTTATGAAAAAAAAGAAAAAAAGAAGCCATTTTCATGGAAGTATTCTTTTGTACAAATAAACTGGAAGACAAAAAAAATTAGTGTCAAGATATATGATTATAGTTACCACTAAATAGTATATTAGTCAATGTTTCTGTCAATAAACATTCCAAAATCAATGCAAGAACCTTAAAACTCTTTTCTATATGATCTAATAGACAAGAAAGAAACTTGTAACAAGTCAGCTTCTGTCAAGAGACACACTAATAATTCTGCCTATTCTATTCATGAGCTCAGCAATAGCCAAAAAATTGGAACTGGTAATAAAACACTAGTTAACTGAAAATGTGTAATTGGCACAAATATGTATCTAATTAAGTAAAGACTATCATGTGATGCCAGATTCAACAGAGGACAATAAAATTTATGTTTGATGGCTGATAGGTTGTACGAGTTTCTCATTTATTCTGTGGTATGTTGTGCTATGGTGCTGCTTTCCCAGATTTGGATGGAAAGGTGGCAGCAGCAAATGAGATTGTGGCTTGTCCTCTGAGCTTCATGCAGGCCATGAGAAACCTTCTGTGGGAAAGACAAGTTTGGACTTTTCTGGGCAATAAGACTATGGAGGTGGGACTACCATTTAAATTCAGGTAAGCATGAGGAAAGCAGAGAGCTTGCAGCAGAGGTTCAGGCTGAAAGAAATGTGTTCCTTATGTCTGGTTTTAGGCATCTGGGATGCATATAGAGTCTTATGAGCTCTGTACCCTCACCTCTCTTTAAAATAAACAGAGAAAAACAGACAGGCTTTAGAGATGATGCATTATTCTAACCACATATAGATGAATCACATCTATAAGGACATGAATCACACTGTAAAAACACTTAGGTGTCTCCACTATAAAAAAGACAGCTGAAGGGGAGGTGGGTGTTTAGATCTGGATGGATCAGCTCCAGCCTGACAGAGTCTTTCTTACTTGCAGCAACAAATAAATCTAACACCCATTCTCAAAAGTGATGAAAAGCAAAATGCTTTTCTAGTGACCTAGATAGTGCTGTGAGGCTTGTGTAAGGCAGAACTAAACACAATCAACTGCAAAGTGGGTGAAACAAGAGGACCCATCTTGTGGAGACAAGGAAGGGAAGACTTATCTTCAGAACTTTATTTACTCTGGCTCATTGTACAGCTGCGGGTTTGTGCTGCTTAAAGTGCTGCACTCCTGTTGCCATGTATATGGTTGTTACTTCCAAAATATACACCCTTATAAAATGCAGTCTTTTGAAACCTACTGGTGTCTATACTTAAAAAAAACAAAATAAAATGTGCCGAGTAGATTCACACAATGTTTTTGATTACCAAGGATCTGGTCACACCAAATTAACTCCTACACAGATGTGGCTCTAGGAAAGGTTCTTTCTGTGTATGGGGAGCTTAGTGAGCCTAAGCTACTGTAAAGATATATTTGCTGTATCAAGCCTAACTCAAATAAGCTTTTATAAAGATAAAATAAGACCTAGAGAAACTTTGTTGTTGCTCTTTCTATCTGCTGTGGGTGATTCATGTAAGAATTTAGGTAGTGAATACTACCTAAATTTAACAAATGTCTTTCAGACCTCATGGATACTATAGCAACTTAGAGATTCACAACTGGCTCCTCATGATTCCAACATTCAGCTCTCCAAACTCTTATGTGTGACAACAATATTCTACTTTCTGTCTTTTCTACGTAGATCAGCATTCTGGGGCATGAACATATGCACTATGAACTTCCAAGTATTTCAACAACAAAAATAAACAAATACTAATTACCTATATACAGAACATGGGGTTGTAAAGACAAACTAACTTGTGTTTGTTAGCAAGCTTTTAGTTTTGTTAGGTTTATGCATTAAGATCTTGGTACCAGGGGAGCTGGAAGGGCTCTCTCTTGACTTCTGTGCAAATTAAATGTGCATATATCATTTTACAATTATTTTCTTTCTAAATATGTTTGGCTGGAAGGAAAATTTTCTGCAGGGTTTATGGAATCTGAGAACACTTGAGGAACGTAGGTAGCTCTGGAGAGTGCCTTGTCCCACTCTTCTGCTCAAAACACGTTCCTCAGGACCATATGCGTCCAAGTTTTGGATATCTCTAAGGAGGCAGACTACACAACCTCTCTAGGCAAGCCTTAAAAGAAGAAATTATTTTTCTTAAATTTAATATCCTGTATTTCAATTTATGCCTGTTGCCTCTTGTCTTACCACTGGATATCCATGAGAAAAACTTGGCTTAGTCTCTAAAGACTCCTATCAGACATTTACACACATTGATAAGATCCTCCCTAAGATTTCTATTTGTTTATGTAAACATGCTAGGATTATTATAATTAAAACTTCCTGTCAGCAGAAGTTCTTCTTTTAAAAGACAACTTTTTTTGCAGAGAATTAAAATAATTTTAATCATTACTAATCCATCTTAATATCTTCTGTGTAAATTTAAAAAAAAATTATATAAGGAAATTTTTATTTCAAACTTTTCTCAACATTCAAAGTACTTTAAAACTTTTTAAAAAAATCTCTTCTGACTTTTAAAATTGTTTCTGCCAAACAAGCTTTTCTTGGATTAATAAGGGAGTTATCCAAAAGTTTCCAGTCTAAAACATTAAATGATACTTTGATTGATTTAAATCTCCACTAATTATTTTTTCAGTTCTCATATCAGAATCTGTAGTAGGAATTTATCTTTACCTATGTGTGATTTTGGAGGTGACCTACATAATAGCTCTGCACATCTCATGATACATGCAATTTGTTGGTAAGCATTTTCAAGAGGTTACACTCATTATATATCTGCTCCTTCTTCTTTTTGAGAGTTTTTGTAATATTTTTAATATGGTACAAGAGAAGGAAACATCAAATTAACTCCAATGTTTAAAATACTTTATTAGCTGCTTTTTTAGATGCAGCTGTACCAAACATAGAGGAATACAAATTTTGGCTTTAGTATTGCTTCAGATTCTGGCCAATTATTAGACACAATGGAAGTAAAATCACAGAAAACTGTAAGTTTAGTTTTGACATATTACACCATGTTTGCAAAGAGAGGACTAAGTCTATTAAAATGCAAACAACATATTTTAAATCAAATAGTACTAAAACTTTAATTTCTTAGCTCATAGGATGCTTATAAAATATTTCATTGTTAAATGTGGTCATTACAATTTAAAATAAAAAGAATTTCTGAATTCAGACTGCATTCTGACATTAATTTATTAAGTATTTGGAACCTACAATTTAAACTACAGTGAATATTTCTGATTGCTTACCTAAATCACTTTATTAATTCTAGTTCAAATATAAGTTGATAAGCAGGTTCATACTATGCATTCTTTCAGAGCATAATTTGAAAGTTTATTATAGGAAAACTAAGATAATTAATCCTGTATTTTCAATCAACTTCCTGGGATTGTTTAGGATTTTAAAGTTTGAATTATTGACTTTTCAGACAGAAAAGCTTCCCTAAGTTATCCTTTTTGGCACTATTTTTTCAGGATTAATTTATATGATGCTTTGAAATGTGGACATTTCTCAGATGGAAATGAGTTGTTATTGGACAATGCCCATAAATAATATATGAACCTACAGATTACAACAAAGCAATTCTGATTTATTGCCCAGCACCTACCCCCATTCCACCAAAAAGTAGTGAAGTGGATTTTTTTAATGCTGGTAGTGCTGAAGACTATATTTAAGAAGAATCAAGATGAAAAAAAGTCTTCGCTTACAGAATCTAAGATTAGCAACCATCTTGGTGGGCATATACAGGTTGGTAGAAGGAATAAAAAAGTGTTCCTGGGAAAAGGATACACACTTCAGAATACCAATATTTTTCAAAGGAAAAAAAGCATAGCATTAAAAACTGACTCCAGCTTGTAACTTTACTGTGTTCTCTGAGGATGTTTGTGCTCTTCAGTCATTTCTGTATTCTAGTTGTAGATTGTGTAAATGTATTTAAATTTAGCCTTAAATTGGCCCCAAATTAGCTAAAGGTTTCACTTAAAAAAAATTTATAAAAAAGGAATCCCAACATGTGAAGAGCAGATCTGCAGCAGGATTGTCTGCTTTCCAAGGTACATGGTCTGGAGTTTTGGTCTGGACCAAGGCCAGTGACCAGGGTCAGGGACTGAGCTACACTAAAATTTTAAACACTCACAAAATTCAACAGCTTGGCTCAGCAATGCTTCTAGCTTAATATAGAAATATCTCTATATTGCATGATGTTTGGAGCAAGTACTAGGAGCACTCTTTTCCTTGGGATTTTGATTCGGGGTTTTCTTTCAGGATGTGGTGGATTCTTGTGGAGTAGTGAGGTAGGGCTACCTTTTTGAAGAGGCATATTTGGAGGTTGCTTCTTATTCTGGGTAATGCATTCTCTTTGGGAAGGGGAACAGCTGGGAAACATTATAGAGAAAGACCCAGTAGCCACATAAAGTTCTAGAGTACTTCCATTTGTTCCTCTTCAATGACTGAAAATAGCATGCCAATCATCTGCACCCATGACCTCAGATTTTGAAAGGGCTATCCTTCATGTACTTGTGCCATGAATATCTCAAAGCTACATGCCAACATGCACATTCAAGCAAACAAATTACAAATGTTATCCCATTATGTCACAAGCTGTACTTACCGGGTGTTCCAAAATACTTGACTATTGCAAACGGTCAGTCTGCCAACACCCATACATATGGTGTAGTCTCATAAATTAGGAATAATTTGTGTCCAAAGTTTTACTGTGTTAATTCCACTGTGAAGGATCTGAACCAATATTTTTTGTTGAGTGTGGCTCCTTTTCATATTACTTTTCAGGTCTATGGCATTTTTTGGCTAAATTAAATTAACCAAAAATATTTCTGGTTTGAAGAAAAACGCTTATCATTTTTTAATGACAGAGAAGTGCTAGCTCCAGTTTTTACTTTTTTCACTGCCAAAACCCAATCCAAAACTAACTGTGTGATTTACGAAGACAGCGTAGCCCTGGTTCTTTTTCAGGCCCACTCTTTACAGTCTGAACAAGAATCTCTAAAGCAGTGAAATAATCTATTTATTTTACCCTTTTTGCACAAAAACACTTTTATTTTAAAATCTTAACAAAAAAAAAAAGATATCTAAATTTATTTGTACAAAAAATAGATTTGTTTAGCTTATGCTAGAGTTGGGTGACTGTTAAAGCAGAAACGCTATCCAGTTAAGGCCAGCCTGGAATGACTGTTCTTTTAATAGGAGCCATAAAGACCAGGCACTAAGTACTAGCTGCATTTTTTTTTTTTTAAGAAGAGAGCACATTTGCTATGATTTATTAAGTTATAATCCTCTTTTGCATGGCCAGAAGTGAAGCCATTAACATAATAGATCACTCTTTAAGTTAATAAATGCTTTCTTTAATGTACTTCACTTTGGTGTGTAACCGGGCATACAATTAAGTACATATATACACGTGATAATCTCTTTCTGACCAAATGACCCCGGGATCAATTGACAGGGAAGTTACAGTAAAGTCCTGTTTAAAGGGATAGTGTAAAATCTGTAAGACATAAGCATTAACCTGTCACAAGTGTACAAGAACAAGTTGTCGTTCACTCTTGAGAATTTGGGTTTGCACTTTTTGTCATCTTATCATTACAAATTGTTAGTTCTGTTTTAAAGCACAGCATCACTCATTCTGAAATTCCCAGACACTCTTCTTAGTTTTTGGTTTTTTTTTTTGTTTTTTTTTTTTTTTTTTAAATAACATTTTGTTATGTCTGGAATTTGCTATTTGAGATTTTATCACCTGTGGATAAAAACTGATCAAATTCCTACAAATATCACAGGAAACATATTAGGAGCCCAAAATTCTTGAGGAAGACGGAACCAACCAAATGGGCCTCATTGCCAAAGCACAGCTTTCCTAGTGTTGACTGCAGTAGTCACATTTCGGCCTGCTCTTAACTTGGAAATATCAAGATCAATCATAAGAGTGGTATGAATACACATTACCCTAAAATTTGGCCCAGAACTGTCTTACTGAAATCATACTTCATAACAACATCTTCCTTCTTCCAGTCCCCTGGAATATAATTATTGCTTGCACTTAAAACTCTTTGAGTGTGACGCTTTGTAGTACCATGATGCAGAGTAAAACATTTTCGGTTTGCGATGAGAAAAAATACCTTTCTGCAGGAAAAACAAACACATACAAAGTATTTTCCAAATGTATCTGTTCTTGACTGTGCTAGAGAATTCCTCCTGGGCAAGGAATTTAATATTTCTTTCCCTCAGCTTTCTGCCTGAAAAATGACAATAACAGTATTTTCCAAATGCTTTCTATCAATCTTGTCTGACTAAAATATGGGCTCTACTGTGCAGCAACAAGAAGTTCATTTTACTTCATAACTATTTCCCAAACATAGTGAAAAGTTTCATAGAAATATACCAAATAGAAGAGTTTTGGCCAAACATATCACTGTTTCTTACTTTTGAAGCATTGATGGAAATACTGTAATAGGATTCAGCTCACTTTTTGAATTCTTTTTCTGAAGATAATCAATGAACAATTACAATCAGAAACCAGGATACATTTACGAGATTCACGGAAGGGAATAGACAGAGAAAACTGTCTGATGGCCCCTTGACTCATCTGTGCAAAACAGTAAGGCACAGGTATCTGTTCACTCTGCTGATTAGTTAAATTCACTTCTTCCAACAAAGTAGAGTGAAGCAATAAATCTATGTCTGTTCTTTATGCATAGACAGAAACAAGGCAGAATATGTTGGAATGAGATGTTAACTTGAACATTAAGCTGTCATGTTAATGGATTTATTGCTTTCCCTACCAGAGAAGGCCATGCTTCAATATCCTACCTTGACCAGATTTTTTTCATTAACTCTTCATGGTGCAGTATTTAAGGGGACAATTGCAATTGCTTCACATATCCAAGTAACATAGCTGTTTGTTCTGTACTCTATTTCTCTGTCCATCTGATGTGTACATCAATCAATAAATAAGATTAAATAATGTTCCTTTCACAAAATTCTGGATACTTTAATGAGAATCTTTTGAGATTACTTTTTCAACTAGCTGTGTTTCACTGCATTTTTTTTCTCTACAAATTATTTATATTTCACACCAATAGAGTTTTACTGACAGAAATGATTTAATTAGGGCACTTCTCATTCCACCAGATGTCTGTTCATAACTGAATTTACTCACTTTTGATTAATTATCCCTCAACTGCAAGAAAGAATACTGGAGACAAAACATTAAATAAAAAAAGCCAGTCACACACCAATGTCCCTGTGTGGATAACCAAAACACACACAAATTGTCAGCTGATGCTCACTGGAATCAATGGCAGTCTGTTGAACTTGGACACAAATTCTCTTTTCTGACCACTAGTCCTCCCCTGGGGTTTCATTCTCCAATTCACCATAAGGCTGTACATGCAAGTAAGGCCTAGGACATGGCAGAGTTGGCTTTAGGATACTTTCTTCAGAATTTAATTTGACTTTTTTAAAGCCCTAGAACTGAAGGCCAATTCATCCATCAGGCAGAATTTCAGTGTGTCCAGAAATCACTTAATTTCACCCCACAGTCAAGATTACTGTCCATAACATATTGACCATTGCTGCATTTCTCTGCATTTAAGATAATACTTGTACTTTCAGTCAATATGATCAAACCATGATTGGTAGGTAGCATTTTTAATTTCACTTTCTAAAATAAATTTCAAAATTAGAAATTACACTCTCACTTTCTTAGAAATGTACAACAGAGTAAATGACTTTTGGGATTATCTGTTCCAATTACATGCTTAAAGTGCAAGAATCTATAAATTCCAAGAATACATAATTAATAAATTATTACATAGAAAGACCAAAATATGTCAAATATATTCACTGTGTGTGATTTTAAAAAGGTATATTATAAAGAAAAATACTAGTGAGAATAGCTGATTACAATGAACCCTTTCTCGAGAAGATGCAAGCTACATGTGGCAGACACAAATAACTGCTGATTTACATATTGGCCAGACCTGATAACTTGAAATTTTGTAAAAAAAATCCTCCCAAAGAGTTCCATTATGTCAGTACTACCTTGTCTTTTTTTTTTTTTTTTTTTTTTTTTTTTTTTTGCTACTTTGTGCATGAACTTGTTAAGCTGTTGGAAAGATTTTGATTTGCATTCAAATTCTTGAGCCAAGTTTATAGTGGACTTACTCAACATAATCCAGTTCATGGGAACATTCCCTCGTGTCTCACTGGAGTGCATTCTGGAGTAAAATTTGTCAGCTATTCTAACAGTAGACAGCAAAGCTACCCAGCAATTTAGAGCAAGAAGTCAAGAAAAATGTCACATGAGTGTTCTGAGGATTTACTTTGGGGAAAAACTTTGTAATAGTTAAAAGAGTGTAGGAAATTCTAATGAGCAGAATTTGTGAATAGCAATCTAGCTAGAAAGTAATAAATACCTTGTGGTTTAGACCCATTACTAAAAAGAAAAATAGAAAATACATTTTAACCTAATTACTAAGTAATTTTAAATTAGAGAGTTAAAATACTATCATTACATGAAAATTACTCCTTCCTGTACCTTGGATTTTCAGGCTGGTAGTAACTGCTGAAGGAAACCTTGTAACTCAAACCCTTCTCTTTTTTTTTTTCTTTTTTTTTTTTTTTTTTTTTTTTTTTTTTTTTTTTTTTTCCCCCCCCAAAAGGTGAAGAAATTATAAAAAATCTTGACATGACACAGATGTAGATTAGAGGAATGGTTTCTTTCAAATGAGAAGGATTAATGCTTCTCAATATACTGTGACATGAAAACCTGCACTCTGCAAAAGTTAACCTTCTTATCTTTCCATAGGATACTGCTGTTGCACTGTAATGCAAAGCAGCTTCAGCATCGTGTTGAAAGTTGGCACACAGAGGAAAGTTCATGAGTACAACACTGGATCCAGATACATTTAAACTCGTTAGAGGCTGACAAAGCATTGATGCTGTTTTCCAAGTCAATATATCATATCACCTCACAATGGCTTGTTAGGTTAGAAGTGAAAAACTACATCTCTGACAGGTTTATTTCAAATAATAGATCAGTTGAGATACGAAGTATCCCAAGGGCAGATTCTTAGGGTCTATCCATTGATAGAGAAGTCTGTGGAGATTTGATTGAGGGTAAAAAAAAGTGTAGTATTCTCTTTTTACATGAGAAGCTAAGCCAACACATCAAATTGAGGGCTATGTGGAAACAAAACATAAATGAAGAAGGCCAATGAAAACATAATTGCAATTGGTCTAGAAATAACAGCACAATTTATGAAAAACAGCATGAGCAGTGTGGGTCAGGAAGAACTCAAACTCCCATTTCACTTTCTGCTTAAGTGTGGGAATTAGAGAGAAAATTTCCTCACATGGAGTCTCATTTCAAGCAGCCAGAAGGATAGAGTGGAATTCATGTACATCCCAAGAGTAATGGACCACAGGGTGTTTGAAATTGCACGGATTTGCTAGTATCAAGAAAAAAAAGAGAGTAAGAAAAACAAATTCTGTGTAGGAAAGTGTCCAGGTGACTTCCCAGAGTCCAACTGTTTACTTCAAGAATTTAAATTGAAATAGTTAAACATAAAAGGAAAATAATGAATAGTGGCACTCGTGTTGAAAGTGAAGAAATATACATTAATTTTTAAAATAGGCCACTCTGTTTAAGTTTTTTCTCCTTCTCTACCTTATGCAGTGAGATACCACAGTGAAGAGAGACAACATTTGCTGGAAAAGTAGATTTCATTTTATGACAACGTTTATCTATTGAAATTACAGGATGCTGTATTTCAAATTGCATGTAGTAACAAACTAATGCTGTTTCTTCTGAGCAGTACTATGAAAAAGGATTATAATAAAGTATGTTACAAAAGTATAAGCACTTGGCATTAAATGTTTGAAAGTCTCTGGGGATTGCTTAAGAATGTTTATTCCTGGCACTCTGTAGCACAGAAAATCTTCAAGCCTTAAGTTCTCTGCATTGAAATTAATCCTCAGCATCTCAAACCTTGGTATATTAAAAAAAAAAAATAAAATATATATATATATAAAATTATAAGACCTTTTGAGATGCCTGTAGACCAAGAAGCTATTTTTTTCTACTTATTGTGGAAATTAAATGTCCTAATGTCTTAAATTCTGGGGCTGAAATTCACAGGGAACCAGCTGTCTGGAGGAGGTTGATTTTTATCTCTTTGAAAAAAATAAAAGAATATTTTGGGTAGCAGGAAGAGTTAAAGTATCTCTTATGGAGGCTGGGTCCTGCTTAGCATGCAGGAGAGCATGGTGGCACAACAAGCCAAAAGGTTGATGCGAAACCCAGATGTTTCTGTGAAAGACCTGATGAAATTCATAATTTCCCATAAATTTTTCAATTTTAATGAGTGTAAACATTTCCATACAAACAAAATATTTCTGAGAAAAGTAGGCAAAGATTTTGGGGTTTAGCTTTTAAGAGGTATTCACTAACACTCTGTCTTTAGGGTGCCTACAGATAAACTTGAAAAATGGAATTATAGAACTCAGATCAGGTACTGGAGACTGTCTCCCTCTTTGCTCTAGCACCAAAATTCGTCTACATTTTTTTGCTGCTCAGTGAGAGTGTTATCTGAACTTTTTATTAGTTTGGTTATCTATATTATATCAATGTTCTACAATATCTTTGAAAAAAGTTTATAGACTTAATTTCAGGGGTTTTTTTATACTTAATTCTGTCTTTTCTTCTTCTGAGGAATTCTTAAACTTAATTTTATCTTAGTATGAATATGAAGAAATTTTGAGATAAGAGTTTTGAAATATAGTCATAAAAGTGTGCTTTATTTGTCTGATATCGATGTGTTCTAGTAAGGATATTTTAAAAATTATCAGAAAGTGAAAAGAAGAGAAAATTATCAAATAAAAAGGGTCAAGTTCTCTTCAATATATTCAATTGTGAGCAATATTTAATGAAACATTATAGCATCATCATAAGCAGAAATCTTTTTATAGTGTGTTTATAACTTGGTCCATTATCAGAGAATTGGTTGGTCAAATCCACACCACATTTACATTATTTCATAGCTGTGCTGAAGCATTGCATTGGCTTCAAGGGGACAAAGTTCTGAACCTTATCAGGTCTTTTGAGTTGTGGACTTCAGCCACACATATCCCTCTTAAAAACACTAGCAAAAGGGCACACGTTGGAATTCTTCCAAAATACATACCACGGTTAGCATGCAAGTAAAAATTTCTATCAAACTATGAAAGTTTGGAAAATGGCTTACCATCCTGCTACAAACTTTGACAGAGACAAAATTTATTCTTGCAGCTTCCCTGGGTTTCCCCTCTTCCTCTTTAAGCTCCAAACACAATTTTATGAAGTCCTATGATTACAGAAATCAGGAGGAATTAGTTTGTATTTTACCTGCAAATGTCTCATTTTTCAGCGAAGCACTCACATGACAATTTAATTGTGATTATCCATTTGAAAAAGCCCTCCAGTTCATTTTGCAGAGGCATACACACCAAGAAAACTTCTGTGTTGTGAGGAAGTGTCAGGCTTTAAAGCAAGAGATAAAGAACTGGAAAATCCATTATACTGCTACCCTGGTCTGAAAGTCACAAGTGGGAAGACAAGAAAGGTCCGAGGGCTAGGTAGAAAGTTGAAGAACGAATTAACATGCAGATAAATGTATATACACTGGTGTGATTCTCTCATTACTGTAAAAATAGTATTGTTTTTAGAGAAATAATTTATCAAATAAAAATACTGATGTAATTATCTTCAAGGATGTGTTTTGCTTATATTATATTTTCAGGAGGCAATAATAGTATTCTGGGAATTTAAGTGACCCGTGGCAATAAAGACACAACAAAAAGTAGCCAGTTAGAAAAAGCCAATGGTTAAAAAATTCTTCTGTAATCTTCTTATTGTTACTTTTTGAACAATAGATGGAATTTTTTAGCAATATTTTTGGTGATTACTAGTGATCTTAGTCACCTGCATTCTTCAGGCACAGGAACAAACAGAAAAAAAAATCCTTTTAAAGGAATGGATTCGTGTCTGACCTTCATGGAGAAGAAAAAATCGGAAAGATGACCCACTATCTCTGAAAGGCACAGACACAGAAAACCAAATAAAATGAATAATAATAAAAAGAACTTATATCTTTTGTTTCAAAATATCACAGTTTTAATGATATTTAATGATTCCTGATTTCTGACTTCATAATGCTTTATGTTTTATGTGTTACTTTTTTGAGAAAATAGCAACAGCGTGGCTAATAATTAGTTAAACTGCAAAACACACGAACTTATAAAGAATGTGACAATATATACATGGGATCTTCAAAGTCAATAACACCTCTTCAATATAATACATGATTAGATGAAAGTACAAAAACACTCTAAAATGCATACTGTGACAATCCCTATATGTGACTTCCGAGATTCTAGTAAATGAGAAAAAAGCTTAAGATGTATTTCAGAGAAAGCATTTGAAACAAACAACTGGGAAAATATATTTTGGGGAAGCACCTCAGTTAAAAAAAGAGTCACTCAAAATCAGAAAATATCACTGTGTGTATGAAGACAGGTTATTTTTTTTCCTAAAGTGTAATGTATTGCTGGAAACGTGGTAAAAATCAACATATTGTTGATATAAATGCTGTAATCTTTCACAAAAGCCGAAAGATGAGACTTTCCCTGAAGCATTCAAAGTATTCCTTGTCAGCACTGTTTCTTGTGAAAGGATTTCAGTCTTCATGCTGTAGTTAATCCTTGACCTGCCATCCACGCCTGCCAAGGAAACTGACACTTAATGTCAATTAGAGAGATCTGTGTTGTGACTTGGACACAGCTCCACTGGGACCTGGATTGCAATCAGCAACAAATTACATGAAGGACTTTGAACAGGTCAGATCATATAGTCATGAAATGTTAGCCATCAGACATGACTTAGCCAAACCTGAACTTGTAATTGATAAGCTGGTGGCTCTATTTTTCCACTTCTCCTATTGTGCTGACAATTTGCTGATCCATCTAAAATCTGCCCAGGGTCACATGTCTCCAAAGACATGCACCAGGGTACAACAGATTGTTTCTATTGCATGGATGAGCATTTTCAATCCGTTGCAGGCAAAGTGCCTTTTATTTACCAATCCAGATAAATTGAATATAGAATTAAAACCAATCAGAAAATGATGGGATAATAAAGGGCTAGATATTTTAAATGAATAATATCTAAACTACCCTACCCACTAATATTTTATTTTAATTACTTTTTTGCTGTAGTTCAACATAATAGTACTATGATTATATGTACTGTTTTAGTCTTCCCTATACATTTATCATTGACCTTAGCATGAGTTAACTAGAATTAGGCCTCAGCTACTATATATACAATGAGAAATTGTCTAGGCAATATCAGCAGGCCTAAAGAATCTTTCAGTTTAGCTCATGATAATCTGATATAGCAAATGCAACTGTTAAAATTGAAGAGAAAGATGTATATTTATAAATAGGATATCGCTGGACAAACAGGATAATTTTTAAAAGAAAAGGAATTTATTTTAAAGAGCTAGAAACATAAGGAACCATCTGAGAAGAATTTGCCAACAGAGCACTAAAACAACACGTTGGAGTGTCAGAAAATCTGGAAAATCATTTGAGAGCATAGGAAATATGGGAGTATTATATATGAATTAGCCAGGAGGAGCAGTTCCAGAAATAACTTCTGCTTACCTGTAGGAAAGACTGGATTAAGCATAAGGCTAAATAGATTCCCACTCCAACTCTGAAGGTCATTATACTCACAGAAAATATACAATATAAGGTATGAAAAAATAAAAATGTGCCAAAAATCTGAAATATAAATGCTTCTACATTTTTACTTGGAATAAGGACTTGAACCCCTATCTAATAAAAGTAAAACTGCCCTTTTTAATATGCAGAAATATGTGAACTATGCTTAATTAATCTTGGAGACAGCAGATCACCAACTTTTCTTTAAGAGAAAGAATGACTGGAGAAGAAAGTTTCGTATTGACGGTTGCTCCTTGTTTCCAGGATTTTTTCTCTTTCTGTAACAAGGGCAGCAAATAAGATGATGCCTGTGAAGTTGTGATCACTACTAGACACCTTTCCATTGCAATACACAATGTTCATCTTTGTGCAGGCAAGAGTCAGGAAATACCCAAATTTTCAGCATTTTAGGTCAGGAGAGAATTTGCGCTGTATTCCACAAAGGTGAAAGGACTTTGTGGGTGGCATCATTACTGACCTGGGGACTCAGCTGGGCACACCCAAAATATACACTAAATCCTTTCCTGAACAGAGAATAACAAGAATATTTCAAGACCAATCATACCATAAATGTTTGTGGGAACCAGACATACTTCTATTTAATGAAACATGAAACTGAATGAATGAATGATCTTTTCAGCAATCACATACTTTTCGCTCCAGTTCAGAAGCTGATTACTTTAAATATTGACACTCTTTTAATGTAATGCTTATTTTATATTGGTTAAAGTCCACTGAATTCTGAAGATTTATTCTTAATTTATGTTAGCATAAACAACTTTAAAACCAATAAAAATCTCAGATTCTCCTCAAGTCTGAGCTTTTTTAGTTATGCTTCTTTGGTGGGTTTTTTTCTACTAGCTGACTTTCAGTTATGAAGTTATAACTTTGCATCTCATTTAAGGAGTTTTAAACTTTGGTAAAAATGTCGAGTATTCCACCTCTCTTTTGTAGTCTTGGTGTTTTTGGATGGGAAGGGGGTCTGAAAGTTGAATGAATCATTGCTATAAATCTGTTGTCCTTGGCCACAGTACCACGGAATGTATTTAATTTGTGCACTGGCTAATTAATACAAATTTATTCTGCAAAACTGAATGAAAGGTGATACTGAAGTTTATATTATGTTCTTCTTTGAAGCATATGAAATAGACATCATGTCTGAGAGATGCAGTTTTAATGATAGAGTACATTAGAATTCATTATTCTCTTAGAGATCTGTGTGTTCTGTTATGCATACAGGGAAATGCATACATGAGTGCAGCAGACATTGTCAAATGAAAGAAAAATAAATTACTTTGTTGTCAGTGCAAAATCCCCTATCCTTATCACTATGCTTTGCATGGCCAACAGAGTGTGAATTATTATCTCTTCTGTAGACATAAAAGGCTAGATCCACACAGAATACATGCTGATTATAAAAAAATGGAAGCATTTCTCTGGACCTACTGCATCCCAACTCCATAGTGTTATTAGACACAGCAAAAGTCAACTCCACACGAAGCCAATGAAAGTGTGGCATGGACTATATAGGAATGCTTAAAAGGTTGAGAACTTTGATCCAGAGAATCTATGCCAGAATTCAGTACTATCAGCATTTACCAGTTTTTTTATTGCAAGCGTAATTAGGGTTTTGTGAACACTGTTTTGACACAGCAAATACTTTGAAATGGCCTTCCTGTTTTTGTTTGCAACAAGTAAGAAACTGCTTTCAAATTGGTGGCTATTAGCAATAATAAGCAACAGTTTCCAGATATAAACCTATTTCTTTCCAGAAGCCTCAAAGGCAGAAGATTAATTTAAAAAAAAAAATTAAGTGTTAATTTATTAGATATGATTAATTTTTTCATTTTACATTTTACAGCATCAGCTACAAATATTTTTTTTAAATAGTGTTTCCTTTCACAAACACACAATCTTAATATATGAGCTTATCAATCTTCCTGAATGTGCAATCAGATCAAACTATGTAGGCTTGAAGATCTTTTCTGTTATGGAAAGGTTCTCTTGGCCACATACAATGGTCCTGTGACCTTAACTACAAAAAGTAGTTGCAAACCTGTTCATTTTTTAATTTATTTCTGGTCTAGGTCTTGTTGCTTGTCATTGTGCCTCAAAACATCCGGAGAAAGGCAGATTTTAACTAAGCGAAGTAACAGTTGCTCTTGAGAATCTGCAGGGATTGTTTCTTTTCATGCTGTTTTTATACGGAAATTCTGTTGGAATTTATTTCTTAGGTAGTTAGCTTTTACTGGAGAATTGTACTGAAATCTCATTCCTTTAGATATGACAATTACCCAGTCTCTGTGCTAGAGTGATGCCTAAGTTTTTTATATATTTTTCATATAATTGTAACTTTGTAGATTACTAATGCATGGCCATAATTTCAATACTTTTCCCCTAGATTTTAGAACAATAATCTGAACTTCTAAACACATTCCTGAAACATTGTTTAGTCTTATTCCAAGTAGAGGACCTACAATAAGACATAATAAGAAGTGGGACAGAGAACCCCTTGGACTTGGTCCAAGGGACTGACCCAGGGGTGGGTTACTGGGGCAACTGAAATCTCCTGTTGGGTGTACCCGTTATATATCACAATTAATTAACCTTATAAAATTGTGGAAATCAGGAGCTGGGTGTGCTCATTACCACCAGGACATAAAGGTCTGCTTTTTCACTTTACTATTCTAATACACTTTCAAGGGTTTTTTCACTTTTGATTATAGGCAAAACCAGCATATTAAAAACTTACATGCAACATGGCTTTGATATCAACAAGTTTTCCCATTTGTGCAGCCAACAAAAATGAGATATAGCAAGTATACAACTGTCAGTAGGAGTAGGCAGATACAGGTTTCATCCCCAGTTTGCAGCTGATTGGGTTGGCTCATCTGACACCGAGATACGAGTTACTTATAAGATCACTATTAACAGCACCTAAGAGATGAAGAATGCTCTGGGGGTTATACTAACTGGATGGACCAAATCTGGAACATATAAACCTGCTTAGATTGTTTCAATTGTCTGTTACTATGAAACATATTTTAATCCAGTTGATTTGGGACATTTTTTGAGATATTAATTCAATCCCATTTACCATGAAATCATGAAATCTTGATAGCACACATTTGACTTCCTAAATATACATCCACAGAGTTTTTGAGACAACACTACTCTTTTCCTTGACAACAGCTATTTACACAAATATACTCCAATGCATAAAATATCCTGAAAGTGTAAATAACTTTTCTATAGACTGGATGGAGAATTAACCAGTCAATCATTAATGACTGTTAGCTATAAGCAGAAAATCGCAAAGCTGAGCTTTCCAAAGACTGGGATGTATATCTAAGAAACAAGATGGCAAACTTATATCCTGTTTGTGAATTATTGCAAGGGGACTGCAGAGCCTGTCATTTAGTTTGCAAACTCATTTTCTTGCTACTTCCTTAGCCCTCTTCCCTTTGGGTACATCATTTCCTCAGCTGCAATAAATCCTTATTTTTTTAAGACATGTACACTCATTTCATAGTGAGGTTGCAATCCTTAAAAGTAGCAGGACACAGGAGACGATAACATAGGATACCAGCATTTCAAACAGTACTGGGAATGCTCATGGAAAGATCCTGTGTTTCTCACTGAAGTACTTAATTTGATTTCTAAATATTTCTGTGTAATATGTCTAAATATTATGGTTTCAGATAAAACTTTGAAAACAACAAATCTAAAACAAAGCCCATTTTTTATATTATTTTGCTGTTCTCAAACCAAGTTCGTACTGGAAAGAAGCAGGATTATTGCAAGTGTTGTTATGAACTGAGTCAATGAGAAATTTAAAAAATAAAGACTCAAAAAAACTCAGCTTGGAGAGAGGTTTCTTTCTCCTGGGATTCTTTGACCTCTCTTTGGGCTGGTAAGAATGCTGCTTCTCAACAAGGTGACTACAATGGTGTGATCTAACACATTCCATCAATTGGCTTCAGCTGACTTCTGTATCCTTCAGTTCCCTCTAAAAGTAAAGTAAATGCAAACTAAAAAAAAATTAATGAGTATATGCGTGTGTAAACGGATTAAAAACCCCAAGAATTTAGGAAATAATGTAAATTTCAGAAACTTCATTAATTCAAAACAGTTGGGATTTTTTCTATATTTAAAGAGAAAAATGTGAGTGGGGTGAGGCACTGGGACAAGTTTCACAGAGAAGTTGTGAATGCCCCCCCAACCCTGAAGGTGTTCAAGGCTAGGCTGGATGGGGCTCTGAGCAACCTGATATAGTGGAACGTGTCCTCACCCATGCCAGGGGGGTTGGAACTAGATGATCTTTTAGATTCCTTTCAACCCAGGCCATTCTATTGATTTTATGATTGTGATTCTATGACTACAAAAAGTTTCATTGACATGGTTGTGACAGGGGGGCTTATGATACCTAAGAAAACCAGCATAGGTGGTGTTGGTGGGTTTTTAAATTTATTTATTATATTATTGAGAACCTCTTATGCTTAACTGGAAACAGCATGCATTAAATATTTGCAAAGTGTTTCAAATCTGGCTCAGCTGATAATGGCTCGGCTCAGAATTGAATGGCACTGTATACATGGATATTGCCACAGGGGCTTGAATACTTCTATTGTAATTTCTTTATTTTTTTTCTGAAATGAAACCCACCATCTAACTTGATATGTAGAGGATATTTTCTCACCTTTTGAACGTGTTTTTCCATTTCTTCTTCCAAATAAAACTGTACTTTCTGGATAAAACTGGAAATCATATCACACTAGAGCAAATGGAAGGACTATAATTCATGACTCACTAACTTAATCTCCTGTATACAAAAGCTTCTCAGTACAGATGATCTGTGAAGCATTTCAAGCCTCCAAGACAGAATTCACATAACAGGCAAGCCAACAATAAATTCTTACAGTAAAATTAACTGTGCTTGTGTAGGAAAAGAAAAGCATCCTACAGTGTCTCTGCAAAAAGAAGCAATAGCCTTACTCCCTTTGGTGCCACAGGCATGAGGGCTATACCAACTTCAAGAACATTTTTGAACTGAAAGAATGACATGGAAGATTCAGTTTTGCTGAGTCTTTGATAGATGTGGTAAAACTTTCTGAGAAAATACCCCTTTGCAGCTGGAATAACATCACTTATTTTATATTTTAGATGTGGATATGCAAACAAGTTACTCTGGGGCAGTCTGTTGTGTATAGATCACCTTCTCTACAGTCCCTATGCATAATCAGGCATCTATGACACAAATCCCTCTTCAAGAAAACAGTAAATGCAATGAATTTACCCTCTTACCCTTAACCCTCTTTCAATGTGTTAAGGCCCTGTTTTTGGCAGCTACAGCATGTCACAGATTCAGTTAGATAGAGCAGCACTACTGTACAATAGATCAGGTTACTTTTGAATTATGCCTACCTGCCTTTTGCTCATGTGTTGATAGGCTGATTCTGACAGCAGACATTGTGTTTTCTAGGAATACTACATTTTGATTATGCAGCGCATCAGGCTTGTTGCCAAAGACTTAAGATGCAACCTCAAAACCACATTATAATAACAAGGATGTTTTACACCACATTGCACTCAGCCTTAGCAATCACCTAATTCCCTTTAATGGCAATTGCCAGTTACAAGACTGAGACAGTACGGAGTGCACTCATGTTAGGAGATCATTTACACAGCTAGTTGCCAAAAAAGTGCAGTTCTGTCAAGTATCAGGTTCCAGAGAAATCCTGTAAAATGGAATGCCTCTGCTTCTGTCAACATCACTATGACCTGACTGCAATCTAAAATTTCTCACATAACAGGTAGCTGAACTTAAGGATTGTCCTTTTCTGTGGCTTTCATTTATAATACATAAATCCTTCCATATGGATTCTCTAGTATCTTACAATGGCATTAATTAGCAGAACCGTGCCATCAGTGAGATAGGCAGTGTCACTTCCTTCACATATTTATCTATTTTCAGTAAATTAATAAGGACTCAATTTCTTTGTGAATTATCTATCAAGTCTCAGTAAGATATAGTGAAGGACAGACAGGTAGAACGACAGAATAACTAAGCAAAGTGCATTTTATGAATAAATTGTTAAAAATAACCCAAAATCTTTCAAGAAATGCCAACTAAAATCCCCAAATTTCGTGCCGTTCATGCAGTTACAGAAGGGAAAATCACAGCAAGACTCGTTTGTGGACATGAGTCAGTCTACCAGTCACAAAGTGGTAATCTTACCTCTCATAGGATGAGGCAACCTCTTTTTAAGGATGACAGAGGTAGCATCCCTGTACTATGTTCTTAGTTTTTAACCTCCCACAGCCCCTACCAAAACATCTTTCTATTCTCTTCTGTGTCAAGACCCTAAGTATTTTCTTTTCCATTTACTTCCCAGCTCTCTTAGGCAATGCTCATTTTGTAAGCCTGATAAAGAATATTCACAAAGCCATCTGAACAGCTTCACTACCCTCACAGCCCAGACAGGACAGTGCCTTTGCACAGCTCACTGTCAGTGACTCCCTTGGTGCCAATACACGCAGCCTGCTCCCCAAGGGACCAGCACCTGGAACTTTCAAGTGCTGGACATTTTCTGTTTGGAGAAGAAAAGTTACTGTGAGGCAATCTGTAGTATTTAGGACTCTCTTTCCACCTCAGCAGCTATATATTTTCATTCTAGAAATAGATTTCTAGAATTATGTATGTAATTCTGGAAAATATGCACTGAGAGATTCAGGTCTTTCTCTGAAATATTTTTAGTAATGGGGTCTGTTAAAGTTGGTTCTGCACCTTAATATCTTTTCTGCTAAAAATGATCACATGTTCTACATTTAAGACACTGTGGCTTACAAAGAAATCTGAGTCAAAAAATACAGCTTTTCTGTCAAATCAGCTCTATTTATCAAACAGGTATAATTCCAATTATAAGACGTTTTAGGACTACACTTGTTAAACAACTTCTGAACACAGGTTGTAACATGTGCCGAGTCTCTACATATGGTGAAACTTTAAACAAATACTTAGTAGTATAATAACTCACAAGGGAGTCAATTGTTCTGGTTGTATATTTTTTTCCTTGCACAAACTGTTAAAGTTCTGGCCTTTTTTTCTTCACATGAGCATGTCATTTTGCTAATGGATTTAACACCACCATTTGGTCCAATTTCCTCATGTCTGCTTCAATCAGCACACAAACCACTACACAGAAAGAAAAGCACAGAGATTCATCTCCTTCATTTCAGGGCCCTCAAGAAGGAAATCTGTTATTTCTTTTCTTTTGAAAGACTCTATTTAGTGATGGGTTAAGAGATTGAGGTATAGCATGCACAGAGGCCTTCTCTAGAGCAGAGCCGACTTCAGAACAATTCAGATAAAGGTTGTTTCCGTAATAATTACAGAAAAATACATTGATTTTTCCTAATTTTTAGTTTTCATCACAGTTTGTCTTTATTGCTATTTGATTCCTTTTTCCTTTGAACATTCTATACCTCCTTTCCTTAGATCATACATTTAATTCTCACTCTCACAGTCTCTTGACTGTGTCCATTTGCCCTCCTTGAGACCTGATTCTGACAATTGTTCTTTTGAATGCATGATGTATATTAGGTTTTGTTTGTTGTTTTCTCTTTTTGTCAAATTTTCTCAGAGCAGGTGAGTGAGCAGTATAATGCTCCATATGGCAAATCTGATTAGAACAAACTAATCAAAGTTGATCACTTTTCAAGCCTCACCTTTCTATTAAAAATTTTCTTTGTCATGAACAGCTCAAGGCTTTATCACTAAAACAGTGTTGGCATGCCAGAAAAGTCTAATGGTCCATCTAGTCTTTTAATTATAATGTCTGAAACTGAAAAGGTAATTTCTCCTGTTTCTCCTGTTTCACTGAAACTTTCCTGTTTCAGTGTAGTGCTACTTTATTATATACTATGGAATAAAACAAACAACCAGCCAAACAAAAATAACCAAACAAAAATCCATTGTAAAATGATCAAAATATGTAATCATGAAGGAAAATACTAATAACAGAAGTTGTTTGGGACAACATATTCTGCTGTGAGAAATTAGTGATTTCTCAAAGACATGTCTCTTTGCAGGAAATAGCATAGAGGGATTTTTAATGCTCTTCAGGAGAGGATTTCTTTTTGTCTCTCTTTATGCTTGTCTGTGTATTATGAAGGGGAGAAAATGGAACCTAAATCACATTATGAGTGATTCTCTTTTTTTGATGATGATGATAGAATACATCAACATTTCCTTATTTTTCTTTTCTAGAGGAATATTTTCAAAAATCTAGACTTTCTGGAACCAGTGGAAACCTGATTTCTTGTAGAAAGATATATTAGAAGTCATTATTCACTGCTTTCTGAGACATTTCCTGTGTGACTTCTACAGTTAGGAGAGAGGTGTTAAAATTTTACTTTCTCCTGCTTTGCTCCATTAATATTGAAGGCGACAAGCACCTCCATGGCCTACACTATTAATTATTTTATATAGTTTGTACTACTCAAAAGAGCTTTTAATGTGCTTTTCTTAATGATACTCTCACTCATGGGACTTGTATTTTCTACTGAATTTGAATTTTACTGGCTGTAATGCTTCTGGAAGGGAGCTTCCAGATCCCTGTCTGTGACTAATTGCAGAAACAAAGTAGTGACAATAATGATGCCTTTTTATCTATCCACCCACAGTACAGAAACAAGACCACATGAATGCTCTGACCACTCTCAGATTATTAAAGTCTGAATAGTGGCACTGTCGACAAAAATTTTGATAAGAAATTGGCATTCTTTTTACTCGACAGAATATTTAAAAATTAATGACTAGGAAGAAATTGTTACCTTTTCATGAATAAGAGGGAAGGACACTAAAATAGCATACTTCTATTTTAACATATTTCAATGTCTTGAATGCTCATTTAGTATGATAAAAAACATTCCTGGTTTTTTTTTAATTGCTGATTTTGTATTCAATTTTATGTTATATACATTTATGTTTTATTTCACTGACACACTATTTGGAATGAATAGGAAAAAAGCTCAACATTATATTAATTTTCATATATTGAACCACTTCTGAAAATTATTTAGATTTATGAGCATTGAATAGATGCAAATTGAATATAAAAATTCACTCAAATGGATATTCACTGTCTTGATTGTGGGACTTCATTGAGATCATATTAGTCAAAAGGATATACAGGAAAACAGCACCTGATTTTGTTGTCTTTAATCAACTGTCTGGGCAACTGAAATAACTAATAGCATTATAAAGAATATATCTGATAGCAATAATGTATTTGCAAGAATGGTACTGGGATGGTATTTTATTAGTATTGTACAATGCAAACGAGTCTTTCTTTGACCAAAGAGTTAGAGAATCTAATCTGTAGGAAAATCGACTAATGCAGATGCTGCTGAATCTGCATTTGGAGTCAAAACGAACCCATGACCGTGAGCTGTACTTAATGCTGACACCCAGCATGGTTTGTGCTAAGTACTGTCCTGCCAAATTAGGTCTATGAAATGCAGTCTTTCATGAACCCTCAGTAGTTGAACTGCAATTATTTTATATTCTTATGACAGACAGGGAAACTATCTGTGATACTTTTCATTGTTAGTCCTACCCTTTAACTTCTCATAGCTCTTCACCTTGTTATGTATCAATGAAAATAATAGAACTATTTCCTAGATTTAAAAAACAAAAAAAAAAGGCACGAGTGTGACCTGTGGCAAAGAAGGTCTCAAAAGGATGGTTAGTAGACTGTTCACACATCATTTCTGTCTCCAGACAAACTTTGATAGACAACATTACTAACTTGAGGCTGTTGCATGGTCTATTTAAGATGATTGATTACCCCATTTCTATTCATTCTAAATGGCTTGGACATCACAAAAATACTTTGGCATCCTTAGGAAAGGTCAGGAGTTTAACAAACTGTACTATTATACTACTTTGTCACTGGTGGAGGTGACAAGACATGGATTTATCAAGACAGCTAAGGGGGCATTAGCCTCCTATGCTGCAGTCTAATTATCGTGTGTGTAGGCTTGAGCATGTGACAGCAACAGTGGATTTGGTATAATCATGCTCTGTCAAGTTATTCACCTAAGGGAGGCTAATAAATATTTGTTGCAATGTTTTCTCTTGAAATAGACTGTAGACAAAAGACAGATTTCTTTCCACAAAAACGTTTCAAGGCACTTAGAAATTTTTTTTCTAGTAAAATGGAGGGAAGAGTGCATCTTATTGGTCCCATGGGAAAGAACTCAGCAGCCAATGTTAGAAAGAGAAAAATTGAATAACACTGGCTCTTAATACATTTAGGCTGAAACCCAGTAAATTTTTAACTGCCTCTATTGAGAGGTTCTGAACAGTTTTCTACTAGATAAATAATCTAAAAAAGTAGACTATTTCTGGACCAACTTTGATTCATATGAGAACTTGCAAGTGTCCTGAATTTGTTGTCCTACATGGGATCCTAACACTGTATCCTTTGAGTACCAGATTGGTAGTCAGGAATTTAAATTTTCATCTAGTATTATATTTTACTCCCATAGTCACTGTTGGTTTTTCGTTTCCCTAATCACAAGCACAATTTTACAGCAGCTTGGATGGTCTTTATCTACCTTTGATCAGAGTGAGTTACTTCATTGTTTATAAATTTATGTCAAAACTTTATGAAAATAAATTTCCACTTCTGTTTGGTTCATGAATGATTTAAATATTGCTCAAGGTAACTCACTGTTTGAACAGAGAATTGTGTCACCCCAGTGATATGTTTTTGCTCTGTGACTAGAGGAACTTCAAGCAAAAAATTCTATTTTATGTAGCAAGCATTTCTGAAATTAACATTTCTGTAAATATTTTCCACATGAAAGTGAATAAATGTTTTCAAGTAGATGAAAGTTTTATTCAAGGTAACACTTGTGAAAAGTTTTTAATACTTGATAAAATCTAGACTTTAGCTACTGTCAGATGATAGCATTTTGTGCAGTTGTTGATTAATCTCCTGTAATCTAATTCAGGTTTTGTTGGTTTTTTTTAAATTTTTGTTTGTGTTGCCTTTCCTTTGCAAATAAATGTAAGGATTGAAATGCCTTTCATGTTATACCAGACCTTTATTTTAATTAGACTTGAGAGCTTCTTGTGAGATACACAAAATTTGAAGCAGCAAGAAAACTATGAGAGAAAAAAAAAAACCAAATATCAATATCTCTGTGGACAAAGAAATCCCTTTCAGCAGACGAGTATCTTTCTATATGCTTAAGTAGGCAACAAATTAGATTAGAAATGAAATGGGAGCAATATCTGCATATTTATGTTTTACAGACAGGGAGTGAATTCTTTGGAAGGAGATGTTCCCTTCCCTAACCCTTTGGAAAGAGGTTAGACCACTTGCTTAAAGTGACTTTTCCTCTGCTTCTAGGTAAGTCAAATGCCACGGGACATTGGTCAGGGTAAAAATATACTGACATTTATGCCATTGAAATGGGTGATACCTTTTTTTATTGAAGGAAAATTTTTAATAAGCTTCCACATATATACATATAAAATCAAACAGTTAGAAGCTACAGTTGTCTATTCTCTTTATTTTTAATTTTTACTTATGTATCATTGCTTGCCCTCTGTCAAACCCAGAAAAAGTAATCTTTTTGTTTCAAGTGTCATACAAAATCTAAATCACAAAAAGAATGTAAAGAATAAAATTGGAAACTTTAAAAAACATATTTGGACCTACAGCCTTGCCTTTTTGGAGGTGGAGTTTCTATCTCCAAAATTCACCATCCCCAAGGAGGAAAAGAAAGTAAAGACTGGTCTTGAACCAGAGAGGTAATTTGGAAATGGTCTGCAACCAAGAGCCACTCTGGAATTTATAGTTGGGATGCAGAATTCTCCTTGGTAAATTAAAGGCCAGATTTTAGCACATATTTTCATAGGTAGAACCCATGGATTTTGTTGACTGGTGTCCTATTCATTACCTTTCCCTAGGAGGAGAAAATTTCCTTTGTTGTGACAGCTGGTAGGAAAGCCCACAGAACTGCCACGGCAGCATATGGGGTACAGCAATCCCTGCTAGCAGCAGATGGGGGACGTCAGCATCTGTCTCACAGGAATGTCATTAATATCTAGCTTGGTTTTCAGGTAAGGAATTCCTTTAATATTTGATTACGTATTTTACAACTATCTAGGAACACAAACCCATTTAATTTTTAACCCGCAACTGATAAATAAATAAATAATGTGTCAGAGGGACAGGAAGGCTTAAGAACACAGAAGTATAAATGCTTTTACTTCAGAATCCTTTGACTCAAATCTGAAGTGGTAGGAAACAGAATGCTGATGTCACTTAATGTTGTTTGGTAGAAAATGAGCTGCAAGTCTCTGCTCAAAATCAACAGCTGTCTAGACCTCCACACCCAGAGTGTCAAGTAGTACTATTCATGCAGAGGCAGGAAATATCACATTTGTCACACATACAGAGTTCTAAAAGATATTATGACTATAGACACTGAATTTCTGTTTCAATTTTAGAGAGAACTCTTTTTAAAATCTGGAAGAAAAGAGTATAGAAAATTTGCCCTGTCATTTCTCATGTTGTTCATGAGTGAAAGGTGTTCAGTCTTCCTGAATAAAAAACTTTATAACTTGAGCTATCTAAAATTTCAATGTCTAGTTGAAGAAAATAAGTTTTCCTTTATTAAATACTGTTGAAAGTTATGCATCTTAAGGACAATTAATTTAATTTTATAGAGAAGTAACAATTAACTGAGGTTTTTTTCCTGTTTTCATTCTCTAATTAGGACACAGAGATCTAGACTGGAAAAGGAAGCAAACTTGCACATAGAAAGACTGAAGAGGGAGAAATAATAGTACAAGGTTGTTCAGCCTGTATCTTTTGACTGAAACTTAATTTTAACTTCTCCCTCCATAATCTCCTTTTCTTAACTAGTATTGTTGTGGAAATATAATTATGACTTGCAAAGAAAGTATATATATTTTTCAAAAATTAACAAAAAGAGAAAGGGTGTATATAATCATAAAAAAACACCACCAAGATTGAGCTTCACAATGTCAGTCTTCTTCTACTGGAGCTGTATAAATGGACCTATCTAAATAATCTAATGCAAGAGCTCTATCTTCTTCATATCACAGCCTGAAGCTAAACGAGAAAAATAAATAGCATAGACCAACTGATGCTTTAAGTCTCCATAATAAGCTGTGTGTAATTTAAGTCCTTGCTTCCTTCAGCAATTATAGCAATAAGGACAAAAATCAGAGCTTGGACTGAAATATATGTTACCAAGTTGGTAATCTGCCATCCTCACATTCTTTTGTAAAAAATAAAGTTGTGAGTCAACAGAAACAGAAGATATCATCCCAGAATAACTATCTGGAGATGGACCAAGTATTATCTCATCAGAAGTTAATGCAACTATATTTAAAATTAAAAGCCAGAAACAACAACAGACGGAAGGAATGCAGTCAGCAGCAAAAAAGCATTGCTGTTTAACTGTAATTTTGATCTTGAACCTTTCCCCAGGGTCCTCTTCCATCTTACACTGCATCAGCCCGTTGGCTCAGTGACTGCTCTGCGCACGGTGAAGATAAGCTGCACACGCTGCTGGGTGTGTTTGGCACACCGTGGGTCACACTGCACGGCTGCTTGGAGAGCTTGGAGTTAGATGGAGAACTTCGTATCTCTCCCACACCGCTTTAAGTTTCCCTTGCCATGCCTTCAACACCCTTCATGTTGTTTAATTTCAAACAGAATCTCTCCTGAATGGAGAAAGCTGGGAGTAACTTTGAGCAGTTTTTGAAAATATTATAAAAGGGACAGTAACGTGATTATTTAGTCTTTGCGAATTCAATTCATTAAATGGAAGGGAAAATGAAATGGCAGTTGTGGCATTGTTTTTTTAGGGAGAGAAAGATATTTTATTAGACCACCTTATAAGTGAAGGAAAAGCTGACATTTGTACATACAGATCTCTCTTTTCCCAAAGAAAAACAAAACAACACATTTTCATTTTCCAAAATTACACCATTACATGGTTGGTGGTAAAGGAAGGGAGATTAGTAGGTACTGGGATATTTTCCTAGAAAAAATGGAGTTGAAATATATTCAATGGTATATGGATAGACATATAGATACATTAGCGTTTTGGGTTTTTTTGTTTTTTTTTTTTTTNTTTTTTTTGTTTTTGTTTTGTTTTTTTTTTTAAAGGAAAACTTCATCCTCAAATGAAACCCCTTTTAAAATTCTAGACAGTTTTGACAACAATTCTGAAGTTGTAATATACCTTGGCAGCTTTGGGGTTTTTTCCCATGTCTTTTCCACTACAAAGGATTAAAGATCAGAAGTATCTGAAACTTGTCTAATTTAGGAGAATGCCCAGGACACAGACTGTGGAACCTGTGTGAAAGCAAATGATCTCACAAAATTTCTTTCTCTTTTGTGTTGGGAAACTACAAGGACAGCTAATGAAATTTTGTTTTTGACATTAATCTCATTCCCTGGCTTACTTCTTACTGACTCTTGATGTGGAATGGTATTTCCTTGTCCCACTTATTCACAATTAGGAAAGAAAATGATGATTACACTAAGAGATAAGGAAAAAATGTGCTCATTTATAACCCCAGAAAAGCTGCAATTACATGTAGATTTCATACCTCATTGCTGTTTATCACAGACATTCAGAAGAAAGAATGACTACTATTTGCTCTTTTAAGACCTTGGTAACAACAACAAAAAGATGCAAGAAACTAACAGGTAGAAGTCTATTGCCCACTGAGAAAAAGACAGACAGAAAAATGCACTTTGAAGAATAAAACAAAATTTATTAAAAGGAGAAAAGATTATTAAAAATAATGATTATGCAGGTCTTATAACACAGGATAATTTGGCAGGAGAAGATTCAACCTACATTCTGAATCTGTACTGCAGGTGGGGAGGACTAAAGCCCCAGTGCAGTTATCTGACAAGTTCTGGCTCTTGAGTACTCTTCCTGCCCATGCATTTAATCCATGGAATAATCAGGGTTATGAGCAACTGCAGGTGAGGACAAAGGCACTTTTAGACTGAATGGCAACATTTTCAAATGTCTGTCTAAATTGTGTAAGTGAAGAACGTAGATCTCAAACAAAAGACAATCTCAATTTGGAAATGTTGGGTGAGACGTTTAATAAAAGATTAGCCTCACTATTCAAAAATGAATAAGTGATTAAAAGACTTAATGATGCATTTTTTCACCTGTCTTTTTCAGAATTCAAGCTGTGAACATACTAAATTTGTAATGCAGAAACTGGAACACGCACACACATATATTTAATAACAAGGAATGTTAGATTGCTACACTGTGCAAGCTGGCACAGCCACCTGAAACCCCCCTTAGCAAAAACGTGTATTTAATTATCATAGTAAAGAGGACTGTCAAACTTCTTTCCACCCCACTACAAACCAAATCCAAAATTAAAACTGTGCAGGAATCTTAAAAGGAATTTGCCTGTTGTAGTCAGTGTGTAGTATTAGCAAGGTTTTTGTGCCTTTGTTCTTTTTTTTACAGGGATCACTTTAAATGTGCAATGTGCTCTAATGTGTGTTTCTGTACATTTGGCACAGTTCTCAGATTGATAATGATGAATTTTCCAGGCAGATGAATACTTGGTTCAATCAGATCATGGAAATAAGCTCTTTTGGACCAAGGTCTACATGGAATTGTACCAGTGTGCGTTGACCCCAGGTTGAAAGAATGTCTCATTTCAACAGTTTTAATGGAAGCTCACAGTTTCTGTTGTTTTCAAAAGACTTTTTAAAAAATCATTATTTTTGTTTTGCCTTAAAAGAGCTCAAGAGACATCACAATACTTTTGCCAGAGAGAAAATCAAGAGGGGAAAAGTGCAAGTACTGGTTTCGCTTATATAACATTTAACACGATTAAATAAAAATGCTAGTGGTGCAGAGGGTTTAACCCTGGTCTCTTCCAGCACTAAGATTTCTTGACTTCACATGGCAAAGTAATGCATATGAAAAAATAATTATGAAGATGCAAAACACAAAAAAGCACAAAACACAATTACAACCAAAAACAACCCCACAAAACCAAAAAAACCTATAAGCACCTGTGGAAACTTCCTATAATTTGTTAACTGGTATATTTTGTAACTTGTTGCATTTGGGTTTACCTCTCATTATTCCACTTTGATATGATTGATAATAAATCAGACTAATTTCCTGAAGTTGAGGCCATTTTCTCTGTGAAGGTTATTGGTGAGTTACCTCCATCTGTACCTGTGTCGACCCTTGAACATTTCCTTATATTTTCTTTCCCTTGTTCAGCAGTGAGGGATTTGATAGAGTGGCTTGGCGGGCACCTGATGTCCAGCCAGGGGCAACCCACCATACCAAGTGTGTTAAAAAATGTTTGTTGTTAAAAATGTGGTTTTTGCATCAAATATATAAATGTAAAATCCACTGCAGAAACGGGGAATATAGGTAGCAAGTTTTTCACTGTATCTAATATTACTCAGGATTTAGTAGAGAAGAAAGAGTTGCAGACAAAACAAAAAGTATGTTAATAATTAAAAAAAATATTAAATTTCATATTTGCTGTTTACAAATAAAAAATGGTTTATCTACTGCTGTTTCCTTTGAGATATATCCTGTATAGCTTTCAATATGAAGAACCTTTTCTTTTATTATGCAGAGTGTTGGCTAGACATGAGCTTTCTTTTCTCTATTTTTAGAGTAAGTCTTTACCTCCTGTACATTCAAAAGCTATGACCCATATTCTGAGTATCTTATCATAAGGGTAACACTTCTAGCAGTACAAGTAATACCATTCTGTTGGGCTGCTCTGGGGGCTGAGCCTGCTGGGAGACTGAAGCAGAACACCACTGGAAGGGAAAACTGTGACCGACAGCAACTCTGGTTTCTACCTACATGAGGTCAGTTCACACCCTTGGTACTTTCAGACAAAGCAAATCTAATTTAATGATGAACTGTGATCTGAATTAGCTGAAGAGCAGGTTAATTTTGTTTCTAAAAGTAATGGTAATTACTGAATATTTATATGGACAAATAGAGGTACACTGTGTAAGTAGATAAAACCATTTCTTGCGTCTGTATGAGTTCCACAAAATTGTTTTCACAGAAATAATATTCATAAGGCTAATTTTAGAAAAATTTTCCACTGGTTTTACTTACCTGAATAGATTTATGATAAGGGTCCATCTAAGGGAAAAAGGTTATCCTTTTTCACAAGCAATAAAAATGCCTTTCACCATTCTTAGGTTACTGAACAATGAGGGTTAGGAAAATAACTGAGGTACAATATTTCTGCATAGCAGTATGTTTGTGTCATAATTGACAAAGCTGAAAATGCCTTTTTGCAATAGAAATGAGGTACAAATTCCTAGCCAGGAGATTGTTGTGGTGCTGCCAATTATTTTGAGCTTGACATGAGTCTGATCTTTTTCTTATACATTCTCTTTTGGATCCTGCAACAAAATGCATTTCACATTTCTTTTTATATTCTTTCGGAAAGAAATAAAAGCTAAAAACTAGGATTTGTGAAGGTTCAAAACACCAGAAAGAAAAAAAAAAAAAAAAAAGACAAGGGCTATTATAAGCTAAAATTGTGGAGATTTTGTCTCATGACCTTCTAAGGAATAATCCTTGTATTTCAGTCCTTTGCACTGGCAATATTTTTCTCTGCCAGAATAATTAGCAGGATATACTATCATAAAAGCTTAGTTATTTCCCTCAGAAACAAAGGAAGGTATGTTATTTGCTTTCACTAAATATCAGAAAAATTTATCACTTTATTTATTAGAGTTACTAGTAGTTCTATCACCTTGTCTGACATTACAGAAAATTCTTACAATAAACAAATGAAGTAAAATCAGATGTCCACTAAAGTATTAATACTGTAATAAAGTGTTATTTAATTTGGACTTTTTCCAGCTCTGAATAATGAGATTTGTTGCTTGTGGATTAACAGGTTGGGCAATTAGTCTACTCTTTGATGTAATTAATCCTTCCTATCCATCTGCCCCAAATCATAAAAGCTCCTTCAAATCTTTTTCATTTCAGCAGATTCTTGTTTTCCCTCCTCTGAAGGCATACTTTGAAGACTAAATTTGTGCTGCTTACTCACTCTCTGCTGTCCTCCTTTTGTCTCTGGGGAAGCAGGAGCACAAAGTGTGGGAGTAGCCATGATTCTCATCAGGAAGGTTTTAGCTCAGACACTTTGAGGCTGTCACAGCATGAGTGTGCTGAATATCCTGAGTGACACAAGAGCCTCCCCTGTCCTAGCTCAAAGCATGGTACTGTCACTGTTGCTTCTGACCCTGTCACCCAGTTTTCACCAGTCTGTCACATGCCTGTGGTTCTTCAGGACATTATCAGAATTTTCTGCCCAGTAGAAAATAAAGCAATTGTTATAGCGTGGCCAGAGAATTGGTCTCCCATGGGAGGTATCACTACTCCCACAGCCTCACGGGTTACATTGCAATTATTGTATACTCCTATCAGGGGCTACAGACACTGGCCCTGAGCTGTGTTTTTTTTGCAAGGGATCCCAACTGAAATGATTCTCACCATGATGGCATTCAGCCTTGCAGGTGCAGCCAGTCCACAGGTGGGGCCATGTAGTCCATCCTCCCTACTGAGCTTGTGAACTCTAAAAAAATGGTGAAAATTTTCATCTTGAACGTCACTATCAGTAGACTGTTTTGAATCTGCTGAATTTACATGGAGAATATTTGCTCCTCGAATAACACTGCTCTTGAGTCTATAACCATGGACAAAATTGAATTAAGCCTCTAAGATCACCTTTGGAGAGCCTTACTGACCCAAGGAGGCATCATCTGCTGACACCAAAACCACAATATCAACGGAGAGATTGGGACAGCCTGCCTCAGGAGTCCTGGATCATAATTGGCACATTTTAAAATGCAGATATTCTTCTGGCTTCAAATTTATTTTCCCCATATAAGCTAGAAAAATTGATAAATGGTTGTTTAGGAAATTTCATCTATGAATTGTTTAAGAAAACCTTCAGGCTCTTAGAAATGTGAAACTTCTTTAAGTAATCAAAAATTTAAATAAATAAATTATTTAGATTCCCAGTCCTATTATATGAGAAGTTCTATGGACAATTTGATAAAATTAATAATTTAAAATCTCATAACAGGTAGATAAGTTTGAGATAACTTTCCTTGCTACATTTTCAATACTCAGCTCAAAAAGAAACACTTGGAGACAGGCCTACATCAAGTGACAGGATATAGAATCAGCATTCCATATAAAATGGGATATAACACATATTGAAAAAAGTAATATTTGAAAGTAGAGAAAAAATCACATGGGTAAGATGGGATTTTCAAAAGCATGAAGTGTAGGTCTCTGATTGCCCTGAAATCAATACTGAAATGTCCAGTGACTTCTACAAGAGCAGATCAAGTAAAAGCTCACATTTTTAACTCTTACTTGTAAGTAATTTTTCTATATCTGAGAATAGAGAAACATGCTATGGTAATGAATATTTAGTTACTCCAGAATATTTGTAGTGGTGGGCAAATTGATAATTAAACCCATCCAAACAGCTGTGGTGTTTTTTAACAGACCTCTCCTCTGCTTGAAAAATGCATTTTTAATAAAATGTTTCTAGCTTTAATATCCTTCAAAATCTTTTAAGAGCAAATATTGTTGAATCACATAGCGATTTTCTAGTGCATATAGGCAGGCAGATATGCTTACATATCCCTTCCTGACAAAACTATAATGATTTTTCAAATGCAAAAAAAACTCATTTAAAACAGCAATTATAAAAGAACTGCCAGAAAATACACAATCAAACACTACAGATGAGTCCATGTAGATCTGTACATTTTCAGCTGCATTGCCTGCAGCACAGAAAACTGTCTACAGGATGCTTATTGACATAGCTGACAGGTCAGCTTTAATAATAATAATAATAATAATACTTTATATAGTGTAATTGTTCAAAATGTGTTAGTTAATTACATGATATGGACACGAGTATAGATAGAGCCCTTGAGAATTTATTTTTCATTATATTGAATGGCAATATGAGATTTAACAGTGCAAAATAGGACATTATGTAGTCTGGATGTGATTTAAGGTGACTGGGAAGTACCACCAGAAGAATGAGGATATTTTTCAGGAAAAAAAGTGAATGATGGAGGTGATATCTTCTGCCTCTATGCAACACAAATTATGTACAATCATATTACACATTCTATCCAAGATGCCTGTGTAATGCCTGTGTACTACTGTGTTATAAACTTGTATTATACCAAGTTAATTAATTACATGTGAGAATAATTTATCTTATCATATGAAATGCAGAAATAAATTAGCAGGAGGACAAACCATTGTAATTCTATCTTATAATTGTGGAATATGGGTCACAAAACCAATCACATCCTGGGCAGAGAAAATTACAATAATAAATAATAATCTGTTCACTGCCCCTCAGTCAGGAAATTCAAAATTCTCAGAGAATGTCAATAAACTGAGTTTGAACAAAAACAGGGTGAAATTTCAAAAGAAAACTGCAGTCAAAATTAGACAGGATCTAATTATAAGCTTTTAATGGGAATATGAATCTGATTAACTACATTGGAACAAATATTAAACACAAAGTATCAACTATAATTGCCTCCTGAAACTATTTTTCTGATTGGGAAGTTAGAGAGAAAACCAGAAGAAATTTAATAAAAAAAATAAAAGACTGACAGAAATCAAAGTAGAATGAAAGAATTATTCCATTGGTCTAGACTGACAATGCATCTATACTGCTACCCTGTCCCTTAAGAGTGCATAGGCTAATCCTTTGTTTTTCCCAGATCTAATTTTGGTGTGCAGAAGGCCAACACTACACAGAAAATGAGGTCTTTATAAGCCAATGGAAAGGTGCATAAGCAGAGCATTAGGACTAGCAAGACACTCAGTTTGGTCAATACCCTGCAAAGTAATCAGATTTTACTTTTTTGCCTTGGTCATACTTTTGTGATAAATAATAAGGCCCATTAGAAAAATAATTTTAAGATCTCTGTACTTTCCCATAAGGGATTTTTTCTAAATGTGGTGGAACGCTAAAAAAAGGTTTACAGTCGTATAAATCCACTACAATTATATAAAATGCACAAATTCTGTTTTACCATTAAATACAACATATAGCAATCGTTAAAAAGACCAAAACAAAACAGATGTAAATTCAACCTCAGTAGGTTTAATTTATCTTAATTGCATCAATATAAAATTTGCAATATAATCACACCAATTTACAGTGCTGTTTTCACAGATTTTGTTAATTAATGAAAATTTTTATCTATAAAATAATGAACATGAGAAAACCAAAAATATCTATGATATTGTTTGATACTTAGTATCCAATTTTATATCAATAGTGAACAAAGTATTTTAGTACTGTACTATCTTATTACTATGCTGTGTTGATAAGACAAGAAAACTTTTACGTCATATATTAATGTTACAAAATTAGACAACTATTTAAAAGTAAAATCTGCTACCCATGGTAATAGTTTTGATTGTATCTTCTCCACATTTCTGACTGAATCACAACCATGTTTTTTTTATATAAGAGATTACTTTTTAAAGTCTTGTTCAAAAATTATGTAGCGTTGTTTACCCTTGTATGATAGATGTATTTCATTGATAGATGAGGTCCTTCCTGTTTATCAGTTCGGCAAGCATTTTGAGAAAAAGGGGGCTGAACAAATATACTATTGATATACTTAGTTTTAAAGGCCATGTAATGCAGCTTCATAAAGTCATTTATATTTGAGGTGAATAGTTATTAGGTCATCTCATTTAGTTCAGCCACAAATAACTCAAATGAGTTTTGCATTATTTGCATCGGGCCCTCTGGGAAATTTTTCCACAGACATAAATTTCAATTATAGTAATTGTATCCTGATATACAAACTAAATTTTCCTTCACTCAATTTCACCTCACTCTCCTCTCTCATGTTCTCGGATCTAACCAAGGCTGTTAATGTCCTTTTATAAAATAATAAACACTTAATTTTCTTTTTCTTTATTACAGAAAGACAAAGGTAAGACTGGAACCCTTCTTAGCAAAGGTGAAAAATGAATAAATGCACCAAAGACCTCTGCAACTGTTTTGAAAAGAGGTGATAAACTTCATGAAACACTAAGCAAAGAGACTGCAATTAAGCTACATTAAAAGGAACGGATTATAGTTAAGTTTTGTTGAGTCAGTGACAGCAATCTGAAGGGAAAATACATTTCTACTTAATTATTCTTCATTTGCATGTCACTGATTACCAGACCTTGATCTGTATTTTCAGAAGCCAGCTACAAAGAAGTTAAAATATGAAGAATGAGAAGTTATCCATATTTTTTCTATTCTCCAATCATTGTTTAACAATATTACTTGCAGCTAAAGCATTTTTCTGTGCATCTTAGGTAAACTATCACAATTTTCTAACTTAACTGTTGCTTAATTTGTTACTTCATTCAGTTAAGTAGTGCCTTTGAGGTCAATGGTCACATTTGCAGAAAAGCTCAGGTCTTATAGGCACCAACATGAATTCTCTAGATTTTTTTAGAGTTCTCAGGGAGACAAAGTTTACAATGATCTTCAGTGGAACTTGAAGCTTTTAATAACTGTGCCTTAAGCACAATTTTTTTAATCACACTGGTTTTTTTACTAATGACTTTGAGTACTTTTTATTTCTTATTGTGTTTCGTATTGATATATATGTGCAACAAGACAAAAATTAGTCATTAACCCTGTGTTTTTTTTCCATTTTTCAAGTATGATATCAGTGCACTAAACAAAATCTAACTCTTAATTTAGTGTTTCTTCTTAACTTTATGCATTATTACTTAGTTATTCATTTTGGTTATGGTTTATATTCAATCCAAGGCCAAAACAGCTCTGTCTAGTTGGCTGTAAGCACTTTTTAACTTCAATGCATCTAATACCAACTACTATTGGAGTTTCCTAAATATTCTTTCCGTAATGCTCAGCATGTATTAAATTAGTATTTATGACAGTCACCCAAAGGAAGCATCGAGGGCTGGCAGTGACAAAAGCCCATCTCAGGATGCGCCTGATCCTAATTAAGTTATTTTATATCAAATAAAGGAATTTGATAAGACTGGATCCAGGTCCTGGCACAGTTCATTTGTCTCACATGATTATTTGCACAATGCTTCTTTTAAAAAATCAGCTGTGGCTAATTCTAATTTAGGAAGCAGAAGCAATGGCTTTTAGATTTAAAGAAATAAAGTATTTGGCTGATAAATTTCAGTGTCTGCTCACTGTGAACTTTGTGCTGATCTGTCATTTTTTTATTCTACAGGCTTTTCTTTAAGACAAGTGATTTTAGGCAATAAAGCAACAAAAGATAAACAACCCTGATCACGTTTGGGTAGTGAAAGGGCTTGGATTCAGATAGCTCAGCTTCAGTGAAGCCAAAGATTTACTGTCATGTAATACTGAAACAAAACACAGAAACTTCATGACTTAAATGTCATTAAGTAGTTACAAGAAATGTTGAAATCAAAGTGCTCAGGGGTCCCACAAACAAAATATTTGGGATTTGTTGTCCACCAAATCCCCTCGGCAGCACAGAGGTCAATACAGGGGTTTTCTGGGGAACATGCCAGGAAGAAAATTGTGCTTACAGATCCAGATTCTTCAGTACTGTGTTTGGCCAGGAGAGATTCTCCAAATCACTACAACTTGTAGTGCAGCTCAGGTGACTTAGATTCCCAGTTTACAACCTGACCACTGAAAAATCCTTTCACTTTAGTCTAAGCTTTGATCTATGCCTGTATTATAAGATATGTCCAATTTTCTTATCTGCAAATAGATGTTATATTATTTGAGCTGAGACACCAAAGATGGTCAGAAAATTAAGAAAGTCACATCACTCCCTTGGGTGCTTTTTGTAAAAGAACCTAGGATGCTGTATGGCTTTCTAAACACAGGTGAACATTGAACACAAATGCTCTTGCAGGCAGTATCTTCAAGGGACTGAAAGTAATCTATTATATTGTATTATGTGGTATTATAATACCATCCTGTAAACTAGGTAAATCCTGTAAACTAGTTAAATAACCTTTTTTTTTTTTTTTTTTTCGCTGAGGAAGCTGGGCTACTGATAAGCAGATTATAGGCTCATGTTTTTCTGCAAAAAAATCACAGACTTCAAATTTCAGAGAATGTGTACATTGTGCCAACATTCCATTTATTAGATGGGGGATATTTTCAAAATCACCATGAAAGTTATATTTTTCCAACCATTCACAGATTCTCCATAGTTTGCTGAACACGAATCCAATCAGGGTTTCAAAATCAGAATCAAAGTGTACATGAGAAGCAGAAAATATCTGACAAATTAAATCTACTGTGTATTTATTTGACCTTGGTGGTAATTCTGGCCATTTGATTAATTTCAGGGTAAAAGTGATATGCTATGACTGGTTATAGCTATGGATGTATAAAAGGTTAACTTCAAAATGTAGGAAATTGTGTTCAATCCTTCATTGTGATGATAAATAATACAGCAGAATATAATCAATATATATATCAATATATTATAATGCACTTTTATAGTGAAATCATTAATTTTTCTTCTAGCAAGGACAATTTCATTTTGGCAAGACAGTCAAGAATCTGCAGAAGGATATATGAGGAGGAAAACCAGCTGAAGCAGTGACACTTTATTATTTCCCTTCCTCAACTCACTTAGTGCATCTGCATGCAAGACTTGTCTGCATCTTTGGCATTGCTGAAATCCCGGGACATTGTGTGTCATGACTTTGAACAGATACCCTCTAGTGGTTACATTTTCAATAAAAAAAAGGATATAATTTGCTCCTCAGAATGGAGTATTTACATAAAAACTAAAGAGATTAAAAGAGTGCTCTTTCTTTCAGTTTGCCCCTCTATCAGGAAAGGAAAATAATCTTGGGTTTCTCTGTTCTCTGGCAGGTTAATTTAATTCCTTCTTTTATTAATTCAAGTATAACACTAAGAGTTTCCATGGTCTCTTGGCCCTGTTTTGGACAGATATGACAAAATTTTGTCTCCTGAAACAGATGTACAATCACCTTTTTGTCTATTTTGAATAAATAAATTCTTTTGTCTTAATTTCCTTCAATATCAATGCAGAATGGATTGAATATAAATAATTTTCTACAGTTGGTGCAAAAGAAATGCAACCAGGGCACTGGATTTTGCTCCCAGGTCTGTAACTGAGCTTAACCTTTGACTAGATAGTTGCACATTGCATGCCCCAGGATGAAACAGGTATAATAGTGATTGCTTCACTTAAGCATTTAGCCAAGCATTAAAAATGTGTTAAATCTTTTGAGTCTGAGCAGAAAGAAGTACAGATAGAACCACACCACTCCCTACAGCGCCTTTTCAGAAGTGAGGCTTAATGAAGAAATATAATCAGGGATATTTTCAGGATATATATATATATTCCTGAAATTCTCAGATGATCTTATCTATCTCTATTACATACATAGGCAAACTTGTCCTTTCTTACCAGGGCTTACCAGAAATTATTTCATCATTCAACAATGCCTAAGACATCAAAAGAGAAGAAATTTTCTATCTTCAACTAAGAAGATATTATAGTTAGGTATTGTAAAATGTATGATGTTTAAACAAATATCCACAGGGCATTGGAATGACCAATGCACCCCAAATCCTCAAGGCCCTGCAGGTACTTTCTGAAAGGTAGCTTGATTAAAATAATTTTTCACTTACTTCAGTGAAAATGCTATATACATATTCACTTTAAAAAGTCTACTTGTAACAATTGGTTACCTTGACTATCTTATCTGTACGTGAAAATAATGTGCAAACTCCAAATTTAAATTTTTGGATGATCCAGTGATATTGTCAGTCAGAGACCAGTTATTTATCGATTTATAAATTTTGTGGAGAAGAAAGAAGAAAGAAATGGGGGATTAGAAAGAAGGAAATTTTGGAATGGAACCAAAAATGTCACGGATACCTCTTTGTACTGGAGAAAAAAAAAAAGAGATGTTGACTCAGCCTCTTTCCGGGAAAGTAACCTAGATATAGGTTAAATAATAACAAAACCCAAACAAAAGAAAAAAAAAACAAACAAAAAAAAAACAACAACAAAAAAAAAAAGGAAACTCTCAAGAAACTTCTTTCAAAAGTGTAATAAATATTTTTGCAGTAGCTGTTTCTGAATTTTAATATTGGCCATCCTATTGGTAAGTCCATATATTTATTTGACCTGGAACTTCATGCATTCTGCGTAAGTTTTATATGCCTGTTTTCTGTCAAACAAGCATAGTTATGTACCAAACTGAGAAATCAAAAGGAATTAGTATTAATACAATGCTAATTGATTCTTTGCTATGTGCTATTATGAGCAAAAAAATCTTAGTCATTAAACAGATAAGCTCAACTCCACTTTAAAATCTCTTCTATTCTTCTGTTCTTCTCCATCAGAACAGTTCACAGATGCAAGATTTCAGGGAAAAAAGGAAAAGGCTAACACAAAATATACAGCAAATATATCAGGACAGATAAATTCGCACTAGCAAACAAAAAGGACTAGGTAAGAGCTGGCATCATGAGCTTTGTATCTGTCCATTATTAAATGATCTTTCCTGCACTTCTCCCTGATGTTAATACTGTCTTAACATGTACAAATGAGCAAGTGGCCATCGTTAAGACTGGCCCATTGGGTCAAGCTGTCTGTACTTTTTCTTCACCCATAGGGAATACACAACTTTGAGGAGTACATCAGATACATTTTCAGTCAAGAAGGAGATTAACTCCAAGAGAGATCTGAGTGTGGACCAAATTTTAGCCACAACAGATAAATCTGTTTTACCTTGTGGTGGCTTAACCTTGGCTGGACAACAGGTGCCCACCAAGCCACTCTAGGAGTCCCCTTCTGTGAGAGACTGGAAGGATTGCTGGCTCAAAACATTTCAGGTGTGTGTGTGTGGGGATTGGGCAGGCCCTGGTGAGGCGATGCCCTGCCCCACACACCCCACCTGGGCTGCATCCCAGCCCTGCAGTGGTTCCCGATCCCCAACCCACTGCAGGCAACGCTCCACACCCCTCCACTGCAGCCCCAACCCAGCTCCAGACTGGCCAGATGACCGGAAGTCCCACCCAGGGGCAGGGCCCAGGAAAGCCAAAAGGAAATGAGGCAAACACAGGTCTTGCTCCTATCTTCTCTTGGATTATCTATCAGCTGAGCATGGCTGAACCCCAGGAGTGGTAGCCATATGTGTTCTTTTCTATATCTCTTCTCTCTGTTCTCTAATTCCCTGTTCTCAGAGTTTTGAGTAATTTAAAATTGGATTGGCTTGCAATCTGCTAAGTTAATTCTTTGAGAAATGTTTTATGATGAGTGGATGCTGCTCTAAACTTTTGTCAAAGTTTTCTGATTTTCTGAAGTTGCCAGTAAAGCTTTTTGTTGTTTTGACCTCTTGAGAATACCTTGTTGATGTTTCTTCCTAACTCAGAGTACATAAACCTGTAAGTCCTTTCAAGAGGCTTGTTGAGACAGTTTTTGGGGCCTTACACTTTCCCAGCTGGACAAGGCACAGAAAATTAAATGGAAAACAACTCTTAGAGGTAAGACAGTTTGCTAAAGCAAATGCAATTATATTGCCCTGAATGGCAGAAAGTACTCTCTACTGTTTTACAGTTGTCTGAAGGGTGTTCTGCAAATTTCTGTGTTCTGTATATCTTCAGATTTTCACAGTCTTCCATTTTATTTTTCATGTCCATCAGGTTTCTGAAGAACATCAATCAGCATGAAAACTATTTCCATAATTGCAGACCGTATTACAAAAGCTAGTTCATATTAATTGTGCAATAAAATGAGATTCTTCTTCATGTTTTTGTGAAATGTTGGAGCTGACCTCTGCTTTATGAGGTAGTGTAGAAGGTAGATACAGAAGGACCAGACAAAGGCATCATATGTCATCTCCTTGAGCATTAAAGCAGCTGCCATGGGCCAGGATCAGTGCAGAAGCAATGTGAAATGAGACAATGCTGAGCCTACACTAATAAAGGTAAGAGGCTATAGAAATCACATGCAACTTATACTCTTTGCACACATGAATCAAGTTTTTTCTGTGATGCCTTAAAGGCCTCTAAACAAACAAGATTAACACATAGAAACACTCACTTTGACAAACCCCTTCTCTGACTGTGGGTTTTGTTCCTCGTCCTAATCAAACCCTAATATTTTTGTCTGGGAAAATGTTGGCTCTTCCTCCCTTAGCTTTAGGGTTAGGGCTTGGGTTGAGAGAGAGAAAACCAATAGCTCCAGCTAGAGGGAGGACAGGGCACAAAACAGGTTTCCAAGGATATTTCCTTTTGCAGTCATCCCCGTCTTTTGGCATTCACTGTCCAGCTCTGATCCGGCTGGAGCTCTAGACTGTCTGTTGTTCTCAGCTGTAGCCCTCCCTCTAACCTGAAGTCTAACACTAGAGCTAAAGGTAGAACAGTTCTTATTGGCTGTCCCAGGCTTTTCCCACTTTGAACTTTGGGTGAAAGGAGAAGATGAATGGGCAGGACAGGTCTCACTGTGACTTGGTGGCAGCTGTGTCTCCCCATGCCCCACAAGCGAAGCCAAGGTCCAGCATTTGCGATCTTACTACAGGTGCTTAACACTTGGATGTCTGACTGAGTAGTCTGGAGGTAGATAAGCCTGTAACTGGAATGCAGGTACACAGGGCCCTTGTGAATTCACTCCCTGGTGAGAGCACGTGATTCATTTCAGATAATTACCTGAATTACCTTCTCACAACCACTGCTAGCATTCCTCACATTGAAAACCATGGCTGAGATTCAGAAGTGTGGCTTCAGAAATCAAATATTCCTGGTTTCATTATGTACTCTCAGGTAGACATTTACTAACAACTTCTTTAATGCATGTTAAGTCTTTAACTCTGTCAGGTATCATTTGGAGATACATTTCTTGGGTTTTTTGTTTGTTTTGTTTTTTTCTTTTATATAAAATCACATTTCTTTTTAATCATAATTATTCCAAAATTATGACAAAATTATTCCTTGAAAACGTTAATATGTTTTTATATAGGTCTTTTAAATATGATTCATTTAACAATTGTGAAATAAAAACTCTGACTGGGTAGATCAGTTTTGCTATTGCATGAGTAACATATCCACTCATGCTGTTGTTGAGATGTGTTTGGAAAAAAAACCCATATAAAAATGTAATTAATTGCATACCTTAAAGGTCAGCATTAATACAAATCAACATATGCATTATTAAGCCAATAAAGAAAATAATTAGTGATATTTGCAGGTGTTGTTAAAATCAAATAAGCTAAAATGCGTAAATATTGCCTTTTATCAGAGAGGCACGGCAAATTTCTTGTCCCTCACGACAGAAGAAAGACCTTCAGAACTTAATGTGGCTGCCTTGCAATTTGAATTATGAGGTGATAAAGGAAAGTTACTTCATAAATTTCAGTCGTTATAGTTGCTCACCATGTGTCCTTCAGTGCTTCATGAAAATAATACTTTTTTTCCAGGGCTATTATGAAGTTTTTCTTATTCCCAGAAAGAGTCATAGTTTTGGGAAACTTTTCAGTTCTTTCCATTGGTCTTTTTTCCCACCTGTCATCATGAAAGTGTGATAGAAGACATTAATATGGCAGTAGGGGTAAATGGCAGAAGCATTGTTAGTACCTGTGTGTTAAGAAACTCAGAACTGCTGATTATTATCTTTATTAAAATTAATCTTCTCTTTTTCCTACTGTCTTGAAGACTTCAGGTCTACTTGCACAATTTTTTGCCATTTCTTTTATACTGTTATGGAAATAAGCTATTAGCTGCATATGGATGATTTCCCTTATTGTTGATTCGGAGTAAGAGTCTCATATACTTAATCTGTGAGTAGTCTTAGATGTCAAAATATGAAGTCTTTAGGTACAGAAATGATTCCCAAAGAAACATAATACTGAAACATATTGGCCCTGATTCTTGTTTACATAAAGACCCCTTTACAGATTCTGGCAGCACAAAGGAACCCTAAAGTGTCCTTAAATAAAATTTAGGCCCAGTCTTAGATTTTTTGTTTGTTTTGTTTGTTTTTTTATGCTGCCAGAACTGTGTAAAAGAAAATCAGGTCCATTATATCTGAGGTGATTTTTTTCTTACAACCATTGCACTGTATATGTGAAAACGCATTTCTTTGTAGCTTCTACAATGCCAACAACACAAATCTGGACTTAAAAAGGAAACTAATTGGTGGAGTTAAACAGGGAAGAAAAGTTAGGATTATTCTGTTATAAATATAATAAAAAAATAGGTTTCTTTTATGAAAAGAAAACAATTGAAAATTCCTCTTTTGATTTTTAATTATTCTGAGGAGCTGTGATGGGGCATGCTAAATATTGCAAAAGGGTGGGTTTGGACAAGGTTTCAAAATAGATTGACTGAAAGATGGCTTGCAGAAAATCAAGCCTGTGACCCTTCTTAACCATAGAGCAGTCATAGCTGTTAGCAAATGATAAAATAGAAAGAGAGAGTCATGTTATACACCATGTGCAGGATGGTTCTTCATTTCCCTTGAAGAAAGTGTGCTATGGAGGCAAATTTTTAAGAGCTCTTTTACATTGGCCATGAAAGGACATGCTTGAAACTATGTTGAAGGGACACATCCAGTGAATTGCTTTAAAACTGTAGTACCTCTGTCCCTTAATTGCAGACAAAAAATGACATTTCTGTTTGATTACAGCCCAGTTCCTGGGCAAGTGACATGTAGCCCAAGGTCAAGCAATTGTATTGTCTCCTTGAATGTCCTTTCTCTAGACCTCTTACCTGCAGTTCTGGTCTTGGCTTTGCTCCATTTTAAATTTGTTTTTCCTTACTTTTATGCCAAGATTCCACTGGATTCCAGCCTTTCCCTCTGCACTAAAACCCTCTTATTTTCATTCCCAGTGGAACCTGAAGGCATAGAAAACAAAAGACAGCTTACATCTTTAAGGAGATACTTTTTCTTCTGTGCATTAATTTGTCACTAAATGCATCACATTCCAAGTCCATATCGACCTGAAATTTCCCTGTTATTGTTTGAAGTCTATAGGAACTGAGTCTTCAGTACTCCTTGGCAGAGTTCTCATACTTTGGGATTACTTCAGTGAACTCCACAAGCATTGGCAGTAAAACAGTGAGTCCTGTTGGTAACCTTGATTTGTACCCCTGTTGGAAAGAAGTCAAAACCCTGACTCTGCCCTTTCTCCCTTTTTATCTACTCTTCCTGTCTTAACTTTTGCTTTCCCCTAAACATTCATTACTCCTAAGACCCCGTACATAGCTAACAGACTGTCTGCTCAAGGACAACTAGTTGCTCATGAACCTCAGCCAAGTTTGAACAAAAATCAAAGTTTTCTCTGGTCCCTGAAGTGGACAACACTGTTTCCTGGATTCAGGCATAATGAAAGCAAGTATCTGGGCTTTTTAACCTGCTGAGGGTTTGTGTTCATCTATTTCATCAATCAAGACGCAGCAAAACTTAGATTCTTAAACATATTGTCCTACTTGGATTTTCTTCTGATGTTATTATTAGAGGTCTCACAACACTGAGTGAAAAATAGGTGCTTCCTACTATCATGAAAAGAACATGGAAACTTTGTCTCTTAATACAAATGATTTTTATCTTCACAGACACACAGAGAAAAACTGCTGAAATATCTTGGAAGAAAGCCAAATGGCAGTGTGAGGTGGAACAAAATGACTACTAGTCAGACAAAGAGAAAAATGTTCAGATACAGCTATAAAAATGAGGTAGCTTTATATGTACATGTAAATCAGAAATAACTAAAATATAGAATCTTCTTCCTCTATAATATGAGCTTTTGCTATGCTTTACTTAATATGCCTACTTTTTTTCCTGTCTTGCTTTGATCAGCACGTCTTTACTCTGCTTGACCTCTGTATATTTCTCTAGTTTGTTGGACTTTATTCCATTTTAATTACCAATTTGATAAAAACTTAAAAGACATTTAACATGTAATTCACAAATCAGTGAATAATCCTCAGATACTGGTTAAAAGTTCACAAGCCATATTCACTATTGTAATTCTCTCATTATCTGACAGAAACGCTAAAGACCTAGGATTGAGTGGCTGGAACCTGGCTTCCCATTCTGCTTTAATGTGGTTTGCAAAGTCTCTGGAACTTAGTGAAATGTTTTAGATAAGCTGATACTGCTCTTATAATAGCAAAATGCCCTGATGAACTAACTCCCTTGTACTACAGGCTTACTTTTTTAGAAATCAGTCAGCAAAACATGTTTAGCTTATTAAATAAGTAGGATGTCTGTGCATAAGAACTATGACTGATGGGTGGAAGTGGGATTTTTACAATTGACCAGACGAAAAATTTCCCGTGATACTTAACAATTTTTTTTCCTGTGCATTTCAGAATGCTTGTCTGAATGATCTTGTATAATTCTCATCTTTGCATGGGCAAAACTGAGTAGCATTAATATAATTCATTGGCCTCTCAGTCCCTTGAGATCTTCAGAGATCTCCTCATTGGTACCCTGCAGTGCTAAGCACATCTCAGAGCAGTGAGACACCCAGCCACAGAGACAGCTATTCATTCAGACTAAGAAGGATGAAGGAATGGTGAGACCATTGATTAACATGGTTGGTGGTTTTCACTCATCCTGTCAACATGAGTTTTAAAGTTTCTTGAAGGTAGACATCACATGCTGAAATAGTTTCAGGTGTTCTGTAGTAAACTGAAGGAATTTTGTGCATCTTTGTAGAGAATACCTACTAAATATGAAAAAAGGATGAAAGAAACTAAATGAAATGTGAAGAGGGAATACCAAAGGTGGACCCAGGGTCACCTAGGTGGATATTTGCAAACCCAGAGAGGATTGGGTCTGCAGATTCTCTCCATGCTTCAAATCCATCAGGCCACATTGCAATACTATTCCTTAACATTTGCACAAGTAAACAGAAATAACTAACAGACCTACCAGAGTGATGTTTAGATGATTTGATTAAGTATTTCTTCTCTCTCAGTGATATAATAGTGTGCTGGTTTTCCTTGGCCTGTTTTTGGTAGCGGGAGGGGCACAGAGGTGGCTTCTCTGAGAAGCTGCTGGAAGCTTCCACCCGGTCCAGCAGAGCCAATCCGTGACAGCTCTGAAGATGATGGACATGCTGCTGGCCAAGCCTGGGCCAATTAGAGATGCTAGTTAAGCCTCCGTGATAACATAGTTAAGAAGAAATCAAAGCAAAGTGCACAAGCAGTTTTTCCTAGTCAGAGACGAGGAGGAAGTGAGAATATGTGGGGGAAGACATGAAGAACATGAAGACACCAAGGTCAGTGGAGAAGGAGGGGGAAGAGCTGCTCCAGATGCTGGAGCTGAAATTCCTCTGCAGGCCATGCTGATGACCATGGTTGATGCTGAACCTGAAGCAGCCTGCTTATCTTCATTATGATTAGTCATTTTCTAGGCAGATATCAAAAAATATATCTTAAAGAAAGATATATTGTATTGCATACACTGCACAACCTCAGGGCTGCAAGCACTGTGTAAAGCAAGCAAACCAATAAAACACATCAATTCCACACAAAATCTTCAAAGACACAAAGGTGAGTGGTATAACAGTTTCACCTTTCTCAGTACAATAGGTGAACTCAGCTGAAATCACACCATAGTTTTGTCAGGTTACCTTGCTGCAGTGTGTTTGCTCTGATACTAAACCCGAGTTGTCATCGCTTTAAGGAAACAGTTAATATTACTTAGAAGTCTGCATAGGGGAGAGTATAGCAAAATTTCTTCCTTTCCATTAGAGGATGATAAAGAGAGTATGAAATTACTTTTTGAAACTACACAAGACTTGACTTGGAAAGGTAAAATTATAAGGATGTTATCTGAACTAAACAGAACTGGATAGAGAGACTACGTAGGACCTACACTGCTAAGTCCCTCACTGTTTTTGCAACTACATCTGGCTAGCTCTCTGCATGCCAATCTTGCATACATAGGTAGTAGTTCCAGAAGGGGGGACGTGGGAATTCAGGCAGGCAGGAGATGGATGAGGAGAGGTCTTCTGCATGTAGGATCAAGCTTGCTAATCGGGCTTGCTGTCCAAAATGCTGAACCTCTGATGGATTCAGAACCCTTTCAGCATGCTTTTGGAGACCTGAATGCTCATTAGCTCCTAATATAAATGCACCATTTTACTGAGGCAAAGATCTTTTGTGATGTTGAGCAGAACCAGAAATCAGATCCCTTATGACAATGTTTATATATTTCCTACAAGGCTCGTTTCCCCTTGTAAAATGTACATCTCATATGCCTTGATGTATGACATCACAGACCTCCATAAACATATTTCTTTTACTATAGTCCAGGTGTAGTCATTCACCTGAGTCAATATATCTAACACGATTAATTGAAATAAATCTATAAATCTTGAACAGCTGCAGCTTTTGGAGAAAAAAATGCTTTATGAACACAGATCTATTGTCACCCCCTGCGCAGTCACATTTTCACCTGCACACATAAACACACAGACACTCATCATATATGACTCTGTAGCCATTCTCAATAGCGTTCATTCCACTTTAAACCACCTGTCAAAACAGCCATTTAATTAGGTTAAGCTGTCTGGCTTTGTGAAAAGGTTTTACTGTACTCTGTTGTCTTTGCCATAAAATTAATAGTTTGATCAACTTCTGAGGGGACAGGTTTTTGCACTTGTGAAAGTCAAATTAAAGCCACCTTTGCCAAGCAGAATAATAATAATGAAAAGAATAAAATCTTGATGTCTGAAACTTTGAAAGCAACACTTCATTTATAATCTTTTTCTAGTGCCAAAGTACAAATTATGTAAAGAAATGAAACTGCAGCTGCAAAGAAACCAAATCTGTAACACACTACCCTTGACATTCTTGGGGCAGTTGCAAGACAGTGAAGCTAAAGTACACAGGACTTGTACTTTACTCTGCACAACCTCTTTGCTGTCCAGTTCACTGAGGAAGAGGAGTCTCTTCACTTTACTGTCATCTCTCTTAAGTCTTAACAAGATTTAAGTCTTGTTCCTGTGACTATCAAGGTAACTTTGTGCTGGCCTTGTAAATCACAACCTGCCTGAATACCAACTTACCTGAGAGCTGAAAACAGTCTGATTATACTGATCTGTTAGATTAATCTTTTTTCTCAAGGGACTGCATTCAAACGAAGTGGATATCTAAGCAAAAAGGAGTATTGTTAATATGTGGTAATTTCTAGGGAACACAGGGTCCTGCATGCAGAGGCTGATTTCAGTGGGAGTAAAAATGCCCAGATTCCCATCATGGATTCTACCTTGATTTGCCTGGATTTTTTTCAGGCTTGTGAGGTTCTAAACTATAACTCAAGAAAAGCTTCCATTGATTTGGGTAATTAATACTGGTGTCACTTGCTAATAAAAGTGACAGTACTATGCTGAAGGTCTGTTTAGTATGCAGGACAGGTTCTTTAAACTTACAAAAAAATTAATATGATCCCTGAGGCTCTTAAAATCTAATTAAGACACAGTTATGAAGGAGATGATCAATTAAAGTTTACCTGACAAGGCATATGAAGGTTTTAAAATTTTATTTTACTTTTAACAACGTGGTTACTTATATGCATTGACTACTAGGATTTTGGCCAATTTATTTATTTGTATTGTAACTGCAGGGCATTAAATTTTTTTTATCTGAATGACAGCTCCTCAAGAGCATTAAAAATCAAATAAAAGAAAGGAAATGAGCAAGGAAAAAGAAGAATAGTTAATAGATATAATTAATAATTAACAAATTATCATCTGCTAGTTATCCATGGTTGGGGTTGGTTTTTTTTTTCCCTTTTTCTTGGGAAAAAATCTGTTTTAACTGTTGCTTTGGTTTGCCTGCTTGCAGAAGAGTGGGCCACTTGGGATAAGATGAAATACCTAGGTTTTATAAATAATATTTCAAAAATACACTGCTCTTAAATACTCAAGTCTGCACACAGATTATCCTAAGGTGCACCTATCTTACACCTACAACAATGTATAACTCAAGTGAGGCTCCAAATATGCCTAAAAGGCTTAATATGTGAAATCTTGAAGTGTAACTTCTATTTCAGTTTAAGTATTGTCCATCTTCTATACAGCTGTGAAATAAGCTACTTCTGTTCATACTTCTCCTTATTCTCTGGATGCACTTTCACAGACTCACAGTATGAGCTCAGTTGGAAGGGATCGACCAGGATCATCAAGTCTAACTGCCAGCCCTGCACAGCACCATCTCCAAAAAGTCAAAACACGTCTGAGAGCATTCTCTGAATGCTTCCTGAACTCTGCCAGGCAGGTGCCGTGACCACTTCCCTCACTGAGACTCTGCATTTATATTTTTTTTTGTAAGCCAGCCTCAATCAGCAGTTTGCAATCTACCTTCCAAAGTCAACAGAAACTGGTTTTGAGCAAGCCAGTAAGCCACCTCTTTATTCTTTAAAAAAAACAACTAACATGTAACATTTTTTAATTCTCCTAGCTTTTCATCCAGGCCTCCTTCTCTTTATTTTTTTTCTCTGCTCTTGCTGTTTTCCGTACGTCTGTATGAGATGAGTGAAGTATGTCTTTATTTTCCAGACTCATATTACACTCCCATGTGTGGCTTTGTGAAAGTCTTTCTGTCTCTCCGATGTTGTTCTAGTTGGGCAGAAGATGCAGTTTACCAAGAATGCTCCCTGGAATGTTCAGCCGGTGGCAACCACAGTTTCCATAAACCTAGCAGTTCTTTTTCCGATAACCAGAAAATGTCATGCACATAATTATATATTTTCATGCAAAATTCCACTTAGCTGATACCACTGTTCTGGATTTAAGTAGAGCTTTTCTGCGCCAAGTAGATCTCATTGCTTTTAGGCCTTTGCATCCTTGTTTTATTTGTTATCCAATGGCTGAACCATTTCTGCTTTGCAAAGTATTTTTCTGTAGACTGCTATCGTGAGGTTTTTCTGTTTGTTTCTAAGATTTTAACTTTATTCAGTTTGATACAATATCTAAGTACTTTCATTAAAAAAATTTACATTCCCCCTCATGCTTCTAGGCATGTATTACTGCAGCTTTCCTTTGTGCCAAGTCTGTTGATCATAGAGCCACAGGGCAAGATGGTTTGGTAAGCTGATCTGACAGAAAGAGAAGTACCAAAAATGTTCTGGTACTTCTGTGGAGGAACATGCCCTCAATGGCTTTGGTTCCTGTAAGTCTTTCTAAAATTTCACAAAAATCTGCATAATTTTTTGTCAAAGAGATTTCCTGTAAGTTTCCTGCAGATTTTCCTGCAGCATCATTTCCTGACAGCACAATGAAGGTGTCAGCTGAGTTTCTGCTGGTCCTGACCTGTCAGCATGATGTGTACTGCAAATACAGGTCACAGAAGAGATGTCCTTCAGCTGGTCACCCTTTCTGCCTTGTTTTTTAGTATCACTGAGTGCAGCACCCAAGATTTTAGCCCAAGACCCTCAAATTCTTAAATATATTTGCAAATATTCTGGGTTCACAGAGAGTTTTTGGACTCCCATTTTTAGATCATATATCTTGTTTACTGTTGAAGTCAGAAAAAAACCAACTAAACTTCTATTTCCTTGCTACTCTTGGTGCACTCTGGTTTCAAAGGAAGCAGTGTATTTCTAACATTGTCTTACATAGGAGATTTAATAAGTTCACCTTGCATTTAGATAAATGTTGGCTTTTGGTTAGATTACCCTCAGAAACCGAGAGCTGTACTGGAAAGAATAAACAAGATGCGGATTTGTTAAGATGGTTTTCCAATATACTCTGTTCTCAGCAGCTCAACTCATCGCACGAAAAGTTTGTCTGAGAAGCCATGTCCTGGGCATTTGCTGTGATGGGTTCTGATGGGGTCAATGCAATACTTACCTAATGGTGCATGAATCTCAGGAAGCAGTTAGATTTAATATAGCTGAATTTTTGAGAGCAAGCAATTTAGCCTATGCCTGAGCTACAGACTGAAGCTCATTTTCCATGCATTCCCTCTTCGCTTGCCCAAACAATCAGCCCAGTGGTGCATAACTTCTTTCATTTTGTAGAAATTCTGTGCTGGGTGGTATGATAACTCAGTATCTTCTTCTCAGGATTTTCTTATATCCTGTGTCTTGGTTTGAAGACAGGTGTCTGCTAAGGAAGGTGGGAACCTCCCTTAGAACCAGCAAATGTGAACCCCCTTCCCTCTGAATTATTATAACTTTGGAGTCAAGGGCTTTCAGGCAAAGATACAGGAAAAGGAATAACAGTTTTTTACTAGTATCTATAGCAAGGCAAACAATCAACAACAACAGTAGCAATAATGAATAAAACAATCAAGAACCAGAAGATGCGGTAACAGAAGTCTCTGGGCTGCCAAGCGCTTTTCCCGTTCGGTGCAGTTCCGGTCCCAGCCGGCAGGGGCGCTGTCGGGCTCCCGGCCGGGCAGGGCGGGTGCGATGACTCCCGCGCAGCTGCAGGGGGCGCTGTGGCGCGGTCAGCTCTGTGGGTGCGGGCAGTGCTGAAGTACCCAGAGGCAGCGGGCGGGGCGGGGCGGGCAGGGCAATGGCGGGCGTGCAGCAGACGTGGGGCAGGAGCTCAGAGCAGGGAGCAGGGGCGGCAGAGACGAGCCCAGCCGGGCTTGCCGGTAGAAGGTGGCAGGGACTCCCCAGCAGTGGCAGTGCTCCGACAGGGAGAGCGCGGGGCGGCGGCTGCCGGCCCCCTTGTGCAGAAAACTGCCGGCACAGCCAGGGGGATGTGCCCTCCAGGAATTTTCCCTTCCCAGATGAAACCTCACTCACCAACGAGAAGAAAACTGCACAGATCCGAGAAACCTTTCTGCAGCTGTAGCCGAAGAGCCCTCAGTTCCCCCCTGCTGCCTCTCCCGCCGCCAGTGGTCAGTGCCTTCTCAGATGACCACATCTGCCCTCCCCTCCCCACGCTCAGCTAGCTCTTTTGTCTCTTACAAAAAGAGTTAATAGTCCTTAAGTATCCTGCCATTTGTAACATAGCAACTGGGATAGGGAAAAATTCTGCCCCCTTCCCAGCCTTCAACATCCTGGCAGCTGATACACTTCTGCTGCTAAAGTTTTAATTTAGTACTGGATTGTGGTGTGACTGTTAATGCTTGTTCTTCATCAAAAGCGTAATGGATGTGAACAGTAATTGCAGAGAGTTAAAAGGGGTTAATTGGACACACAATCTTCTCTGCAGGTCATCTGCTTGACTGTAAAATCCAGTGACACTGCAAAAAAACCTCACCTCAGTAAAAATATGATGTCTCTATATAACATACAAAATACACTGGCATAATTTTGACAGTGCACTATGCTAACCCATTATTAGTGCCACACATAAATTTATATAAATATTTTTATAATTTGTTAATTCATTTTGTTAGGGGTTCTTTTACCACAGAAAAAAAAGAGATAGAAAAGAAAAAAAAATTGCTTTCAGAGCATATACGTATTTTATAATCCAGTAAATGTCATTTAAAAAAAAAAATGTAACCTGCATGTGTCTAACTGTGCATATGAAAAAAATGGGGGAAGAAGGAGAGAGAGTTCCTATGAATTTGTTTGATTATCTGCAGATTCCTTTCTCTGTCATATTTAGTTCACCTCATTTTCACTTTATAGCTTTGCAGGAAAACAATAAGCAGTGTCTGAAAATTATAAGGCCCTGAGCAAGCACTAAGCACAATTATATGTGCATTTATATACACCCACATAGCTGCTGCTACTCCATTCAGATTCTAAAGGCTCCATGTATTGATGATTCTCAGGTATTGTGACTGATGGCAGAGACAGATGCCAATAATTGTTATCACAGCGCAAAAAGTTTCATGCTGCAAAAGCAGCTGACATTAATGGACCTTCTGTGGCAACCCAGCAAGTGAACGGCTCTCACTGCAGAGTGGAAGAATGCAGATTCTGACTGAAGTTATATACTAAAATAAAGTTCCATCTTCAGTGCCTCTCACAAATAAAAAGAAGATTTATTTTCTAATGATGCTTAAGGGTGACTATAACAAATAAAAATACTTCCCCTTTTTAGTTGTACAACAAGTATGTCTATTTTATTAAGTTTATAAACAACACTAGATATGGTTCTTTGGGAAAGGAGGCGTGGGACTGGTTTCTGTATGCATAATGGTAAGCAACTGAGTCGCTTTTTTATTCACATATTCATTGCCCCCCCGACAGCCAATCTGGTGAAGAAGGTACAGATAATATCCACAATATCTGCACATACAATGTTACTCAAGACAATGGATGTATACAGAAGACAAGACTATGTCCTCCAGTCATATTAAAAAGGCCTGTTAGGTGTAGTTTTTAAAACTCTGGTTTTGCTCAGTAATTTTGTACTAGTGTAATTTAACTACTCACTGCACTATTCTACAGTTTGATACTCTTCAGAGGGACAGAGTTGATGATCCTGTGTTTATCACATTTTCAACCATGTGTTCCCGTAAAAGTGCCCATCTCTGTTTTGACAGCACATCTACAGAAGGGATTTGAACCCAAATATTCACATGGCCGAAGTTTTGTTGATTCAAATTTCATTGCTATAAACAAAACCTAAGTAATTTAAGACATTTAGTTCCATCTAAGGGAAAATCAGGCAATGGGCTTTTTGTAAAGCACTTTAAAATACTTTGTAATAAAAAATGCTTAGCATGTTAACATTTCATATGGTGTACTTTTTTTTTCTTGAGAATATAATGAAAAAAAACCCTCTTTGTAGGAAGCCCTACTTGCTTCACTGTGTGCTAGATTTTTTGTTAGTAGGATTCAGTATATGCATCAGCAGGGAGATACAACTCATAATAGCAGCCAGTGTGATTTTACACATTCCCTTTAAAGCAGTACTTTCTCAATATTTTACAAATTATGATTCAAACCCACAGCCTTGTTGGGTTTATAATAAAGTATTGCCTATATATCACAAAGATGAACAGAGTTATGTTTTAGAGAAGAGTGCAGAGTCTGCTTTCTCGAGCCCAGATGTAAATAAGACATGCCAAGATAGCTTTGAAGAAATGTTTCAACAGTCCTACTGGGTATGATGGCTATTGTATTAGAGATGCAAGCCAATGGTTAATAAAGTAGTTCATAAATCCAGAATCTGTTATCTGGCTGTAGAAATGATGCAGCTCCTTAAAAGCACACAGAATGTGGTTGTACTGGATGAAAGCGAAGGGACACAGTCAACCTGATATCTAACCAATTACTAAATGTGAGGTAAAAGTGGTTCTACAGACATTTACAAAAGCTTGCCTGCTTCCTAGAATTTGCAGGGGGATTATTTGTAGGTAAATCACATATTTCTGGTAGGTCATAATCCCAATTTTTTTCTACTCTGATTGCTTTGAGTTTCAAAGATGTCAGATATGGAAGCTTTCCTTCCCTACAGAGAATAACCATTCCATACAGACTTGCACAAGCTTTAACAGAGTAAAAAGATTCTTTGTGTGCTCCTCACAAGCTGCAAACATACATAAAGAACTGCTACTATCTGTCTGCAAGAAAGTACTGTGCTTGGAAGAATAAGGAAAATATAAAAAGTGTTTAAAAGTGTTTTCTGTTCTGTTCACCTATCAGAAAAACACTGCAGGGTTGGTCCCCTGACAATACAAATAAGAGACTCTTTTGTTAGTGGTGTTGTGCATAAATAGACACATTACACCTTTCTGAATGGGAAAGATGAGCTTCCATGTGGGGGAAAATTTCCCGACTCATTTCTGGGGTTTGGGGTGGTACTGGTAAGGAAAGCAAAAGAGCCTAAAAATCTTCCATGGAAGTAAAGTTAGGATTACAAAGAAAATAATCATTTAGCACAGTTTTTTAATGCTCAGTTGGTAGTGACACAGAGAAAATTCAATTCTCACTGAAGTCTTCAATATGGTGGATCTCCTCTGGCAACTTCAAATCTTTACAAGGTTTGTCCTACGTAACAACTGGAAAATGTGTAACAAAGATCATTATTCAGTAAAAGACTCTTAAAGGTTAAAATGGGATTAAGACACTTTGGAGAGTAAATATTAGTGATTATTTTTATTTTTCGGGTGCCAGGTACAAATTCAGACAGTATTTTGAGTCATGCTGTAATACATAGAGAAAAAAATTTTTCTTTCTGGACATATTCGTATTTAGTCAAGTGTGCACAGAATGACTGTGTCATGACAAGCTCAGTCCTAAATTTGCCCCGGACACTAAATTGAGAAGACCTGTCGACTCCCTTGAGGGCAGAGAGGCCCTGCAGAGAGACCTCGACAAATTACAGAGATGGGCAATCACCAACCGTATGGAGTTCAGCAAGGGCAAGTGCTGGTTTCTGTACCTGGGCAAACTTGGTATTCCTTTGAGTCCTGCATCCCTGTCATTTATGAAGAGGTTGAAGGGAACTGGGCCAAGGGTGGAGCTTTGCCCAACCTCAGCTCCACTGCCAGTTGATGTCACCCCATGTGCTGTGACTCTTTGTGCCCAACCTGTGAGCCAGTTGCTCACCCACTGTATAACACAGTTACCCAGCTATGTGTGGACATTTTGTTAAAAGGATACTGTGAGAGACAGCATAAAGGTAGCAAAGGTCTAAAAAAAGAGAGGGTAAGAATAAAAGGAAAGCTCTCATTACTTGCATATGAGAAGGAATAGAAAACAATAATATGAAAATTCTTGGATTTATTCTGTGTGAAATATGCAGAAATAATTGAAGTAGAATGCTGGCCCTAATGCATAAAGGTCCTATCACAATGCATCTGTACACATCCTCCTGTAACGTTGAAATCCCAGTATTACATACTAATGGAGAGTACAAACAATATTTCTCACCTAGACTTAAAAGAGAGCATCTTGCTTTGTATTTGTAAGAGCCTTATTTCCAGGCTTCAGTAGAGTTGCAAAGCTCTTCAGAGCCAGGGATAATGGCTCAGTCTGACATTTAAGCAAACTCAGTGCCATGCTTACTTGTAGCCTGAATGGCCAGAGACTAGCCTTTATGCCATTTGCACGTTCTGAGTCACTTTCGTCTGCCTTTGAAACCAGTGTCCATAAAATGAAAGATTAATGAGATCATCTGCAGCCATCCCTCACACAAATAGCATTCATCCCCTCATCACTCTGCCTCTACAGAAATGACAGACCTGCTTCGCATAACTCTGATATTACAGGTTGTGCAGAGGCACTTCCCCAAGCCTATCCTAAAACTCACGTGCCTGTGCAAAGATGTCCTGGTAAACTGTTAAAACACATCTTTCAATACAGCCACAACAGATCAACAAAATAATTATTACAAGAAAACTAGGTTTCCAAAATTATTTCTTTTTTTTTTCTGAGAAGTGATACAAAATTAACTTCTATATAGGGAATAAAAGGAGGTTTTTCAGAATAAACAGTGAGAAAGAGAAGAAAAGCNCAATCAAATTCTTTGTATTAGGATGGAAAGAAGAAAGAATTGAAAGAGGAAGAGAGGAAGAGAGGAAAGGAGGAAGAGAGGAAGGAAGGAAGGAAGGAAGGAAGGAAGGAAGGAAGGAAGGAAGGAAGGAAGGAAGGAAGGAAGGAAGGGAAATTGATCTAACAAAGAAGAAAGAGAGGGAATAGATTTTGTCTAACTTGCATCTGCGCACAAAATGCATTCTGTCAAGTGCAGGAAACTGAATCCTACATACCCAGTGAACTCATGTATTAAGTGATTTATGTTAAAGAAAAAGCTTTATCCTACTCTATATTTTCATAAACTGTTTATTTTTGTTACAAAGGAAACTACAAATCTGTAACTGATAACTGATATAACTCCCTTTCCCATAATCAGCTATTTAACTAAAAACCATCTGGTAACCTTCCATATGCAATCAGCTTATTCTTCAGATTTTAATTTCAAATTATTTGTTATGATGTCCAAAAGACCCTTGCTATAGGGGGAAAGGAAATTAATCCATGTCCCATTGTTTTTTGTTGCATAAAACTAAATCCTATGTTTATTCCTTCTTCCTTTGGGAATTCCTGTGGTGCAGTACAAAGCATACATTAAAGCAGAGATGTTTTAATGGATCATTAGCTCTCTTACTGGAGGCTTCAGCCAAGGAAATATTTTGCTATGGTCACTGGCAAACACAAAAGATATTAATGGACATGACACACAGACTTTTATATCGAAATTATTCTGTGCTTCTACAAAGTCCAATGCAAAGCAGCTTAAACTGAGAAGCTTGAAAGGGACTAATTTAAGGGGCCTGATATTTAGAGCTTTTGCTTTTGTGAAGGACAGCAGGAATCTCAAGTTCCAGTCTTAAAAGTGACTTTGGATCCTTTCTGGTTACCAGGTGTTCTACAGTAACTGTTCTCTGATTTTTTTTTTTTTTTATTTTTTTTTGTGGGTGCTTGCTCTCATGCTCCTTGTTCTTTAAAACTGAGCAAATTAAAATTGTCCTAATTAACAGCTTGCAACATTCCAAAACAGTTATCTTCATACAACAGTAAAGCCTTATCGCATCCACTGCTACCTATATGAATCTCATCATTAGTACCAACACATTGGATCATCATTGTCATCACTGAACTGAGGTAGAGAAAGGTAGAGAAATACCATATTTAGCCTACCAGACATGAGGCTACCTGGTGTGACTTGACTAAAAGTATTTAGGAAGGAGCAGGATTCAAAAACATCTTGAATCAATGCCCAGAGCACTAATTATCAGGGATGTTCTTGACAAATTATAACTCAAACTAAAATAAATTAGGGAATTAAAATAATCCAGTTTGTTTGTTTGTTCATTTGTTTCTAAATAGAATTTTTAGCCATTTTGTACACGGAATGCAGGGAATGAACACTGCAGCTCTTGGCAAGTCTGCAGCACTCTGTCTTCCTTCTTCCTCACGTGTGTTTCTTTGCCCTGTTTGAAGGAATCACTTTTACATACTGAATCAAACAAAAATCCATACATAGCCTTTCTAGGCAAAATAGACAAGAGAAGGGAGGAGGAGAGACTGTCTGCATGTACATATGACAAACAAAAAGAAAATATAAAGAAGGGACAGTGGTGAGAAAATAGACAGCAAATTTGAAAGTCAGGAGACTGGATATTAGAGTGAAATTAATGATGAAGCTTTGGGTGGGGAAGTCTTACCATTAAAGACTGTCACTTCTCTTTCATCTCAGCTTCCGCTATAAAACCCAGTGATACAGATTTTGGAAACTGTAAAGCTGATTGATAAAGTTTAATTGGTTTGGGGAAGATGAATACTGTGGCTATTGCTTCTAACTCTTGCTCTTCCATGTTCTGTCTTGCTCATTCACTGAGTCTGTATTTGGAATGCAAGAAAATATTTCACAGCTACCATGACATTATCTTTTTTATCACTGTTTGACATTTTCATGGCCCATGATCACAGTGGAATTTTCTCCATAAAGTGATATCTTCTCCACATGACTAAAGTAGAGTTGAAAATCAAGCTTAGGAAGAAAACAAGGTAAACATACCTGACCACAGCCTTGTGTCAGGAAGGAAGGTGACCTGAGACTGACAGGTAGAAGGGGAAAAGATTCCCAACTGGAGTATAAATTAGCTTGTTCATGTTCTTTTAAATAGTTTGTGTGACCTCTAGTGGCCTTTGCTGCCTGCTGTGTCCCTGTGACTTCAATTTGTGGAAGCCACCTGGACCTCCTGATGCATCAGCGTATTCACATGGATGTTAGATGCTTTTAGAATTCTGTGATGAAAGCACATGTCAGACAGGGGTTAGGGATAGACATATCCATACTTTTTCCTTAAATAAACAAAGGGAAAAATATTTTTAATTGAAATGAACATGTCAGCTTCCTCTTTCTCCTGCGAGAACTTCTCCTAAGATGCAATCACAGAATGGTTGAAGTTGGCTTACTCCAACCCTTTGTTTAAAACAGTCACCTAGGATGGGCTGTTCAGGTCTGTGCCCAGTTGGATTCTGAATTATTTCAAAGAATGGAGACTCCACAGCCTCTCTGGACAATATCTTCCACTGTTCAGGCACACTAATAGGGAAAAATACTCTCTCTTTTTTTAATGTTTAAGCAAAATTTTTTGTATTTCAGTTTATGACAATTGCTTCTTGTTCTCTTACTGGATTCCACTGACAAGACTTAATGCATGCTTTTATTAAAGAATATGAAGAACATATGATACGCACAGGACAGGCAGATTAAAATAAGAGATTTTAAAACTACACACACACATATTTTTGCAGAGTGGATTTTTCTTCCTTTCTTTCCATTACCCCAGAAATTTCCAGGGCCTCTGAGCTATAGCACACTCCACACAGTTCTCTCTCTGTGCTTTGTTTGACTTGGCTATGTATTTGCTCCCTACTGCTCTCAGGAGCCTGCTCCTCTCTGCTCCTTCTGGATGTTCCCAGCTTGCCCTTTTTATTCCATCCCTGGTGACCCAACATGTTCTCTGTGGCATCCCTCACTTCTATAGACACTCTGGCTCATAAAAAGACATAAACTCACCCTCAGTCTCCAAATACGAAGCAGAATTTTGTAGCAAAGAGAATTCAAACAGGTGATCTTCTTCTGTGCTTTTTAGTCACATTTATTAATGGATCACAATATAAATAGTGTACTGTAGGAGAAGAACAAATAAACCACATACTTTCCATCATTGCTGGGTTTGCTGACTGTTAGGTGTAGATGATAAACATTACTGCTAGTTCTACAGTATACTGGTGTGCTTAGATTAAGTTGGGGACTTTGTCCCAGTGAAAAAGATGCATTAATGCAAATGAGAACAATTTCTTTTACAGGGTTTGTATTGCATTGTGCTGTGAGCAACAGATGGTGGGAGTACTTGTATGGTGAGGTGTACACAGGCGGATGACGTAATGAAGGTATTCATTGCTTATCCTAGAATCCTTTTACGTTATAATGTAGATGTTAATAGATTTGTCTTTCTAGCTCTTTTTGCATTGTATATCACTGTCTTGTCCCTATATTACAGAAAATAATTGGGTCAAAGACAATGATAAAGATCATTAAATATTATTGCATCAATACTTTATGCACACTAATTCTAGATTATATACTACAGTAACAATTTTAATCCCTTGGCTAAAATCAACACAGGAAATATGTAAGACAAGCATGATGATGTTCCAGCATTTTAAACTTATTCTTTTGTTTTATGGTTTTTTTAACCACAATGTCTGCCTCTGCTAATGAAAAAAATTAGCTATATAATCCACCAATGTATCACCATGTCACCAACCTTGATTAACTTTAAATAATGAGGATGGCAATGAGAATAGTATCACATTAAAACTCCATCAGAAAAGCTTAGCTGAATTTGATTTTCTCACATGTATGAGCAAGAGAATTTTCTGATTCTAACAGCATATCTGAAAGTAGGAAGCCTTTTGCAATCAGAGAAAAGTTGTATTAAAACAATCAAAGAAAAAAAAACAAAAAACAAACCAAACCAACATTCATCTTAATCATCAAAATATATTTCAAGTCACCAGACTTTGGTCTAGTCTGGACATTTTTCAACCTCAAAGAATATTTGTTTTGACCTTTTTGACCTTTTGTTTTAATAATTTAACAGTACAATTCTAATACTCAGGTAAGTCCAGAGAGAAGGCAGGTTCTGAGCTGGTATTGCTCAGGCTGAGCAGATTCCTTTGTTCTAGAAAGAAGAAGCTCATCTTTCTTGCTAGATACGTTTACACTGTGCTGCAACTAAATAAACATGGCAAATATACACATCTAGTTTTGTGGGTTTTAGTGTTTAGTTCTCCCTAAAGAAAAAGCTGAATCCTCACCTCTTTGTGGAAGATACAATGTACTGTTAACATTGAGTTTTTATTTCTGCTCAGCTGTAAAGATAATTTATAAATGCTATCTCTCTGCCATAAGGTAAGCAAAGATAATAGACCTGATTTGTACACAGCATATGGGCCTTTGTTTCCAATTTATTTCCTATTTTATTTCTTGGATTTGCCTAAGGCCTATGTTCTGTTTTTTATAGGAATTAATCCAAAAATGAATCCTAAAAAACATCTCTTCAAAATGTGCATTGCTTTTTTTATTAACGAAGTGTAATTCAGACATCTGCTAAACTGTCCCGCAGTATAACCATATAAAAGACAAAACTAGCACAACTCTAGCCAATTATTGTGTTAATTTTATGTTGTGGAAGTTTAGCGTCTGCATTTAATGGATATACGTTATTGATGAAAATGCACAGTTTAAAAACAGCTTCTGAAATTTAATCACTTATGTAGAGGAAAATTCTCTGTTAATATATAAACATTAAGCATGATTTTTGGATCACACTGGGTGTTTTACATTGTATTTTTTAATACAAAAGAAAAAGTTTTAATTAATGTAGTTCAAAGAAAGCTATGAAATAGCTTAATGGGTCTACTTCCGGCTTAATGTCTATGACCCTTACCAACATCCAAACCTTTGATTCTAAAACCTTCACCAAAGCTCTTTCTAGCCCTGGAAAAACCAAAACTCTTTCAGGAAGGAGTCTATGTTTTTGGAAGTTAGAATCCAATCTCCTATGAGACTGCTGTACTTTAAAGAACAGAATTAGCTCTTCCTTATTTTCTGTATCAAAGGACTTTGGCATATGGATCAGCATTTTCAAATGGATTCAGTTATGTGTTGGGATTAATTTAAGTCCTAACATGACCAGCAAAAACTTGGTAATACCTATTTTGTTACTGTTTGGTTCCTGTTTGCTGCTGCGTCTACAACAACAGTTTTAGATGCTTCAATTATGGCCCATGTGGTTGGCTGATATTGTGTCTCTAATGGAGGGTAAAACTGAGTGGTGGTAACAGATGATACATCCACTTGAATCCTCTCTCAGACTGAAAGAGAATGAGTTAGATTAAACTATTTTCAAGATAATTTTTTATTAAAGTAGCTTTGCTTTTGAAATGGACAAAACAAATTCATAGAATCTAGCACAGAATTCAGTTCCAGACCTTTTTTTTCTTTATGAAATATTAATTTTACTTAAGTCCATTAGTACTTAAAATAAAATTTCTTTGTATGAATTGCTCATTGATTTCCAAGGAATGAGGATTTCACCCCAACATCTGACAGTGTCAGAATTTACCAGACAAATTAAACTTATGTTATTTTCTTTATTTTCTTTTTTTTTTTTTTTTTTTTTTTTTTTTTTTTTTTTTTTTTTTTTTTTTTTTTTGCTGCAAAATAAGCTAACTGCCTGCTTGCACACTTCCTATTTGGACTTGCTCCAGAAACTGAAGCCAGAAGGCAGAGTGTGATTTATAGTTCTTGCCACAAATAAGACAACACATCCCCAAAACTATGCTTTTCCCCCGCTTCTAATCAGTAGAGCTTGAATGACAATTCCATCTACCAGGACTATAGAAATATTAGAAAGGCCTTGCCTCTTATAAATAGAGAGTCTGTTTTTATACTCTGCCTGGGGGGAAATTTTGCCCTTTTGTTTTAAGTTGCCAGGTGGCTAAATGAAATAAAATACAGAACTGGGTTCTGGAGGAAAAAAATTCGCACAATCCTGCAAATTTTCATTGTAGCTACTTCCCCAAAGCAGTGAGTGAATAACAGAATGTCATTTTCTGTGCCCATTTCTAACGAGTGCTATAAAGAAACCATATTTCTATTAACTGATTAGAAGACTTAAAGAGAGACAGCTGAAGGTGCACAGGGTGCTCACATCCCATCTGGTCTCTGTCTCCAGAGACAGTAGTGCCACTCTGGTGCACATTTCTTGCAGGTAGCTCAGAGAAAGGGGCTATGAAGCTTTGCTAAAAGTGTAGTTATAATATTTATCTGATTCTGTGAGGTTCCAGTCCTCTCAGAGGTTAAGAGGCAGTCTTTGGGTTGAGTTCTCAATATTCAGAGAAGACCTCAAACTAGTCTGAGATACTTACAGTCATTTTAAATGCCATGACCCCCAGGTATCTATGAAAGGACATTAATGCAGAAAAAAATTAATGACAATTCCTCTTGTCATCACATGCATGCTGTAGGAGCTGTAACTCTAATTTAAAGAAGACTGGAAGCTGGAAAGGGCCCACAAGGATCATCCAGTCCAGCTCTTAAGTAAATGGCCCATACAGGGATTAAACTCACAGCCTTGGTGCTATTAGCAACATACTCTAACCAACTGAGCTAATCTCACAGTCATTCATGTGTGGATTCCATTCCACATATCTTGAAACTACAAAGTGCCAAAGAAGAATTTGACTGTAGTAGAACAATCAGTTTAATTTCAATTAATTTGAATATTTCAGCAAGTAAATCAGATTTATAAGCACTTGGAGAAAAGCTGATGATGAATATTGGCCAACTTTGACCATCAAGGACAAACAGTAACAAGGCAGTGTCATTTCTATCATATGAAGCAGTATGTGTTTTCTGAGAAGGTCTTGTTCCACATGGCATTTTCATGCATACATTAGGGGCATAAAATAGAAGCATTTTACATGAGATGCAAAACTAGTTCCATGCTCAGAGTTATCAACAACTGAAGGACAGGATACCATTCAGAGGGACCTAGAAAGGCTCAAGAAGTGGATGCCTAGGAATCTCATGTGGTTTAATGAGACCAAGTGCCAGGTGCTGCACCTGGATTGGGGCAATCCCCGGTATCAACACAGGCTGGGGGATGATGAGATCGAGAGTAGCCCCAAGAAGAAAGACTTGGGAATGCTGGTGGATGAGAGGCTGGACATGACCCAGCAACAGGAACTCACAGCTCAGAAAGACAAATATGTCCTGGGCTGCATCCAGAGCAGTGTGGGCAGCAGGGCCAGGGGGGGATTCTGCTCCTCTGCTCTGCCCTCATGAGACGCCACCCGAATACTCCATCCTCAACACAAGAAGGACATTGACACGTTGGAGGAAATCCAGAGATGGGTCATCAAGTCAATCAGAGGGATGGAGCACTCATATGAGGAAAGGCTGAGAGAACTGTGGTTGTTTGGTCTAGAAAAGAGAAGGCTTCAGGGTGACCTAACTATGGCCTTCTGAAGGGAACTTGCAGGAAAGATGGGGCAAGACTTTTTACAAGAGCATGTATTGATAGGACAAGGAGAAATTCATTCAAATTGGAGGAGAGTAGAGCAAGAGATTAGATTTCAGGAAAACATTTTTTACTGTGAGGGTGGTAAGGCACTGGAACAGTGCCAAGGGAAATGGTGGATGCCCCATTCCTAGAGGTGTTCAAGGCCAGGTTGGATGGGGATCTGAGCAATCTGGTCTGGTGGAAAGTGACCCTGCCCACATCAGGGGAGCTGGAACTGGATTATCTTTGAGGCCCCCTCCAACCCAAACCATTCTAGGATCCCATGATTCTGTGAATTTACAAAGCACAAAGAGGAGTGAAGTGACAGAATAGGGTATATCCTATATCCATATTCATATTCAGGACACGTAGACAAGAATACAGATTAGAAGATTAAGAACATGTGAGCTCAGAAACTTCTTAAAAATCACAGAACTTTTTAAACCAGAGCATCAAATTGAGTTTTTAAAATAAACAGATAAAATTACTGATAAAATTAACATTAATAAATAGCCAAGCCTTGCGATATTAACTTCTGAGTCCTACAGAGACTCAGAAATTAAATTTACAAAAGGTAATAGAAAATCAAATAATTTTGAAAGACACTTCACAGAAATAGATACAAACAATTTAAAGAGTGCTACTAGGGACAGTACAGCTAAGGACCAACATATCTGACTTTCATGCTGGAAAACAAAGTGTAAAAATAAATAGAATTAATAGAGAACATAATGTACAAGGGAAGGTCAGTATAATAAAATGAAATTTTGTGTCTCACCAGAAGTCTTTCAAGGACCACTTAACACATGGATAAAACATGAGGAGAGGATGCTATCACAAGCTGAATAGGAAACAATTTTTCAATGCTGTGTTGTGAAAAGGATAATGCCAAACTTGAGCAACAGGTATAAGAGCAACATAACTCTGATTTCCTTAACACTGGCTGCATCTCAGTATTATATGCAGTCTTCTTGTAATGCACTCCAAAGAGAAAGAAAGCAAACAAGCTGCTTGGACAGATTAATCAGGAGAGAAAATAAGAGAAAGAAAAAAATCTTAGAGGCATGAACAGCAATGATTGAAAAATCTGACCTTGCTTAGTCAAGACGTGACAGAGCTTAGAAAAACTAGTAGTTCTTACAATCTAACAGGTCATGCAGAAACAAGCAATAAATGTTATTTCATTTTCCATATCCAGTGCTAGTAGGATAAGAAATAATGTATTTAAGTTTCAGCAAGGGCTAGACAAGGTGTTGGGGAATGTTAACTAAATTTAAAATGCAATTCCCTGGGACATGGTATTTATCACTAAATATAAAGCATTGCATAGACACCTATCTGGAATGTCGGAAGGATTACAGGGCTCAGAATATACTTCCCAGACTAATTTTCTATGATTCATTAATTATATCCACACATTTCAAGTTCCGTTTCAGGAATTTTAATCTAAGCACTTAACCTCAATAATTTTAGAATAGTTCAATCATTACTTTAAATCTTATATTTCCAAAAAAATATTTCTGTTTTCACACAGAAAAGTGCAGGTCCAGTGCTTGTCAAGACTTGCTAGAGTACTCCGCAAAGATTAGTTTGGACAACCTTTATCCCAAGCCATCACCATTTCAAAGTGTTGATTACAGTCATGCCTGGTCTCAGTTAAGAGCTGGTAATGAATGACATGCATTTTTTCCAACTACAACCTTGAATCAGGTATGTTTTTCAAATTGTAGGTTGGTTTCAAATTTAAGGCTTTTTATGTGGAGGTGTTTTACATTGGAATGCACACATTTAGTAAGCAAATGGGGAAGAGAACACTTTACTACTAAAAGAATTCAAGACATGTAAATAGGCAATTCTAGAACAAGTGACTTTTCATTTCCAAAGAACCTAAAAAATCCCCAAGTGTCCCTGTAATTTAATAGGAAAAATGTCAGAAATACCTCTAAATCCTTACAGGTGAACAAGCTTTGGGGAAAGAAAATTATTTTGGAAGACTTGTGGAACCCCAAAATAATATGGGCTTGAAGAGCTCCTAGGAGAAGATTCTACAAAACCTAGACAAAAAAGCAAAGTTCAGTGTGTCTTAGAAAGATCTTTAGAATCTAAAACAGACCTGCCTTGAATGAGAGAGTTTTCAGCACAATACTATAATTCAATAGTGTTCATTTGCTACCTGTCCTTTTTAAGGGTCTATAATGTTGTTGTATTTTAAGGGTTTAAATAGTTTTTATTTGCATTTTACCATAATCTAGTTCAGACTGTGGATATTAAAATACATAGAGTTAACAGAAAGCTATTTTAAATCAACAGATGTGGTGATCCTTGAAATTGAATTTTTATCAAGTTCATAGCTTCCCTAAATATTGATGCAAGAAATTTGAAAGGTAAAAAATCTATTCTTTAAGCTGCACAGATAAGAGGCTGTATCAGGAGATTAAGAAAGAAAGAAATATTTTTCAGTAGTAGCAGTGTGTCACTATAGTGAACAGGACAACTAAAACCTGAAGGTCCCAAAGGAATTGTTCAAGAGTGTTGCAGTCGAGGTGTTTTCTGGTCCTACTGCCTGATCACTTGAACCTTAGTGTGTTAAACAAGCATGAAGCAGTGTTTTGAAGGTACTGTCAAGGAGACAGTACCACTGTCAGTGGTCACTTTACTGAACAGGCACAAGAAAAAGAGTAGGTTCAGCCAGTATGCTTCTACAGCACAAGATAGAACAGAAAATTTGCAAAATAAAATGCCTCTGCATGACTAAGGAATGCTTTTCCCAAGAGAATGGTCACAGCCAGAGAGAGCTATAGCTGCACAGGGAACAAAAACTGGTTGCTTTTGATGACAGCTAAACAAGACATGATATGTCTGTTGAGAACATAGATGTAGAATATAGGTCTGTGAGAGAGGATAAAGAGCTAAAATAGACAAAGGCTTTTATAGTCCAGGAATACATCATGAGGAATGGGGAGTGTTATTATGACAATAGAATTGGAGGAATTGCCTAGGGAAAAGCAAAAAAATTATCTTTGATTGAGAAGTGTGGGGGGACTCTCACTAGTGGGGGTTACTACTTATTGGCAAGCACACTGACTGAAATTATGCCTTCTCTTTCATAATAAATGTTGAATGGCTAAAACCAGAGAAGCTGTGGATGATTGCACAGCTAGAGCTGCCACTACCAGCAAGCCAAGAGTAGCTAGGGACTACAATCCACTCACTGACGCAAATTCTGGAAGGTCAGAGTAGTTTCTGTGTGGCGATCAGAGACCACAGTGCAACCTTGAGGAGGGGAGTGATGCACTAGCACACACCACAAGAAGATTTTATGTGTCAGAAAATAAAGTCAAGATAGACCTCATCTTAATTTGCCATTGCAGGTGTAAAGTAGAAATGTTTTATGGAAAATTGTTCCTTTAGAGAGAGATACTACAAAGATGAGGGGTTTCGTCAGAGATAGACCTGTAGATTCTTAGACACACACTGTTTTTACAGCTATCACATTATGATTCTCATTAAAAAAGTTATTCTTCTTCATGCTAGCAGGCATGGCAAAGTAAGCACTGCTGCAACTTCTGTAACCAGACTCAAAATCTGAAAAGAGTATTTGTTTCCAGGAAAGTCACACTAAGCTACTCTCCCTGATGGTCCAGCAGGCATTTTGATGGTCTCCATCATCATTAGGAGTGCCCTTATGGATCAGGCTAGATGGAGAAAAATACCCTGTCTCTAATCCTGGCAAGAAATTTTGCTACCTAGTATCTTAAATCAAATTCTTTGCCCTTTCAGATAACAATGGAAAAAACAATTTTTATGGTCTATTAAAGAATTATAAAATGATGACATTTGTCTCCTATTATCCAGAAATAAATTATTTAATAGACATTTTCATTAAAAGTGCTTAAGGCTAGATTGAAATATATGCAACCAAAAAGATTGTAATGGCAGCATATTATTACCTCATTTGCTCCTGGCTACTACAAGGTACTTCAGGAGTCTGTGTGGTTCATGAGTTTATACACCCAAACAGAGAGATAAAACATAAATCTTCAGATTTCAATGGATACTTTTTGTGAAGCAGCTCTGGGTTAAATGAGGAACTTCACATATTCAGAGTGTTATGTGGTGATTTAAAATGCACAGTACATTTGACATAATAATATATGACCAAAGGCCATAGGGCCTGGAAGATGTGGTACAGCCAGAATAGTTCCAAGAATTCTTTTGAAGAGGAGGCCTTGGTGATACCCTTTATCCTTGAAGACTACTTGAAGATGCAAAATTCTCTGGAGAGAAACCTGTGAAGAAATAAAGAGGTTAATGTGTCTACTTACAATGACAGGAAGTAACACAGTCAGGCTGTACCACATGCAATGCACAGTAATAATTTGAAAGTCTATTACAGATGTAAAGAGGTTATAAACACGGTTTGTAGGAAACAGGAGGCATCCCAAAGCCCTCTTCTGTCAGGTACTCACCAGCAATGAAAGGAAGCCCTTTCAACAGCATAATTCTGCTCTGGGAGATGTCTCTTTCTACAAGGGCACATTTTGCATAATCAATAGAAAATTATTCCTAGTAAAATTGCAGGTTATGATGAAGATCCTATCAGACACAGTTGCAGCCAGTAATATGAAGTCAGGGAGTCTGAACATTGTAAATAAGTACTGAGGCAAAATTAAGCAGTCCTTGAGACACAGTAAGAATATTTTGAAAATGCATTTTCCATATGACTTGGCGATGGCTGAGAAGAATGGCAGATTTTCATCTATTTCCTTTTCTCAGTGCAAATAATTTGCTTTAAATACATAGAACTGGGTGGAGTCTTTGAAAAACTAGAACCTGGTTATTAGAAGAATATCTGATGCATTTAGAATTAATCACTTGGGCCACCAGAGAAAATGCCTTTCTAGTCCCCAGAGAAAATCACAGGACACTGGGCAAAAATCTGAAAGGTAAAAATCAATGGCAAAGAAAATTCTTTGGACTGTGAAACCATGCTGAGGAGTGTGAATAATGGAGGCATGACACAGAAACCAACTCTTGTTACTAATTGTCTTTATAGAACTTTATTGCAAGGATCTTTTTGATCAAAATAAACATGGAATTCACCTTACTTAACTCTAGGAACAAATAAAGCTGTGAAAGTAGGACACTGAAGTAAGGTCAGAATCAAAAGATGTTGTGGGATTGATTTATTAAAAAAATATATTTCTTAGATATTTCTGTGGGTTGATGTAAATTAAAAGTTTCAGCATTCTATTTCATTTAAGATGCATCAAAGTGCTGAAATTCATATATGTCCTTTGAGACCAGAATTTACTTTTTCTCCACATTTCTAGGCTTTCCTTCTGTGGAATGAATTATGATTTAAAAACAAATCAGTATTGTATTATTTCTGAAAATTGTTTGGGTTTTTGGTTCTTTTGGTTTTATCACCAGTGGCATAACTGGCAATATTGGTGTTTTGCTATCTTCTAAAATTAGAACCAAGAAGTACATAATTGACACAATTATTTTTTTCTAAAATTAAAAATGTGGAACACGTTTGAAAACCTGGCTGATTACCAAATATTCTACAGCAAAACAAAAAGAAGATCAGACAAAATGTATATTTAAATATTTTTTATTATTTTTATACTAAAGTTTGATATTTGTTGTCTTGATTAATAACCTTTGTAATTTGTAAATTTGGTAATGTTTCATTGCATCAGCCTAGATTAGGGTGCTCCAAGCCTCCTGATGTGCTACGGCAAATATAAACTGCAATTTAGTTCCTTAGGAATTCTAAAAATTTAACATAGATTCTTGTTTGTATTTCTTTAGGAGTGCTGTTATTAGTTTGAAATTTAACTATATTAGAAAGCACAAAAGTAAACATATTCTGGAGTGCAGAAAATGGGCTTGCATTCAACGCTGTATTACGCAACATAGTATAATAAACAGACTTAGAGTAAAGCCTCAAATCAAACCTCCTTTGAGAGGCCCCTCAACACACAGGTTAATTAAAATCTGCATTTAAATCTTACCATTTGGGACACATCTGGTTTACTTAACTTATGCCAAATTATAGGCTATAAAATTTCTTTGCAAAGACATCTTTTTAAATGCAAAGAAGCTTTCATAAATGCTGTCCATTCGCTAATGTTTTAAAAGAAGAACAAAGTGATGCACTGGGTGAATTATATCCTCTTATTTTCCTTATATTCTTCTTATCCTTTCTGGCTTTAAAATTTTCAGACTCTGTCCCTAAGTGGGTCTTATGCAATCACCCTGATTTTTCTAATATGTGGCACTGTTGTAAACACAACTCCAAATGTAATTTGTTTGATTTTCTTGCACTTTTATCATAGCAATACCCTGTTATTCCCTACTCAGCTGGCCTAGTGTAATTCCTTAGATGATTTTCTTGCAGCATCACTTAACCATATTTGATTGCTTTATGTAAAACACAAACATTTTATGTCCCGTGTCTGCCTGTCAGATTGTCGGTCACACCTGTTTGTGCTGTTTTGTTTTGTTTGCCTGGTTTTAATGTTTTTGCTTGATTTTAAGCAAGTAGTAAAGTAAGAGGTATCACAATCAGCCAGATGCTTGAAAATATGTGGAAATGAGTGGCAAGGGATTGCAAAGACTGTAAGTGTCCATTCTCAGGGAAAGCTGGACAGAACTCCAGCAAGGTCAGTCCATGGCCATGCCTTGGCTTATCACTATGTCTCTTCATCACTACTTCATCAGCTTTTGCCTATTAATGAGCAAGATTCGTATTTAAATGGTGGCAAATAACATGGAAAGAGCTAGAAGAGCTGCTCAGGCACAACAGAGACATTACACTAGAGGTGGGCACTGAGCTAAATGTAGGGGCAAAGTGAAAATGGACTTGAAAAAAGAGGGGAGAGAAGAGTGGAGAGGAATATAAGACACAGTAAATAAATTCATAGCACATCGGTTTCACCACTTGCTCGTGCAAGGATTTTAATGCGGAGGGAGAACCCTGGCTGGGAGCCCGTGCTTTTCAGAAAGTTGTGATACATTTTGGGGAAGAATTCTGTGGTATATTCACTTAAAAATGTACAGAATTAGAATTAAAAGAAGCCACAAAGCAAAGGGGAAAAGGAATGAACAGAACAGATACGGACTTGTAATACTTCTCTATACTTGTAATACTACATCTTCTACCTATAAACTGTGTAAACACTAAGCACAAGGGAAATTATGGAAGTATCAAAAGGAAAAGTTTGCTAATAAACAGACTTTTTCTTTAGGGAAATCAAAAGAACTAAAATAGCTAACATATAGACTCAGACTCAGAAACATGGTTGAGAAATACTGAAGACTAAGCAAAGCTTTAGAAAACAAACCATAAAAAATCTTTGTCAGATAAATTGACAAAATTATCTAATGCTGTTTACAGCCATATTTGAATGGATGAGAAGGGCACAGAAGTGTGACAAGAATACATTCTTCCACTGGCTAAAACCAGGATTCTGCCAGCTTAAATAAACTATTTTTGTATCATATCTGGGATGGAAAAACAAGTGACATTCAAGAATAAAAGAGAAAAGACATACGTAGGACATCCAACTGAGCAATGATCAGAGGAAAAGAAGCATATTCAGGAGTTTGTTTTTGCTATATTAAAAGCCTGTTTTGAAAACAACTTCAAATTATTTCATTTGATCATTTGAGGAATGTACGCAACATCGGTAGGTTTATCAATCAATTTATACTGGCTTTCTTTTCTTTAGCATTTTTTTTCAAAATTCAATATAAGGATATTTACACCTGTAGTACAGATATGCCTTCAGTTATATTAATTCTAACAAAGCATTTATTATAAAGGTTTATTCATTTCAGAACTATCTATTCTATGATGTTTTATTTAACAGCAGAAAGTCTGAGAATACGTAGAAATAATGAAATCATAATGTTTTCAAGATGAGGTTTTCCTCCTTTAAGAGAGGAAGTTTTTTTATTGTTGTAAAGGTAAGTTGATTTAACCATATGAGAACCCTGAATTAGATTAAAGCAAAGCCTATCATCCTATTACAGCTTTACAAATTCATCAAGTAGACACATCACTGTGTAAGACAGACAAGATATAATTAGATGTTCACCAAATAGGAGGTAACGGAAAGGTTGCCTTTCAAAAAATAAGGAAATAAGAAATCAGAACATTTCAGGAACCTACTAAGGATTCTGTTTAAGTAACAAAAAATATGGAAGGTGCCCTATACAATAGATACACACTAAATCATCTCATTTGAATATGATATTCTTTTAATATCTGTCTGGTAATTTATTTAACTTTAAACTAGATTTCAGATCCTTATCTCTTTAGATGAGCGGGCAATTGGCATATAACATAAATATATGCTTCTTAGAGAAGTATTGAGTGATCTGGAATATATATCCACTTCAGATTAAGCAATGATTTCCTACATTTTTAACTTACAAAGCAAAATCTCAATATGATAATTAATTAGTTGCTTTAAATATTAGTAAGGTTTAAATATTAGTAAGGTTAAAGATTCAGAATCTGTTCAGAAGAGAAAAATAAGCCAGAGCATAAGAATAAGTCTTTAAGAAAGTCTTATAAGAAATGTAATCTCATTAGAGAAGCCAACCGTCACACTAAGAAGGGTAGTGTCTTCTAAAGTGGAATTGGCAGCTTGTAAAGACTTCTCAGAAACTGATTTTTGTTCAGTTAAGGTTACAGAAGCACGGCAGAAACTATTACTTACTTTGTCATGGGTTCCCACAGTACATTCTCTTTCAGAAGGCTTAATTTAGACTAAATCATAAACCAGAAATTGTGGAGTAGTAGTAATAGAAAACAATAAAAGCCAACTTTTTTTTTGACCAGACTTTTCTGGTTTTAAACAATTTAAGCAACTCTGCAGGTACTCCTACAGCTAAGATAATGTTTTTTAATCCTCTCGATATTCTTACAAATGTTCAGGTACTAGTCTCTAAACTAGAGTACACAGGATGTACAAGGACTTTATTACAGAACTTTTAACGTATGCACTATGTGTCCTAACCTGTAGCTCAGTATTACAGTATTTTCATTGTTAGAAATAGGCCACAGGTTTTGTACTGAGTTTATGAGGCCTCAGGACTACGGCTTGTCAAGCTTCCTTTGTCTGACTTTGTCGCGATCTGACTGGAACTTTGCTTTGACCTAGTTTAGTTGTTACTGTATTTTTGTCTTATAACCAGATAACAATGTTTAATTAGTTTTAATATGGCTTGTCCTTGTATGGTATAACCAGTTTAATATATAGTTATAAAAAGCAGTTGTTCTATATAAAATTATATATTTGTGAGTCTAATGTAATGAAGCAATGTGAGAATTACAGGTCTGGTATATTAGTGGAGTCCTTGAGAAGAGGAAGCAAAGGGAGCAGTATAGAGGAATAGTGGTGTGGGATAAGAGCTGAGTCACAGCCTGACACCAGAGATCTCATGGCTATAAACAATTCATCAACAGTCAGTTAAAGAAATGCGGACCTGAACAAAACTGGGGTTTGGGGGTATGACAAGTGCATCATATGCAGTAAAATTGAATGTACTGTGGACTTGCACAACAATAGAAAGGAGACAGTGTGGTAAAAGAGCAATAGAAAAGAAACAAATATTACCCCAGCAGCCTAAAGTGAGAAGAAAACAACAATTTTATCATAGTCTTCCCTTTAAAATAATTTGGCTGCTAATGATTTACTATGTGGTACCATAACAGGTTGAAGGATCCCAAAGGACAGTGAAAGGTACAACAAAACCATTGGCAGCTAGGAAATGTGTGATACATTTCTAACTTTTGTTATTGAAGATTGTTTTGTTTTTTTTTTTTTTTTACTTTGGTTTGGTTTGGTTTTTTTAGTAATGGTGGTTGGTATCTTCTCTTTATGCTCTTTATTTTCTTCGTTTTCTTCTGTAGGTTGGTATCTTCTCTTTATGCTCTTTATTTTCTTCGTTTTCTTCTGTAGGTAGATGTTGGCTTAGCTCTCCGATTAAACTTTTAAGATTTTGGTTATACTAATAATGAACTTCTGGTTTTATGTACAATCATTGTTTACTTTTTACCTATAATGTTTTTAAGCAGAAGTGTGGATATTGTGATGATATAATTCCATGATGTTTTGTATATTGTTATTGAATTCCTGTGGAATCCATATATTAAGGAAAACTCTCAAAATGGTAAAGCAGTTTCTTATCTTTGACTAGAGTGCCTCTAGGTCAAGCTACGGTTTTTCAGCAGAGCTGCATACTGAGAAATAATAAAAAAGCCTAGCTTTTACCCAGTGCTTATCTCCAGGTGAGTAAAGGATGTATTATTTTTCCCATTATAAGCAAGAATCAACAACCATGCAGAACCAGTATCATTAGCATTTTGGTGTCAGAATTTGTATTTTCTATGCACTAGATGACACTGAAGGTTAGAAATTTATATGTGGATCTATAAAAGAAATCATAACTGACCTAGATGGACTTCTGCACAAATTATTCTAATCTGACAGTGGTTTTATAAGGTTTTTGGCTAAAAAGATATGCTTCAGGATTCATTCTAAAATGTGAAACTGTTAGAATAACTCCCTGTGAAGAACACTGTAACAAGATCTACAGATTATGCCAGTCTTTTAAAATTGCCATGCAATTTACATTTTGTTATCTTTTTCATAAAGAGATGCATCCAAGTACTCTTTAAGGATGTGGATACCCTATTAAAAATATTAATATAAATTCTTATACAATACGAAAATAGAGCTTTTAGCATTAACTTTGAATTTGCCAAAATGAAAAGCTTTTATTTTGTCAATTCAGTTTATGGTTCTAACATATCTTCAAGAATTTAGTATACGTAGCTGGTGAAAATAAACTGAAAAATACGGATCTAAAACTCACAGAGCAAATCCCGGTCCCCTCTGTGCCATTCATGTTGTTCAACAGGCTCATAACACACCAGAGGTTGTTCAGCAGGGATGCATTTGCTGATGTATGTGTGTGAAATGGAATGTTGCAGGAACACATGGCAGGTGGTGAGATGCTGAGGAGAGGCGACAGGCATGATGATGATTGTCCATCACACCGTTGTCTTCCTCCCCCTTTGCAGCACCTGCTGAGGGCTCTGTGTCAAACTGCTTGTGGGTCACCGTCAGAGGGCTGAAAGGATCTGTCCTAATTTGCCTCTTCCTTTGGCTGACCTGAGAAAAACCTGCACATGATAAAATATGGCATATACTTCACATGACGGGCTCCAGCCAGGGTAGCCAAGCAGGAAAAACAAAAGGAAAAAACCTGCAAGCAAATTCAACAGAGCATTACCAAAGATGTGTCAGGGCTGGAAGTGGTTAAAACACCCAAATATCTAGTGTGGCTAAAAGATCTTTCTGAAGGATGGCTTCTGAAGCACAATTTCTGAAAAATTATGAGAGATATCCTGATCATAAAGCTTTGAAGGTCATAGTATTCATTAGAAAATACAACCATATTTTACAGCAAGCTGTAAATTCTAACTTGAGGAAATTTATGTTATTTCAGGCATATAATACTCTGCACTAAACTAATGCTGTTAGTGTTTTACTCATAACTTTCTTATTTACTATGGTTATTTCACTTATCCTTCATCAGCTGTCTAACTCTAAATTCAAATGAGTGCATGTCATCTTTTAGAATTAATGCAGAGAAAGCATTCATCTGACAGTGAATTTCTTTACTACTTCAAATTAACATCAATCTTTCAAACATTTATACATTTTTTCTCCTAATCAGACTGTTTGCTGGATTATTGAGGCTTGCTAAAATGCTTCTCTAAACAATTTATCTTCTATATCAAGGTGGAGGAATGTCTGCTGGGGTATTTTGTTTTACTTGACAAGCATGCAGCTTTCCAAATTCACTGCAACTTAGCAGACACTAGTTCCTTTGGGGGAAAAAATGGAAAAAGAAAAATAAAATTTAAAAAAAAATTGGAAAATATATGAAACAAAGAATTTTTCTCAGTCCAGGCAAAAAATTACTAATGATGTACTAATTCAGTCACTTAAAATAGGCAGCAACCCTAATTGAATCCTACAAATAGAGAAAAAAATAGAAGAAATTTTTGCATTGTTTTATTTACCACAATTGTGCATATACACCCCAGGTCTGAACAGAGCGCTTATATTTTGGCCCATATATATTTAAAAGACATTTTTTATTGGCAGAATTTATGCCTTTCAAATCCATCTCTCTTTCTCTATCTCTGCCCCAAATACTAAAAGAGCTTTGAAGTTCAGAGTAACCTGTTACTGGAATTTCATAAACTAGAAGGAACTTCACTACTTGTATCAGTTCATTTACTAGAAGGGATGATCTTAGCTAGAAAGCAGTAAGTTTACTGACAAACTGTAGGATAATATGCATCCTTTATGCTTTGATATTTCTGAATATGATATATATCCAGCAATATGTATATAATATGGATTAAAACAGATTCCAAATACCCACAGTAAAATATGCTTTAATTTGCAAAGGTAGGAGTTTAAAAGAGGGGAATGTCAGGTTCACAACTCTGCATGAAGGTCCCTGCCCTTGTTTGTTTCCATCTTGAGCAACAACTAAGACAGGAGTCTTATCAAAAACAGAGTATGTAAACTAACAACTAAAGCTTTACTTTATCACAGTAAAGTTACTTTGCTACAGTAAAGCACAGAGGTTATGAATCTTCAGCAGTTCAGTATAAGCATGGACAGGGGTAATTTTTACTACATACGTAACATATTAACATATATCAAGTTGGACCTGATGGTCCTGATGGGTCCCTTTCAACTCAACATATTCAATGATTCCATATTTGACGGAAAGAATGCAGGAAGGAATACTACAAAGCATGGAATCTGGTTAGCCCAAGGAGACAACACATCCTTGGTGAGGGAGCCTGTCCTCAGAGCTTTCCATGGATGACTTGACCTTCACCCATGAGAAATGTGTGGAGACATGGCATCCTTTCCTCCTAACCTTGACAGAAATAATATTTATATTACAATTTATGACCTTAGGAAGGTCATAAATTGTATGTAATGGATATGTTTGCAGATCTAAAGGGAAGTAATCTCCTTCTTACACTAGAGATGTCTCAGAAAGGGGCAGTAGATGTGATGGGAGCCATGTATGGAGGACAAAGGATTTGAATTGTTGGCTACCACATGTCCAGGCACACACTCATGGTCCCAAGCCCTCCAGCTCCTAAACTTGAATTTGACATGTGACTGTTCACTTAATTACGGAGTAAGGATTGCTAGGCTGTCCATGAGCAACAGAAACAAGCTGTGAGCTTTCCCTATTTCAAGTCAGTTGTGAGTGGAATAACAGGGAAAAAAGGCAGAGGAACTACTGCTGGTGCAACAAAGAAGGTTGTTGCTGCACACAGATTTCCTTGCATGATTGTTACAAGTACAGAATCTCCAAAATTAAACCCTGGAGGAATATTACATAGCAAATTTCTAAGTTTTCTTGTGATAACACACTGGCTGTGTGGCTCATCTCATAAAGATCTTTTTCAAACAGTCAGATTTATGACTTGAGGAGGATGAGTGGCAATGAACACTGCTCATTTGGGCTGCTACACACAAATGCATTCCCTCATGTATAGCAGAAGAGCTCATTTTGGGCAATCCACAAAAATCCTGTATAAAAAATCGGGTTCTTCATGAAACAGAAAGTGAAGAGAGAGTTAAAAGACAGTTCATATGACAAGGAAAAACTGTCAAATACAGGGAAAGAAATATAGACGACAGAGAAAAAAAAATTACATAGAAAGTCAACTGTAATGCTAATGATGTAGAAATATCTGAATTTTCCCCTTCTTGTTCATGCTGGGTTCCATTTTCATCCGGTCTTCTCCCACATTCTCCTCTGTCTACATTTTATTAGTGACTACACAGAACAGTCCTGACATAAACTGATTCCTCAGATGTGCTTTGTGCATTCTGAAGTGTATTCCAAAAGGTGCACACTATCCACTTCCAGGAGCTGTGATAATCTTCTCTGTAATTTTCAAGTTTTAGTGCGTAGGCTGTCAAAGCACATACATTATTGAAAACATACTGTCACCAGTACTGACAATACAGTTCTTAAAAAATAAAAAAAAAAAAATCATGCTATTCTATATCTTCACTCTCTTGAATGAACTCAAGTGGAACAGAATTAATGCATAAATCCAGAGAAGAAGATCCGTAATGGACTCAACATAGACCAATTCATGTTTATACTACAGACATACACACCATATGTCTATATATGTGTGTGCTTGAGTATTTGAATATACATAAACATAAAAAATGTATAAACACAGTGTGATTGTACTTATGTTTATGTGTGTGTAAAATGTTGAGACAAAAATAGTGCAGTGGACAAATACAGAATAAATTACTACTACAGCAGCCCAAAAATGCAGGCAATCAGAAAAGAGCTTTGTTTTTCTTGCTTTAATCTTAAATGTAAACACTTATAAATGAGATAACCATATGAGGCATCAAGCAGCAATCTGTCCTCTAAGCCAATCATGCTAGAGAATGTCAATGTCACACAGAAGAAATGAGGCAAAAGCAAGGGAAATTCTGAGACTGGTGCCTCTGGATTTTTCATACTTGAGATATAAACTGAATTGATATCACAATAGCAGATCATTACTTCATGACAAATGTTTCACTGTATTGACAGCATTTCTGTAGCTTAGCTTTCCTGGGTAATCATCACAGTTTGCAGGTATAATGGTGTCGTAGAAACCTTTTCCTTAGGTTGCAACAAATAAGCAACAGTACAAGCTGCTTAGTTTCAGACATTAAGAAAACAATTAATTTGACAAGAAATAAGGGAGAAAAACAATAGACATCTAAACTGAGAGCAGTAGTGTCTGATGTGATGGCTAACACAATGATCACATCTACTGTGGATTGGAATTTTGCCTGCAAGGGCCTTACTAATACTTGCATTGATAAGAAGAGAGTCATCAAAAACATGACCTTTCAAACCTGCCTTGTTGCACACTTCTCCTTGAACATTGTGGTGTACCTGGCACTCCAGAACTTACAGAAAAGACCCAAAAAACAAACTAAAGCCCAGATCATTCCTTGCTTTTATGGGCATGGGGTTTGCTTTTTGACACAAGACCTGCAAGAGCATGAAAGTCAGTGAAGATACCTTAATAGAATCCTAGACAGACCTACATAATGATGCAGAACACCTGTTATTTGCAGCATCACTCATAGCATCACTACTTCTGCCAGCTTCTGTAGTCAGCAAAGAGAAGTTCCATGACTGCAGGTATTTTCCTTCTGCTCTGGACTTGTTTCTTGAGGGAGATCTCTGTGAAGCAGCTGTCTTCCTCCTTGATCACTATGAAAAGGAATCTGATACCTTCTCATTGTGCGGCTACCAGTAATCTGTAAAACTGAATCCGTAAAAAAGCTCCTGTAACCAAAAACCTGAGTTTACTCAGTGTTTTCTAGCTCAACTTCCCAGCGTGACTACTGTAACTAAATGTTGAAATATAATTAATTCAACTGAAAATTGATAGCAAAATTCTTTAAGATATTTTTTCTTAACTCACTATTCTTAAATTTTCTGTTAAAAAGAGGAAAGCCTTGCCACTTCTGTAACTACAGCAGAAAAGAGTTAAAATTTGGTCTACTTCAAAGTTGCTCCATTTTTGTAAAGTTAAATTATGAAAAGGAAAGCAAAAACAAAACCAGAAGGCTCTAGACATACAGTTGCTATTTGTTTCTCATGAAAGCAAGTATTTTACATAGAATATTCCTCAAACTCCTCATAGTTGATAAAATAAATCAGTGCATGCACAGACTTCCAATAAACATGACCAATTAAAAAAAAAACCAAAAAACACTGACTTCAAAACTAACCTCCAATGAAAAGGTAAGTAAAAAGCTGCTTAAATTCATTTATTGTGAACAGGAAATAAATATATGCTCCCTAGGGATGGGAAATATTAAAAGCTTCAATAGTTTTATGAACTATTTTTTTAATTGCCTAAAGTACTCAACAGTATAATATTAAAATAATTATAGTAATATAGAATATCTTCCCTTACTCAAGTTTCCACTTATTTTGCTAAGTCATATATTTTTGATAGGTCATACGTGCTCTTTGTCAGGTGTAGCATTTTCTTGAAAATTAAACAATGTGCATGCCTTGTTTCTGCAGTCCTCACTAACAAGCACATGCTAACACCCTGCTTGAATAAATGATACTGTTCACATTAGCATACACTGCAGAACTTGACTTCAAATCAACTCTCAAATTTTCTTAACATGTTTCTTTAATGGGGAGAAATGCCTAACATTTGCACTGTAAGTCAGAGAGCAATGAATTATATATTGTTTTCTGACCTGTCAATGTTTAAAGCAGTTTGTGAAATTATATGAGGTCAGGATTATAAAACTGTCATTTAAATAGTCTGACTTTCTAGTCAAACCAACACTCTCTTGCCCTTTCTTCTTTTCTTTCTTTCTCTCTCTCTTTCTTTTCTTTCTTTTTCTTTCTTTCTCTTTCTTTCTTTCTTTCTTTCTTTCTTTCTTTCTTTCTTTCTTTCTTTCTTTCTTTCTTTCTTTCTTTCTTTCTTTCTTTCTTTCTTTCTTTCTTTCTTTCTTTCTTTCTTGCTTTCTTTCTTCCTTTCCTTTCCTTTTTTAATACAGCTAAATCTTTGAGGTAACATTATGCACTTTCTGTAAATACCCATTGAAATGGATTCCAGCTATTTATGAAGATTTAAATATTTTGGAATATTGCATGCATTAGAAGTGGATCTCATCTGAAAAGTCTGAAAATTGTAAAGGAATTTTAAAATTATATCACATATATATATGTACTTTATCATGTCCATAAAATGTCATTAAAGAGGACTATCTCTATGTTCCATCCATCATTATTGCTATATTTCATCTTCACAGCCTTTCCTTCATCACAAACAGGTATTTTCAAGATAGGAAAATTACAGTATTCCATCTTTGGACATATTGTTCCAATTTTCATAAAGAAAGAATTTTATTTATCTATGTGGTCACCTGTTCAAAGTTTATAGGAGCAGAAATATTGATTTCACTCAAGAAATGCTCAAGAAATTTGGACAGAATTTTTCTGCAACTGTGCTTTACTAGAATTGTTGTGATCAGCTTAATGCTAGTAATTTAGCATGGAGGCTTCTAGCACAGAGGATGTTAAAATTGTAAACAAACATGGACATCTGAGTTGGATTTTTGCATAATAGTTTATATACTATCTTAATTCTTCAAGGCATTCTATGCTAAGAAAAACAGGATAGTGTAATCACCATGACTTTGGTTCTTCATCCAAATCCTTTCTACATGGAGAAGACAAATAACAGACATGGTGCACAAAGTCAAGGTTCTTATTCTGTATAAGATGTCCCCACCAAAATGTAACTATACCGTAAACTCTCAATATTCATACACACATTTTTTCAGTCACTCTTTAGCCATAATATGGATTTATAAGCAAAAAAATACATGTTTATGTGAAAAAGAATGTTCTTCCTATGCTCAGTGGCCCATTTGTGGCTTTAAATATTCTTATTTTCCATGGCTTCATATTGGCCTGTGTTGCTCAGTACATATTTATCTTCACCCTCATTTTCTTCACAGTCTGTATCACAGCTTTCCCAGCTTTTCATGAGAGACATAGGCCTACTGCCGTACTCAATTGATGTATTTAATTTAGGGATACACAGTGTGACATGTTATACTGTTGGGTGTCCTTAATAGGCAGGGCAGTGAAATATGCACAATCCAGCATTAGCTTAGCAGAGCCAACAGAAGCAGCGTTTGAATGACAGCTCACCATCGCTCTAAGTGACTCGTTTAGATGTGTAAACAAGTAGCTAGTAACCAATCTACTGCTTAGATATAGAGAAGTAGAAGATGTATATAAGTAGCCTTCTGATCTGTAATAAACGGCTTTCACCTGATCACATTGATCTCTGTGTGATTGATCCGTGCCCCCGCAACATTATACAATGTGTCATATTGCATGATTTTAATAATCCTTCTGTTATGTATTGTTGTGATATATAGTCAAAATCAGTGGGGTCAGGGTTTCACCATAAAAATGTACTAAATTGTTTTAGGAATGAAAATTACTGCTAAAAAATTCACCAAGTCTCTCTCTGTGTAATGGAAGTATTTTAGTGATTTTTAGTTATCGCCTTTGCTGACAGTGTAATTTCAAGTAGAATTAAAATTTCAAGTCAAATTTTTCATGCTTTAAAGGTGGAATGCAGTTACTACATGTGGTTCTATAACTCTTTTTTTCAAAGGAAGAACTCTTTTTGAAGTGAAATATTAAAAAATTTTAGCTGAACAACAATGAAAAATACTCCTCCATGTGCTTTCTTTGGGAGATCTTTTTAGTTAAATCCTCTATACACAAGAAATTTATACACACTTGCACATGTGTATGAACAGTTCCAGTTAACTGAGCTTAGAAGTATTAAAAATAAAGTTTTATCTTTACTACAATAAATACAATTTTGGGTTACTAAAAGATTATCTGATGAAGTCAGTGGTTGTCAATTTTTCTTTTTCTGACAGAAAATATTGTCAATTGAAAATGGTGATGCCCTCATTGTCAGAAATACACAACTGGCAAGTGTTTATTGTTTCCTTTATCTCTATTGCACCCCTTCCTGTGGTAAGGCAAGCAGGTTTAGTGGCGGGGGTCTAATGTGGTTCAGTAGAAACACCAAACGAAGGGAAGCATATTACAGGGGAAAAGGGGCAGGACTCCGTGTGGATGTATTGCACAGCAGCCCTCGGTAGTTTCACGTGATATTCAGGGGTTAAGAAGGAGAGTAAGATAATTTGTTGAGGAACTGTAGCACTCAGCAATATTAAATTTCTAAGCTTTGAAATGACATAGCTTGCAACATTCAGTATCTCACTTTCTGGTAAAGCAAAAAATTGGTTCTTGCATATGGAAGTAAAAGAGGGGTAATTTCCATTTCTAAGTAGCTAAAGCATCTCTTTATATATAGAGTATATATTACCATATATGTTATGTATAAGATTTTCTTTGTACAAAAATTTATTAAGGCTTATGTATGAATGTTGTGCATTCTGAAAATTCAAGAACAATCTTGAAGGGAGAACTGGGAAAAAAATCATATGTGAAGGAAACAGATTAAATAGATAATAATAGCTAAAAGACAGATTCATGATTGTCACAGATGAATGTCAAATGCATTTATCAAATGGCTATGCATATAATGAGTCACAGCTTCCACATATATATATTTGTTATAGACGTGTAGCTCCTTAAGTGTACCTATTAATTGCAAACACTGGAGTACAGTCTGTTCTCATTTTACATTGCTTTTCTATATGCATATCAGAAAGAGATAACCTTTTAAAGATAAGATTAAATCTGAGAAACTGAGGTAACAAATTATTTAACTCTTTGAGAGGCAGATGATATTTGTCTTTTAGAAACTGAAGAGAGGATTGAACACAGTAGAACATCTGAAAATATCTCCATGAATGAAAGTACAAAAGATTGATATTTTTTTGTCCCTTTCAGATACCCACATCCTTATTTTAATTAACTTGCTCATATAAATACAGCAAGATTGTTGTATTTTTTTAAATAACTCTTTACTGAATATGTCAACAAGATAATATATAGTGTATAGTGAGGTTTTGAAGTTAACAATGCGTGCAACATGGCAGATTGCAGAAAACAGATAACGCAGACTTCAAACCATCTATTTTTCCATGTTAAAGATAGAAAGTATACCAAACACAGAACAGAATCAAGTGTGCATATCTCAGTTAAAATCAATTTTATGAAAGATCACCTTCAGATATTTGGGACCAACTCATGATAACAATTTGTTTAGTAGCTTATCTGTTTCTGAGAGGATCAGAATTCAGCTCTCATGAGGCACATTTCCACAGAGCCCCGGTGTAATAAAAGGTTGCCAAATCTCTTCTGTGCTAGTTTTCCATATGGACTACTAGCCAGCGTCCTTTTAAAGAGCAAAATATTCTCTGTTGTACAAAAGTTTAATGCCAAATGCTTCAATATTGCCTGTAGTATCATCTGGGATACAAAGTGCCCTGTTCAATAGAGTTCAGGGAAGGAGTGATCATCAGCTTCCTAAGATTATCTCTGTGTTTAGAAGACAGCATCAGGCAGGATTTGATGAGGTTCAGAGCCAGTAACTTTTGGTTTTGGCACTCACTTCTGTTTTGTTTTTCCACTGAGCTGTAAAGATAAGTCATGTGTAAAACCATTATTCTCATGTTCTAAAGTAAAAAGTTTAATATCTCCATGTTAAATTTAAGGTGAAGAAGTACTATAAATGTAGAATTCAATGGGAATTAACCACTTTACTGTCAAAAGCTGAGACTGAACTCTCACTTCAATGTCATTAATAAAGTGCCTTATGTAGATCCTTAAAACAATAGTATCAATATGCATAAAGATTCTTTGTTTGCAAAATTGAAATAAATAAATTTTTCAGAGGGAGAAATTTTCTCTCATAAAAAAAGAAAATGATTGAGAGAAAAATATGGTTTAACTACTTTAGTAGCAAATAGTATGTGCTACTTCATTTTTTTGTTTTACATGACATTCACTGTAGTCCTTTATTAGCATACAGGGGAAACTGCTAATATATTTTCAGTTTGAAGTAGCATATGCCCTAAATATCCTTATAAAGAAATTCAGTAATAATGTTCCAATAAGAACCTGTTAACACAAAGTCCATGCATTAATCAGGTGTTTGTTTCTGCCAGCAAGTCACATGCAAGGAACACTTGTTAAAGTGACAGAATCCACAAAAATAAGGACCTGTTTGTAAATAAATACATCTTCAGAAGGAACCAAGCACTAGGAATGCAGCATTGTGATACTTTAACACAATTTCACTTAAACTCTTATTTTATTTCACTCACCAATCTTTCTGCACATCTATATTAACTATTAGCAGTATACAATGGAAGACGGGTGAGATTTTGCCTGAAAACAAATAATTTGTCACCAGATGCAATGAACTTGTTCAAATCAGGACTTAATAGTAAACATTTTGGGTGAGTCGTATATGCACATATTTGGTACTTCTGTCTTATAGCTTTTATTTATTATATGTGGTCAGATATTTGCCCTAAATGAAGATCACCCAATTTTTACAAAGCCCAAGGAAAAAGTCACTAATAGTAAACTTTACGCTGCCAAAAGATCATCATCCATTTTTAATTCTGACTTTTTCTGAATACTTTACCTAGTGAAATTTGCTCATTATGTACTTACGTTGGTGGAACCTGAAATGAAATCTCAGATGTTTGTGTGACTGGCACTTTGAGAATTCCCAAACTCTGTTGTAGGTTTAAATATATTAACTGTTTTGGAGCTAAAGAACAATTAGATTTGGGAGAAACACTCTTCAAATGAAACATATGAGCCTTCAGTTGTCTACAACTCTGAATTATTTTAGATTATATTCCCAGCTCTATCCAAAAATTTTGGTATAAGGGACTTGCTACGTTTATTTTCCGAAGAGTATTTATAGTAAAGAAACTTTTATCACTATCCCATACAAATATATGTATTTTTCTTCATATTGAAAAGAAGCATAAACTATAGTATCTTTAATTTCTTTTTGATTTTCGATCTAGGTATGTGAGTAATAGTGTGTATACATGTATATATACATATATATATGTATCTATACATACATACATACATACGTGTATATATATACACATACATACATACATACATACATATATATATGCTTCATCATTCAAGATCAAAATTAATGGTTTGTGAATGCCTTCTGTTAAGTCAGTAACCAGATTCGTTGTCACCAGTTTGGGCTTGTGGATCATTCATGTGCAGTACAGACCAAACTCCCTGAATAAGTCAATTGCTATGAGTAAGGTGCCTATGGTATACTGAGGTCTAGAAGAGAAGATTCCAAAGATTCCTCCTGCATCAGTCACTGAAGTAAAAACACTTAGCAAGCATGCACTTTCAAAGGAGGCCTTTTGATATCGAACGTACAACTAGCTATTTCATTGAAATGAAATGCTGTGTCCACACCCAATGGGAATCTCTGGCTTTACCTAACTTCAGGCAGACTCCGGCATGCAACAGAAGTGTGCAGATGCACAACTATTAGCTGCTTGTCTTTTGAGCTCTGACACCTAAAATACGATAAAAAATAAAACAGAAAACCCCCAACAACAAAAAAAAAAACCCACAAAAACCAAAGCCCAAAAGTATCAACCTTATCAACTTCAGTAAATAGATCACACTTTGCATAGATGTTTCTTCCTAGAATTATGCCATTTGAAATCATATGGTAGACTTAATCAGCAAAATTTTAGTGACTTAACTATTACAGTAGCCACGCAGGTTGCTTCGAGTACCTGTTATAGTTGGAGAAAATAGCAAATACATAGAATACAGAGTGGAATTTCAAAATGTGATTTTAAAAGATGTTGGTGGGAGGATCTGGTTCCTTATAAAATGGTCCTACTTTGCCATCAAACATAACTGGGTTCATTTTGTCATTGCAGAAAATAAGTGTTATCATGTGATCTGAATTGCAGAAAATACATGCTCATAGACTGCTGAATTTCAAGAATGGGTCGAGTGAAATGAGCAAAGGAAAGGATTAAAACCCTCTCTTCCAGCATAAAGAGCTTCATAAAGTGAAAAGTATAATCATTCCACTGTGAAAGTGCTTCAGCCTTTATTTCCAAGCCACATGCAGCAACTTCTTGTCTATCCCTAGGTGGTCAGTAAAAAGTTCTCTATTTGATTCCCTACAGGAATTCCCTTCAGGGAAGTTTTGTCTCTATCTTTCCTCCTTTTTTTTTTTTTTTTTTTTTTTTTTTTTTTTTTTTTGTTTGTTTTTTTTTGTTTTGTTTTGTTTTTATATATAAAGTGATGTGAAATTTAGCTTGTCCCCAAACTCAGGAGAAAATGAGCTACATGAAAAAACAAACTGAAAAAGCCCCCAAAGAATTAGACTCCACCACTGAGCTGGCAAGAAATCCATACTTCTTGGCAGTCATTGAGTTAGTAGGGTGGCAGAAACATTACATAATTTTGAGAGCTGCATTATGGTTTTAATACAAGCATGATGTTTTGCATAGTGCATGTAAAGCTCAAGGACTGAGAAGGTATTGCAGCTAAAGAATCTGACTGTATACAAAAGCAAATTTACACTCACCTACTGCTTGTGAAACAGAAATCATTATGGAAAACTCAAAAATGCTTAAGGTAAAAGAAAGGTAATTCACAGAGACACTGTGTACTTGTGTACTCAAAATTCCTTAGTCAGTCAAATGCTTAGCTAATGCCAGTCTCTGTATACTTTAATTGGAGAGGGAAAAAAGCAAAACAAACAAAAACAGGCAGGATTTGTACATGATTTTCCCCACTGAACATATTTCAGTTCATAATAGCCCTGGAGGTCTTTCCAGTACTAAACAAGTATTTCTTGTTTGTTTGGTTTGGTTTTTTTCCCTATTTCTCCATAGAGAGCATAGCTCAGACCCCTAAGTCAAACAAAGCTTGAACCAATAAAATTAATTAGCAACCTTTCCATTGTCATATTGTGCACCATGTTTTCAGCAGTGCACATTTTTAGATTTCAAATTGTACATGAATACTGCAGAGCTGGGATCACTCAAAATTTCCCTCATTCCGGCTTTACCTGAACATGCTGTGTCAACAAATGCTCCGCTATTAAAAAGAGGTGCAACTTAATGACAGCTCTCCATTACATTCTGTTGCATAACCTTCACCTCCCACTGAGAAGGGTCAGAGAATGCCTAAAGCTTCTTAATCCTAATGAAAAGCATGAAGAGTTTCTACGATAAAGTGTCTAGCTAGTATTGGGGGACATTTTTGGAACAACTTTTGCAAACAGAAATCAAGGTCACTTTGAGTTTGACACAACTCTTTCTACCTTTCCTATTCCAAGTAGATTGAGAGAAAATTAATCAAACAAGAATGTAGCCTTTCTGGCAGCGCTCAAAACTCCAGCTTTCAGCTGGAGGTAAGAAATGTAGAACTGACAAAGAGGAATGGATGTATTTCCAATTGTTTGAAGCTCAACAGCAAATGCTGGGTTCAATTTATCTGAATTGCTCTTGCCTGTTGTCAGTGACCCTGTTTTAATATGCACTTATTTTCCTGTATTCCAGGACACCTAGAAACTTAACATCCCTCAGACAGCTTCGACAGCAAAGTGGTTAATGTTTGAAGAATGAGTCATTCTTTCCTTTGCCATGACATTGGGTTCTTATTGTACAACCCTGTACAGTACTCAGCAATATTTTTTAAAGATTTAAAAAGCAAAGAGTTACAAAACCATTTGCAATTAACTTGAAATAGAAAAGATAGCACTTTTTTAAATCCCATTATATAGTACACCGTATAAATTACAGAGTATTCAAATGCATAAATGCATCTGTGTAACATTTATCAAATGTAATTTCTTTCATTGTTTTTTTTGGGGGGGGGCTTATGTTTTCTAGAGTTTTTTTCTCCTTGTCCTGGAGACCCCCATTTTCCCTCACTATCACGTATGACAGTGCTCCAGGTCTGAGACATTGCTGTTGCAGTATCGCATGTTGTTGGGGATGTGGCAGTCTGTGTAGTTAATGCCCCCGTTTGGGGTATAAATGGGCTGCAGTCTGAAATCTCCTTTAAGGAGCTGATCATTATTTAAGGAGACAATCTGGAAGCTAGTTTCAGTCATCTCCAGGATGGAGTTGTCCTTCTTGGTCCCTGCCTCACAGTAGTCATCTTTCCGACGGCCCCGGTTGTATTTCCACTTCTGGGAGGTGTAACGACCTTTTTTGTGCATATGCCAACAAAAAATGCTGAGCAAGACCACGAGGACAAATATCACCGCACCCCCAATCAACCCTGCCAGCAGAAATGGGGAGCCCAGGTTCTGAGAAGTCGTCTGCTCATGGCTGGAAGGAATGTTGCTGCCATTCAAAAAGGAAGCCTTGGTTGTGGCTTCTGAACAGACAGTATCTTCTCCAGTTCGGTAATTGTTGTAAGTATCCAGTGGAACCAAACAAATCCGATAGGTGGATTTGGGCTCCAGATTTACCAAGCTTGATTGCTGCTTCTCACCACTAATTATTCGTTCATGAACAATTCCTCCTACCAGACTATGGCCCATTTTAACCCACGTGAGTTTATATGCCATCACGGTAAAAAGTGACATCCAGTTGACTTGGATGCAAGTGTCATTCACAAAATGGATGGAGAGCTGAATCCATTCAGACAAAGGAGGTGTCACCCTTTCTCTGTCCTCCCTGTCAGGCACAGTGGGGAGTGTGGCTATGATGGGAGTGAGAGGATTATATTTACTACTTGAGGGGGGAAATGATGAGCTGGGAACTAATGTAGTTGGCATGGTTGTAGCTGGGACTGGGGTGATGATAAGTGGCAGACCAGGGGTGGTGGTGGGGCATGACAACATATTCATATTGAGCTCCCTGACTGCCATACCTCGGACCTGCTCTGGTCCCTGGCACATAAAACCCCGTACGTTGATGGAAGCAGGAATAAATTTGAGCCATTCAGTGACCCACTTAATGCTGCAGTCACATAACCAGGGATTATTCCTTACAGTGAGTTGTCTCAGGTTATGGAGATTATCAAATACTCCCTTTGCCAACATCCGAAGTTGATTGTTGGAAATATCAAGACGTTCCAGTTTGTGGAGGTTTGAAAAGGCTGTAAGTGGTATATGGGTTATCTGGTTGTCCTGCAAGTAAAGTCTTAGCAGTTGTGTACCTGGAAGATCAGGAGGAGGGTAAGTCAGTGAATTCCGGACTATTGAGAATTCCTTGAGCTTGGAGAGGTGGCTAAAGGTGCCTTCAGCTATGCCTTTATTAGTAAGGAGATTGCCATCCACAATCAGACGCTCCAGACTTGTAAGATTCTGGAAGGCCAGGTCTGAAATGACAGCAATTCGGTTTTCGTCTACTCGAAGTTCTTGTAAGTCGAGCGGAAGGCCAACGGGCACACTGCTTAAGTGATTCTTGGACAAGAACAGAAGCTTGAGGCTGATGGCTTCCTGGAACGCCCCATCCTCAACACCAACAGTGGAGATGGAGTTGTCATCCAGGTGCAGTTCTTCCAGCTTCAAAAGCTGAGCAAGAGCAGCACGAGAAATGGTCTGAATGTTGTTTTCCTGCAGGTGGAGAACCCTGACATTCTTGGGCAGGTTCATGGGGAATTCATCCAGTTGGTTGCCATACAGGTACACTGTGTGCACAGACTGGACATTGTGCAACTCTGCAGGAAATCCAGCATTATTAATTTGGTTATTATGGAGGTAGAGGACGGTTACACCCTCCGGTATCCCAAGAGGCACTGAGGTCAAGCTTCGCTCATTACAGTAGACAAAGTTTCGATCACAGCGGCACACTTTTGGGCAGGCCAAGGTTTTGGAGACCTGTATGTAGAGCCCCAGGGAAAAGATAAGCCATGATTTCATGAGAAGAGCCCAATCTGTGGGCCACATTTTAGTCCACAAACCCATTTCTAACTTAAAGAAATAAAGTACCAAAGTGTTTAAGAACTGATAACAATAATAAAGCACAGATAACAAAATCTCAGGTCATTAAAATTGGCTTCTATTTTTGTCCAGTGTTCAGGCCAGAGTTGAAGTCCTAGAGGCTAAGCATAAAATAATCCTTTTATAATTGGCCTACCTCCTACTTTTGATAAGGAAAACCCAGTCTTATTAGCCAGGGTTACAGAGTTTGTTGCCTTCTTCCATGTGTGCTGAAAGAACCAGTAGCCATGTCTTTGCAGATCAACAGGTTACTTTAAAGCTACCAAAGTCTCTGTGCTTGGAGGGATATTTCACTGAAGTCTGTTGGTGTCTGTCAACTTTCTGAAGTCAGCAAAGTCCTCATATCAGCTATCTGCCAAATCTGGTCTGCCTGTAAAAGGAAAGAGAAAAGAAAAGGCTGAATACCATGAAAAGTTTAATAAGGAAAATCAAGCCTATTAGAAGACTATTCTAGGGCTGAGCTCTTTATGGATTTCTGGAAAAAAAAAAAAAAAGGGGGAGAAAAAGCATTAATATTAAACATTAACTTAATATTACTGTTAAATAGTCTTGAAATAGATTTGATGCAAAGTCATTGCAATGACTTTCAGTGCCTTCAGTGAAGGCTAGATCTATCACTTGATTTTGAATACTATACCTTCAGTCTTTGTCCTCTCAAAGTCTGTTTAAAATTCTTAAACTAAAAACAAACCAAAAACTAAACCTTTTTACTGGAAATTTTTTTCTCAGGTAATTATTTTTCTTTTGCAGAACCACTGACTTCTATGACTGCTATTCACTGATGCCTGACAGAGTGAACTCTGGCTTGTATTATTTAATCACACTATGTTTTTTTCATTTCCTACAAGACCGGAATATTCTGCTTCTATTTCAGTAACGCCATTATGTATATTGTCCAAATTAATGTACACTGCCAGATTATTGTACCTCACTATAGCGAATTAGAGACTTATGAGGAGAGTCTTCAAAATAAGTATGTTAATCCATGAATGTAAAATACCCTGCTGTAAGACATGTATTTGCTAAAACTATCACCTTGATTGGTTCTGATGTGATCTGTGCTGTCAGTAGATTTCAGAACTTACTTTCCAGTAAATGAAACAGGCTCGCATCTGCTAAGTTATTGTTTTAGGAGATCAGCTCAAACTACAGCAGTTTTGCAAAATGCATCTTTTAATTCTGCTACACAGTTATCTGTGAATGGCTACATAAACAAGTATGTTAGCTTTCATATAGTTGAGTTCCTTAATGTGTATTTTCAGCTTGTAAGCATACTTTTTATGTTCCCAGCTACTATTTATTATTCAGATCTATAACCAAACATTCCCACTCTCTAAAGCATGTAACGAAAGGTTCTGTGTTGTTTGATGTTATCTTTTCTTGTTATATGTTGTTTCCAATGATGGAAAACCCCCCCTGCATTATACACAGTAGGACCTAATGAAGGGTATAAACCCTGGCAAGTACAAAGCATGTGCAGATCTCAGAGTCTTCAATTGCAGTGACATGAGCAGAGTCATTTTCCAGATCAAAACTCATTGGCTGAGATTTCAAAAAAATAGAATTTCAGTGAACTTTTTTTTAAAACTTGTTGTTTTTTGGGGGTTTTTTTTTGTTTGGTTTTTTTTTATTTTTAATTATTATATTTATTTAAGCAATTTAAGAGCATTTGGTTCACTCAGAAAGATATTTACTTTGGACATACATAAAACCTTTTTCTTCTGATACAGCTGTGCAGTTTATAACATTTCCCAAATGCTACTATTGGGAATCCCATGGACTGGCAGTGTAGAAAGTATCCTTAGGAGTAAAACTGTTATAAGCCTTCAACCTTGCACTTGCAGATTACTGTATTTACTTAGAGCATCCTCATGTATCAGTCTCAAGGTTCAAACAGCTGCAGATAAAAAGTGAGACCCTGAAAAATACTGTTATCATTATGACTTCAAATTTTAAAGTATGTGAATGTGACAGTGTAATAGAGCTATACTGTGTATTGTCCTTCTATAGAAATAGTAAGATTAGGTACCCCACTGCTCATGGTTTTCTCTCTCACAGGCATATTTCAATCAAGAGTGATTTCTTTTCAATTATGCCAGATGACGTGGTACTGTAGAGAAACTCTTAACAGGATTACACTCTAACATGAGCCCAAGTGTGACAGTTTATCTGCCTTTAATATGGCCTGGCTCCCATCTAGATCATAGTGCTCTGATCTGTCATGACACTCTCTTTTTAAAATGAAAATGGATATACAGAGCCTCCTCTGAGATGCTTGGGACCATACAGAGTAATAATAGTTGTTCTCTCACTTCTTTTCCATCATCATCAGAGAGGGACAGCCTGTACCTCCTAACAGAGCCAATACCCTGCACTAAGCTCACTTCCGATTTTAAGTCCAGTTGTTGATTAGGTTTTATTTTACTCCTGGGTATAATAGAAAGCCCAGCTGAGAACATGCAGCCACAGGCAGCTGCAGTTCCTGGTTTTCTGGGAATCTCCTAAGAAAGGAGTGTCATATTAAAACTGATTTATGCATTCACCTTATTCTAGTACTCTGCCCAGTGTACCTCTCACCTAAGTAAATGTGGCACCTGAATTAAAGATTTCAGCAATGATTCAAATAAATTGGGACAAGTACACAGTACTTCTCATTAGATATTACAAGTAAAAGAGCTTTGATAGGACAGTCAGTTAAGCAGATTCTGGAATGTCTCTCCTTTTATAGTTATGTGAATTTTGGTATTAGAAATCTGTTAAAATTTTCCTAATTTTTCCCCCATTGTGATGGTAAGAAATGGTAGTCCTTTTATCAATGCCAGCATCCTAAACTCCAAATATCATCCTTAATAAACTGATATAATAAAAATCAGTACAGAGTATATGTATTTGGGACTACTCTTGATTGTACTAAGCAAGAGCACAAGGACATATCTAACTAGATATTTATGATTTCAGGGTTGACTGTGGTGCGGCAGAGGTGAAGAATGAGAAAGCAAGGATAAAACAATGTATTTAAATAACTTTCTTGGGAAAGGTTTTACTTCAGTAATCTTTTATAACTGCTTAATACTAAGTTATAATAGAGCTCACAGTTGCGGTATTTTTCAGCAAATCTTAGGGACTCTAATGCAAAAGTGAGTCCTGTCTCTGTATCAGAAACATCCACCTCCAAGACATTAAAAAGATTGAAGAGTTGGCAACCAGCTCAATTTAAAAAAAAAAAGAAAAAGAAAAAAGAAACTCCGTGAAGAAAACCATCATAAATGGTAAATTCCAGAAGGCTGGAAAAACATAAACAGTTTTTCCTTTACTAAACTGCCAAAACTGAAGGCAGGTAGAATCATTTATTTTCCCCCCCATTCCTGGCATGCTTGCTTCCTAAAGCAAGCTCTCTGTTTTCAATATGACTGCAAGTTCTGAACTGAGTCTCTCTGCAAATTTACTGATTGTTTGCAGAAGCAGAAATTTGGAAGTGGAGGAATTAACGGCATTCCTTAGCTATTGTGATTGTAAATCTTGGGAGTTAGCTCACAAGCTATAGATTGGCAGTAATTTTTCTTATTGTGAAGGCAGAAAGTTCTACAAACCAATCTATGAAGAGAAAAAGGCAAGTGTCACAATAAACTTAAAATTAAAGAAATCAACAAGCAAATGGATCAATAATAACACATCTGCCCATAATTGCTTTGGTCATTTTTGTTTCTATTTCCTCCTCTGTACACTTGATTTCTATTATTTCTCACTATATCTTCTTTATACACAAGTCATATCTTTCAAGTGTGTAAGTAAGGCATTTCTTGCCTTACTGTGGCCAGGATATTAAATCCCACTAGGATTTAAGGAATGATACAATGAGGTTGAGAAAAGCTCATTGAAATAAATGTGAGAATACTATGTTTTAGGGGGCCAAGTCTGAAAATTTGGCTTGGTAGCCTGAATTCCTGAAACCAATGGAAATATTTCTTTTCATAAGAGGCATTTCTGATCCACATTTTTATCTCACTGTCTTTTTTCAAACCTGCCTTGTTTAAATTCTCTTTTGGCATAACTGATGCTAGCTGGAGAAGAACAATTCCGGCTTTGTGTACTGGGTAAGATAAGATTTTGATTTAAGATATTTAAAGGTTGAAATTTCTGGCAGCAAGTTGGGAAGGAGAAGGTTTTTTATTAGTCGTACCTTTACTGGTCAGAATCATCCATATAACTTCCATCCTTTGTCACCTGGCAGTGCATAGCCATGAAATAATTAATATATTACTGAAAATACTACACAGTTATAAATTTGCAGTATCTAGGGGGAAAAAAATCAGCTCACTATAAGTCTGCATATGGAACTTTCTCCTGCCTCACTGACCAGTACACTGCCTCTGTGGCTGCGCCTACGGTATCTGAAGAATCTCCAAAGCTGCCCTGAGAACCATCCTTCCCACTTTTTATCCTGCAGTGTTCCAAACATGCAGCCAAAGTCCCTGTGGCTACCTGAGAACCTAGTTCAGGGAAGATAACAGAGAATAAAGGGAGAAGATAGCTTATGGAGCCAAGCCTGCATATGGATACTCACAGGCCTGTTATAAGCACAGACTTTTGAAGTGCTCCTAAAGCCAGGTTGTCTGTCTTCATTAGCCTAACCATGGTTTATATTAAGGCTATAAATTTTTCAGAGAGAATAAAATTAAGAATACTTGGCTATTCTTTCCTTCAAGAAAGGAAATTATTTCCAAAATAATAAAAAATAGGTAATAGGAATCCAAGGCTTTTTTTTTTTGTCTGATAGTCTAACCACTCAGCACCACTTTTCCTAGCAGTTCATCCATTTATCTGGACCTGAGTGCCATGCAACATAAATTGAAAGGCAAGCAAAACCAAAACCAAATGGTCATACCTATTCTTTTCACTATTATCACCCAGTGACCCTTATTTAGCACTAAACCATTTGGCATAAATTTTCTTGGCTGTACTGCAGACCAAGGTAATAATCAAGTCATAATCTTACTCTATATAATTATAATATACAGTAAGTACAAGGCTATTATGTCTGGAATTGAATGACAAACAGAAAACAAATCTAATTCCATTCCTATGAAACCTAGTTCAGAGTTCCTAGTGCTTCAGCAAAATGTCCCTGTATTTCTATAAACTGGTAACAAAAAAAATACAGAATAATACCTGATAAATCCCATTTTTTCCATATAAGTAGAGTTCATATCTACACATAAATGAATATCCTGGTGCTTCCATCTTTTGTTTTTGGTTTGTTTTTTTTCTTCAGTGATTAGGAACGTTGGGTGACAGTTTACTGTATACATTCCTCTTTGAGTTACTTGGGTTTGAACTATGTGTTCAAATTTTAATATCAGTCTATAATCTCTGCATCAAAGGCATCGGGAAAATGACCCATGGAATCAAATTGCTTTTATGGGAAGCCCTTTTGCATTCCTGCCGCTCTGGCTGTTTCATAGTTGTGTGTGTGAATTATGTAAGAAGAAGAGTTAAGGAGGAAGAAAAAGAGGTGAAGAAAAAGAAGCAAAGAAAAAAGATAAAGAGGACGAAACCATTCTTGGTACCCCCTTCTAAAGTGAGTATTGATGACAGGATAATGATCAGCAGCTAGTATAGGAAGAAAACCTTAAAGTGCTCCTGTGCATTGTTACAGACACAACTGAGTCTATATGAGCTGATTTTGGCCGAGAAAGGCATTATTGTCTTTGCAATATTGTTAGAAAAATGATTCAGCAAATGTACACAACTGAACTCTTGTGCTTTATTCTACTCTGATCAGGATGTTTCTGGTTTTATGTCTCAATTTGCATTTTTAATTATTCTCAGAATCTCAGATCAGGCAGCCTGAGGATGCAAGTGAAATTGATTTAGATCTCCCTTGAAAATTTAGAGAGTGGTACATCTTGCAACAATGGGTGTAAAGACATAATTTGCCATCCTTCTCCTTCTTGTTCTTCTGTAATCTTCTGGTCCTCCAAGCCCTTTTTCTCTTTGTAGCTACATTCCTGCAAATTATTATGCAGACACATTGGCCAGAAGGATGCAGGCTTCAGGAAATCCCTTTTTAAAAGGCACGCTGTTATAATGAACAAAAGATTTGTCTGGAAATTTGGGAAGTGCACAGGTTCAATTGGACTGATACAGCCCAATTCCTGACTGCCAGGAGGGGGAGCTAAGCCAGCAGGAAACTTTCTCTCCCCTGAATAAACAAATAAATAAACGTGCGACTTGTTTTGTTCCTACTTTGTCCACATGCACAGGCACACACTTCTTCCTCGAAGATGTCTGTGATTGCTGACTTGTTTGCCAGCGTCTCTGTTACATACCTGACAAACTGAGCTGTATAGGTGTCTGTTACTGGGAAAATTAATGTTCATGCATTCTTATAGAAGCATTATTCCCAGTTTCATGGTTCAAGACATTTTTACTTGTAGGTTACTACAGAGTGCAATTACTTCACAGGCATGACGAGGCATGCAAGAAGGAAGGGCAAAAAAGAGAACAAATAATGGAAAAAGTTTGTGGTGAAAAAGCTCAGGTAGAACAGATTTTTTTCCTTGTACAGATTAACAGGAACCAGTAACAAGTCAAGAGAGAGAACCTACTACAAGACATAATCTCTAGAGTGACTGCTGTACTCCAGGAAGCAGGGCTGAAATAGCTACAAGATCAACAGCATTAGTGCCTCAGGTGGGGCCATGGATTCAAGGCTGCCAGTCATCCTGTCAGGTACGGTGCTGTGCCACACACCCTGCTCAGCTCCTCCGACTCCTCCATAAATGGGTGTTGAAGTGCCAAAGTTCAGGTGCAGAGACTACCTAGACTAATGTTATCTTCATTCCTGTGTTTAACAGTTATTAATTTACAACAGAAGGAAGTTATTCTCAAAATTTGGTGTTCCACAGTTTCATCATGACTACATCACCTGTGAAAATTAACAAACCTCTGAGCCCAGAAATATCTGTGTTCCCAGTCTGTGGCAAAAAGAAATGTCCTTGCTCATGCATACATAGATAAATACAAATTTTGTCATTAAATAGTCTTAAATTCATCTTTTGGTCTGTCATACCATCCAGTCTAATCTGAATGACTGTCTGCATGAATTAATCTTGCATGGGCCTATTGCTACAGATAATTTCACCCTAGGAGTTCTAGAAATGGAAAACTGCCACTAAGAATGACCTGCCTGTGGAGTCCTGAATTTTAATGTTGGAAACATCAAAAACTAATTGTAGCTGTTAAAGTTAATGAGGACACACATGGCAAATTAAAAAGCAAAATCTTTAATTGCCTGTGCACAAGCAGGTAGGACTCTGTCATAGAACACAAGGGAGAAGAAAAGCTGCAGAACTCCAGGTTTTTAACTAATGTCAGCATCTGAATTGTGTAGGACTTCAAGGCAGCCCAAAGTCATTGATAGCCCAAGCATCTTTTTATAAGGAAATATACCTGCTTTCATTATAAAATTGCTGATTGCTGAAAATTTACTCCAGATGGTGACCATCATGATTTTTTCACTCCAGTGGGCAAAGAGGAACAGATGATCACCTCCAGGACTCATATTAAATGGAGTATTGCACCTACTAGCAAAGGGTTATTGGTGTCTTTATTAACCTTGCCCCAAGGCCTACTATAATTTTTCACCAGTCTAATGCTGCACTGTTCAAAATTTAACAAATTTGTCAAGCGGTGAGAATGATATATTTAGTATGGCAGTAAATTTATCCCCTAGTCTTTGATCCCCAAAAACTGTTCTCATATCTTAGGTGAAATAGTTTTGATGGATCTCATCTAGGACTCCATAAACTCATCAATGTACCATGTGAAGATGTGAAGTTGGATTGAGAAAGTTGGAAATGGCAGATGAAAAGAATCTCACATGAGGAGCTATCTGGAACTTTTCAACAAAATACAAATTCACTAAAACATACGATTCACTGAAGCCAAAAACTTGCATGGAGGTTTGTCAGTTTTGATATTGTTTTCAATAGGAAATGTGCCTAAGGTCCAATGTTTTCTGATTCTTTGTGACCAGAGACAGAGAGAAAAAGGATAAAGGAAGAATAAAAAATTGACTTTTTTACCCAAAAAGTAAGTTTGGACACAAATCCGTTTCATAAAAGCATTTGTAAAATAGTGTTTACATTCCACAATTTAAAACCATGAAAACTGTTGTGGAATTATCTGCCTCTGGACACCTGCACTTAACACAGTGAAAGAAAGATAATCTTTCTCTCCCTTCTTGACCATTTTCCAGAGGGCTTACAGCTTTCCTTGACAAAACTGGACATGACTGTTTGAGAGAAGCTAATAAACTGAACTAATTTCAAATAATTCCCCTTTTGGAACACAAACGTTCTGTACTGTGGTTAGCATAATGCATTTTGTACTAAGAAAAAACGATGGCAACCTGCTGTTTCTTTGCAAGCAAATTGGTCCCTACCTATAAATTATTCTACACTTTGAAGCAAACAGTTTGCTTTTATCTAGAGATATGTGGGCAGCCTGGTAAAGCGTCTGTGGAGAATTTGAAAAAGCTGCTTTTAGTGACCTAAGTGGCTAAACATTGCTTCTTTAGAGACAACATTTTGACACATTTTAAATGTGTTGCATGTTGCTACATCATTGATGAGATCCTGTACGGTGTCACATTACCTTGTGGGTTCCCATTCATTTAGGATTTTAGGCAAATGAGCATGGGCTGCCATTTTCTTATCTTCCATATTTGAAGCATATGGCCTGGGGAGAAAATATGGCACAAGCTGCCCCTCAACTTCATAGGCACCTCGATATAAATAAAGTTGAAAGTGTCATCATACATTCATCTTTCCAACAAAGGCAGATGGAGATCTCTCCTTCCTATTTTAATATTACTTAGCATGCTGCTCCTTCACAGCTCTAGGAACCACTCCATAAACACTGAAAAGGAGCTATAAAGAAAGATTAATAAAGTTGTTTCCTTAACTGCTTCAGAGAACCTGTCATGTATGGTGTAGTCACTTTTGGGGCCACTGAACAAAAGACGTTCCCCAGCTATAGAACAAATCTCACTTATATGACACAGCCCTTGTAACAGGCAAACAGAAGGTTATCAAACAAAATTCTTAAATCATTGCCATCAGATAGCCAGCTAACAGAAAAGGGGAAAGATATTAAAATGATGGATGAGGAATGTACAGCTAAGCCTCTGAAATCCCAATTCAGCTAAATAGCTGAATTATTTATCAACTGTACAATATCTCAGCATCAACAGTGCCTGACAAGAGCCTGGGGATCTGGATTTATCTTTTCCCAGAGATCCAATTACACTTTTCTGTATGCACATGTGGAGAAAGTGCAATAATCTCACTGCTCCAGATATGACACAGAGCACTTCATACAGGAAACAACTTGTGCTCCGACATCTAATCAGAATTAAAAAAAAAAAAAAAAAATCAGTAGTATTAAACACTAAAGATATAGCTGCAACTGTAACTATGTTATAGCAATACAAAAACATCCATACACTGTTTATCTGGACACCAGTAAACCCAGTGATTTTTCTGAGTATAGAGAGGACAGAAACACCAGAGGCAGTAGGAGAGAAAGTTTACCAAGGATATGCTAACAGATTTTTTTACCTCACTTACTTTTGTTTGGTTCTGCCATTTATTTTTTGCTAATTGTCATTCAAGACTCCAGTAGGATCATAACTATTTTCAGTAAGAGAATCTTGTTGTCTCTTTTTTAGTATTGCTGGTGAAGGACATATCCTAAGAATGTATACATCTGAGGATTAAAAGGATTGAAGAAAATATGATAGGATTAAAGAACTTCTTTGCAGCAAGGGAGATGTGAATCCCCAAGTCTTGATTCTGACACAGAGCAAACTTCTTGGCACTTTGCTCTGGTTCTCCTTTAGTGAAAGGGTACACTACTGCCTTTCCCCAAGAATCATTCAGATCTCCCACTTAACCTTGAAAATTCCTTGAGAAAAAATGGCTGCATGGGACAGAATCTCACATGGGGCAGTTTCAGTTTTAGGTACAAGTAGAAATAAGAGCAAGCTAGGAATAGTAAATAGACATTTCTAACCCAGTGATCCTCAGCTGTGGAATTAAAACCACAAGAATCTCATGAGAACTCTTAAGGGATCACAAAACAATACGTACAGGCAGTGTTAGCCAGCAAGAGCACTGTTCCTGCAGGATGAAGGAGCACCGATTATATGTTTAAACACTGACTATAACAGTTTACATCAACCAAGAAACTACTATCTGCCTTTAATTTCTGGCAGCAGCTCAGTTCCCAGGGGAAGAAGAGACAGAGCAAGAAGAAGAAATGGTGTTTACATCTGCAGTTATGATTTAAGTCACTTTTCAGTCTTCCTTCTGCTACACTCTTTCCTTGACGGAGTAGAGATGCTGCCAACACAGAGGGTGCTCAAAGACAAAGCAGAGCCAAACGGACATAATTTCCAGAAGCTGGAAATATTTGCTCCAGCCAATTTTTCTTTTGTCTCATGCTGATGACTGTAGGACTGAATATTCAGTGTGGATAGTTTCACCTGGTACACAGAATCACAAGTCTTCTGACCATGAAGGGAGAAAAGAGGATACAGTAATGGCAAGAGGTCTAATTTTCTCCACACTGTACAGAGTACATGCATAGGAAACAGCCTGCCATCTTTGTGCATTTATGAAGAAGCAGCTCAGAGCGGAATAAAGCCCTAAAGTTTGTGTCATTATATTTTCTCAGTAACTGCTCTAAAACATTTTTTTAAAGAGCTTGCCTAAGCTTATTTCAACCGTGAAGTTCAAAGCTGTCACGTTGAACGAATCCTGACAAAGATGAAAAAGAACACAGAAAGCAATTCTGCTTTGTTTTTTCACTTCTCCCCTTTACCTTTGAGGTCTGTGTGTGGTTGCATCAGTAGATCAAAATTGCCAGGAGGCCCACAAATGACACCTACCAATTGTAGAGCAAAAACCACAGTCCTCTGCCATTAATGCTTCATGGTGGGTGATCTTTAACCATGTGCAGACAGCCAACAAGAGACTCGCAAACCACTTAAACCCTTAATAGCTGTTAAGTGGGTCCTAAGAGGTTCAGAGGCCTGGAGTTGGCCTTCAGCTCAGATGCAAATTTTCCATCTGACATGTGCCAAATCATTCCAGGCAGTGGAGTCCTTATCAATATGTGTCCTTGTGCTACTTTTCAGCACAGTTGTCATTGCAAGGAATCACAAAAGTATTATCTGCGTCCTGTGCTTATACAAAACTAGACATCTCAAATGAGTTCAGGAAGGCAGAGAGGCAGTGCACAATAAAACCTGAGAGAGGGCCAGAGGGAGAAATATATTAAAAAAGAGTGAAATAGAGTTTTAAGCTGTTCTACAGGCAGCAAAATATGCCTGTTCAAAAATGCAATTATTGCTTTCTTCTGTTTGAAGAGCACTCTGTTTATTCAGGTCACTGCATGAATCAAATAAGAAGACACTCATGTTTTCTATGCAGACCTCTAGGTACTTTAAATGAACTTCCTATAAAGGTCTGCTACGGGATTTGGGAGTTTGCTGATGGATTTTTCTTCGGACTAAAAACTGAGTTAGGTCCCTAATAGAAGTATTTTTGTAAGTATGGGAAATCTTCAATTTTGATTTATGTCCACACCAAAAATTTACATACTAAATGCACAGATTGTTTACTTACACTTCTGCTAATAAGGCATATAGTTGGCATAATCCATTGATGTAGGGTATAAAGACAGTGTTATCTTTACATGCAACCTATGGTATTTTCAACAATTTCACCTCTGCTCATCTGTTCTGATCTATACATGTTCCTTTTTTATAGGGGGTTATAAAATAAGGGAACTAAAAAGCAAGTCAACTTTGATGGCATGGAAATATTGCTATTGCCACACGTGTAACAGCAGTCATGGGTTTGCACCCTCCTGTTTCATTGCATACTGGTTACATACATACAGATGTGGAAGCAGGGCAGATGAAGAAAAATATCAAAATCCTCTGCTTTATGGAGAAATAAATGGCAGGAGAGCCTATAAGCAGCCTGGAAAAAAGGATTTTGAGAACTTGAATAACTGCAGATGTTGCTTTGATTACGCGGAGGAAATTTTCTTATAGTGTAAATCCCTTTTTACTCCACCTCTGTCTTTGGTCTACTGCATCTGTGTTGTGCTATGCACAGCTTAGACAACAAGTGACACTGAGGATTAGAATAAATATGAAGGGGGAAAGTCATCTGAGGCTTCAGCCGTCATCAACACCACTCCCACATGCCTTCAGTTTGGATTTGGCAATAATTTATCAGACATTTCACTCCAAATCTATCTAGACATCACTGACCCATTACAGAAAATAGCTGACCTTAACTGAAAAAGTGGTGTGAAGTAGTAAGGGACAGAAAATAAAACAGTTATAGTTATTCCAATGGATAAGACTTACTGATTCATATGAGCTCAGCCCACAGCAGCTGAGTTTGTTTACTGTAAAGTATTATTTTAGAAACTCTTTCCTTCCTAGTTGAATCAAAATGAATTGCATTTCTTAATACCACACATCCTGAGAGATGCTGCCACATGCTCTATCCAAACACATGCTCAAACTAACCCACCCTGGCAGCAGCTACCTTCAAGGCTTTTGAGTCTCTTGGGAAATATTGCCCTCCTCTGTTCCAGTGAAGCAGAAAACCATCCTGTATTCAAGAGAAAAAAAAAAAAAATCTGTTTCTGTATTCACTAAAAAATATTTCAAGCATTAGCCCTCTCTTAAAAAAAAAAAAAAAAAAAAAAAAATAATNCCTGTATTCAAGAGAAAAAAAAAAAAATCTCTTTCTGTATTCACTAAAAAATATTTCAAGCAATAACTCTCTCTAAAAAAAAAAAAAAAAAAGATTATTCAAATTTTCTGCTTAGGGCTTATATGAAGGAGGAAATTTTGTCAAAGCAATAGTGTTCATTATTATTACTAATAACCAACTACTTTTAAAGCACAGATAAGGACTGACTAAGCACTGAATATTTAAACATATTCACTGTGGCTGTTCTGGTCACTTTCTGAGTTCACTTCCCACAAATCACTGAGTTGCACTGTAATGAAAGAAAGTGTGAAGTGATTTGAATAGGAACCTGTAGCAAATTAACCAGTCCACCCGGGATGCTCCTGACTCCCACTACCTAACAAGAAACAAGAATTAGGAAAATTCTTGCATGGGAATAATATTTTGAATACCAAGAGACACTGAGATTCATTAAAATTAGTAAGCTATCTGTAAAACAGGTAACAAAAAATATTCCTTTACACAGCAGACAGTGAAGTGAAAATTTCTGTGGAAAGGACACTGCAATTTATTGGTCTTTAAACAGGCTCCCTTAAAGAGAAGAAAAAGGGATGCACCCTATAATATGTCTAGTTCCCCTATTTCAAGCACGTCTGGGTGTGTACAGTGGGAAACAGGATGGCAAAAAGCAGCTCCAACAATTTCTTGTCTTCATTGGAGACAAAACACTGCACTAGATGGATTGTTGGTCTGTCTCAGCTGAGAATTTCTTGTTTTAGTCATATCTTATGGTCTGAACTATGGACTGAGCAAAACAGCAAAAATGCAGCGCGTGTGGACCTGTCCATTACATTTGCAGAGTATTTGAGACAGAAATTATATATGGTGCCATCCTGTAATGTATCTGATAGCTTAGAAGTCATTGAAACAGTTCAAATTCTGCATTTTGAAACTCTGGATAGTTACTAATGACCATAAATATAATGTTAAACATAAACTGATCAAATAATGTATTCTCAGGCAATTCTTATTCACTCCTGAGCATCCCAAATGCAAAAAAGGGAGACTTTACTGGTCTATTCTGCTTTTGAGGCCATGAGTTTTTAAGGCAAGTACAAAAATAAAATGGTAAAATGATGATGCAAAAATGTGCTTCTAGGGCTAAGTTCTGGTTCCCTAAATAGCAACGTTCTGCTTTAGCTTTAGAGGACTGGAAACTTTATAGAGTGAAATAGTGACCACAGAAGGAACTGAAACATATCATCATGTTTTGGATTCTTTTCTTCAGTGACCTCTGCACCTTTCCTGTAGAGAAAAACCCAAGCCACAGTGTCGGTGTATAGAATTGTATTGCCTTGAAGCTCAGACTGTTTTGAATCTAGTGTTTCAGTTAGAACACACCTATAATTTTTATCTAATTTTTGCATAAAAGTAATTAATTTTTTCAATTCCATCTGTATTCTTTGTATGATGTAAGTGAGATCTTTCTTCTCAGTGAAACTTTGGTGAAAGAGGTCATCTAATCAGCTGCTATATAAAGTCTATATGAAGTCTGTGAACTTTCTAGGTTATGTCGTTTCCTTTTTGACTGCTGAGAAGGTTGTCAAACACAGTCCTTTGAAGGAAGACTTGCTCACCGTCTCACTTCACCTCCTTTGAGCTAAGATGTTTAGAAAGATCCTCATCTTCCACTAACATACATAATCCATAACTTTGCTTGTGCTTCAGTGTAAGGAGAGTTTAGAAAAAATGTCTCCTTTTCTAAATTAGATACTTATCACAAATAAAATTTCAGAATAAATATAATGATAAAAAGAAAAAAAGCAGAGGATAACCTCATCTTTTCTTCTGATCCTGCACTTGATTTCATTCTACCACCACCCGTAATAACATCAACACCCATCCTGATCAACCCCTTTCACCTTTCTGTGGATGAGCACTTCAAACACTTCCACTGCTCTCTGCCATTGTTAACCTAAGTAATAACAATCACAATTTTTAATGTCTATTTTCTAAGTAATCATTATTTTTCTGCTGCTTGAATGTCCTAAAAATACATAAATAAAATCCAGAGATGGTCTCTTGATAGCTGTGATACTGGCACTCAGTAAATGCTTGGTAACAGAAAACAAGGATTGTTTATTTTCTTCTTTAAAAAAAGGAAGTTGTGAATTTGTGATCCCAGAAGATAATTTTGTTTCCATATTGTATTTGCAGCCTCTCTCAGGGAGCCAGGTCAGCTTTTGCATCACTTACTGCAGGACATAGTAAACATCATCTTAGAGTGTTAACACAGCCATGAGGGTTCAAACACTGCTTTATTCCTAAAGAATAATTCTATCCCAGGATCTGTTGGGCACAGTCATACTTGTTATTGTATACATCATTATTCACCTTCTCATTGTCCTTTCTAATCCAGACTAGGACTGTAGTGTCCAGCCATCAGTCATTGGAATGAGTTATGAGTAGGGTGAAGAATGAGGCAGCAACTTAAGGCTATTCCTTAGGAGAAGTAGAGTCCAGAATGGTGTGAAGAGAAGGCAATGCATGTGTGATGGTTCCTCTTTCCTGATGCCAAATCTTTGATTAAATACTGAGCCAGGACCAGTCAGGCATGCCTCTGAAAGGGGGGCTTGGAGAGACTAGTGTCACTCCACTGTCAGAAAAAAACTCCACTCTTCAGTCTCTCTACTTGGTAGACTGATTTTTTTCTGTGCCAAACCCTTTGGATGAGAGCTACCTTACACTTACAAGCAGTAGATAAAGACAGGATGGAAAATGAGACCATGCTTCTAATGTATGGCAAGTAGAATACCCCTACACCTCTAAATGGTGCTGTTTAATCAATTAAGTAATTAATTTTTCTAAGAAATGCTGTGGAGGCCTGGACAGCTGTTAACATTTACATTTGCAATCCTTATTCTCATGCCTATAATCATGAAGTCTTGCATCTCAGGGAAGACAAGCTTAAGTACCTCTGGACCCACTGGTTTAAGGAGAAGATGTCATAAAAGACATGCCAAGTATCTTAAGATTCTCAGTAAAATCAGGCTGCAAGTCAGAACCTATAATCAGACATAACAGCAGCGGATGTTTCTTAAATTCAATATGAGCGTTAAATAAATATCACTGATTAATTCAATTATCCTACCTGACTTCCCACTTAAAATTTATGACAACTCCATCTCTCCTGAGCATAATAAAAGGTAAAATGAAGCCGAGCACCTAAAAACAGCATTCTCCATCAAGTTGTGTGGGTAGGTTGTCCCAGATATCTCATTACAAAAGTAACAAAAATTAACAAGATAAAGTGTTCTCTGCTGCTTGTGTTCAACAGGCAGAAAGAAAGAAATAGGGTTTGGAGCAGTACCACAGACTTTATTTAGCCAGTATCATGGTAGAAACAGAGGGCATTTTCCTCTTTTTCATACATTTTTGAAGCTTTTAAGGTTTTGGATTTCCCTCTTCAAAATAAGGAATTAAAAGATCAGGCCTTTATGGTCATGTACTGGCTTTGTGAAGTTTGTTTTTTTGCTAATACCAGCTACAGTCAATTATATCTACCCCAGCGCTCACTTACTCATCAGTTTGGGGTTTGGAGCTCTGTCCTGGAACAGCAGCACTGACCATGCTCCTGAGCAGATGGCTGCCAGCAGGAGTCGAGCTAATTCCCTGGTTCGTTTGTATGCTCTGGCAGTGTGGGCCTGCAGCTGACCCCCTGGGTCACAGAGCCCAGACTCCTGCTCTCGCAGGCACCCCTGTCACTGAAAGGCAATACCTTGGCTAGGAGTTGATGTATGGTTTGTTCTTCCTGCTGTGAATCCCTCCCTGCTTTCTCCAGGGAGATAAGAGTTTGCGCTTCAGCTGCTTTTGTTCCCAGGGTTAGCTAACGATCCCTTGCAAAGTCGTGGCACAGCAAGCATCATTAGCATCCTCCTGGAATTCAAAAAGCATTTTTATTTTTCAGTTTAGATTGAAAAATTGAGACACGGGGCAGCGTGTTCTGGGTTTGGCTGTGAACTGCATGCAGAACTGCGGTAAATCTACATACTACAAATACTGCTCTGGCACATTCAACACCAAAAGAAGCTCAGACTTTTCCAAGAAATGCAGAATAAGGCCCAGTATATGGGGTAAAAGAGAGGAAGGCCAAGGGCTTTAGGATCACACATAAGTGTGTGATTTAGGACACATAATTGTACTAGCTTGGGTGGTTATTCTGAGTTTCCTTCAGGATGCCTTCTTGCCCCTTGGAGTACACCAGAATGAGGACAACTCGAAGTGTGTCCTCAATCTGCCTTGGCCTTTGGGATTAGGGCTGTGACTCTACAAAAGACAATGCTAGATCTTCTGCAGAGTTAAATAAAGTTGCTTAAGTGTTGCAAACTGAGATGGGAGCACAAGTAAATTAAAAGTTACAAGTTCCTGTCTCTTAGTCTGCATTCAATCAATGAAACCACATGTCCTCTCTGCTTAGACATACGGCTTTGAAGACATGGCTCTTAATGGCCTGTGGTTTGACTGTTCCAGCTTTGTTATTTTGGTTTTTTTTTCCTCTTAGCCTTTACTACCAACCTCAGACAGAGTCATTCAAAGCAAGTAGAGGGAAGACGACTTGGTGTCACAGTGGGGAACTCGATTTAATGAAAGCACTTGCAGAAACACTTTTGTTTCTTGAAAGCATGTAAATGGACAGTATGATTTACAAGGATACAGGAAAACAAGCATGCAACTTCCCCTGATGTTGTTAAAACAGCTTGGAGATTATTGTGCTGTGTGACAGAACAGCACAAACACACACTGCAGAAAGCCAAGGCAAGTATTCAAATCCATCTTTGTTTTAAGCACCAACTATTAAACTGACCATGCTGGTTTTACCTTGTTCTCTCTAAGAATGGGTGACAAAAGGCTTTTTAAAGGCTGAAAATTGCAAGTCTGCCTTTTCTGAATTGCAGTGGGAAGTTGTCTTCTCATTTTTTGAATGGCAATGCAGAGTGAAAGCCAGAAGAAATAGTTGCATATAATACGTCAAATATGAAGAAGAAAAAAAAAAAAAATACAAACCTGGAATATTGAAACTTATATGGATTAAAGTGCCTAGATTATAGAGCATGCAGGTTTTAATGTGGCCTGAATGAGACATGGCAGCTATTTTATTACAGGAGGAAAAAAAATTAATGTCATGTTGCTAATGCTAAAGATTACCTCAATTGTTTGATTCAACATTATCATGTGGACAATTTTGTGCCAAAGTTAAATAATCTTTCTGTCTTTCACCACTTCTTGCAATTATTTTTACTGTTCATTGGACTGAATGAGCCATCTTAGTCCTCAAATGGGGATAAAAATTGCAGTAGCAAAAAAAAAAAAATCACCGTATTCTGTTCCTGGAGTGCTCTTGATTCAAATATTGCAATCTTCTAAAATATATTTATTATTTGGAATTGTACAACAAAGTATTCTGCACATTACAGCTATGAGATGGTTTATCACTGAAAGTGTCATTAATTGCAGTTGGTCCCATCAGTTGTGGAGAGTTTATGGGTTCACGCTCAATGCTCAGAATTCCTAGGATTGATTTTCTGGTGGAAATGTTCACAGAAAGCTATGTAAGACAAACTAACACAACAGCTTACAATTCATTGTTAAAGTCCTCAAGACTCATGTAAATGTGCACAAAAAGAAAGGAAAAAGGAATGCAAATGCATCTCTCTGTTTTCAGGAATTTCTACTTTGAGGGCCAAATTCTCCTTTGATGAAAACAGCCATTTTATTCTGCTTGTCTGGCTGAGAACATACTGTATAATATTTTGATACTTCAAACTGAAGTCTGACTGAAAGACTATGTGGACATTTGAAGAAATGAGTAAAAAGGAGATGTATAATCCTTATCGCCTTACAAAAGATCCTTTTTTTTTCTCACAGGTTTGTTTCTAAATGTATTTAAGATTTGTGGAGAAATATTTATTTTTTAAAACTGATACTACAATGTGATAATGAATTTTGAGAATGTGAATGTTCTTCCTCTCAAAAAAAACCACAAATAAAAAACCCCACTCCACTGTAACTTTCTTCCCAATGTCATATGCTAATATGTCATCATAACATCTGTCATCTGTATACTTTCTCAATGAAATTAATATTGGTATTGTTAGTATAGTGTTAAAAAGACTTTACTGTGAATTATTTTATTGTTTAATTTTGAATATTCAAGTTCTATAATGCTCTATTCCTCACATTTTATATTTTTGAGGTAGGCTTAGTTGCACTAGGCTGCAAGACTATGTTCTTTATTCCAAGAGAAGACAGAAATTATTAAAATTGGTAAAAGAAGGTGGCCTATAGGAAAACTATAATTTTGAGGAACTACTACACAATCATAGTCATGGATTCCTTTCCCATGTATGAAGTTTCATGGCTCTGATTCTATTCTACTGCCTTTGAAGTCAATGGAAAATTTTCCATTAGTTTCAGTTGGCTCTTTGTTTTATTTTCAGAAGTATTTTTTAAAGGTTCCCATTTCGAAGTTCCCATGATTTAACCTTGGGTGTGACCTTGTGAGAATTTTTATGCCCATGAATAGAGAGGGTTACTGAAGTCAATGAGCCTGGAGGGCTGGACCAAATATCAACACTTATAGTGCTATATTCTGTTAACTGCATAGAATGCCAGTAATTTGACTTGATTTCTCCATCCCACTTTATAATTCAAGATATGTAGCTCTGCAGCTTATGGAATAGTTATACTGCTAACAATGGCAGCTCAGTAGGACAACACAGTTAATACTTTGTGGAATGGCAAGAACATAAAACTGCAAGAGAGTAGCTTCACTATGTTAGGGGGGAAAAAAAAGGCAAAAAGGCAATTTTCTCCAAGTTTCTTGGGACTATTCTGAATGACATTTAGTGTAACAGGCTTGAGAGAAATATTTTCAAGGAAGTAGCTGAAACTTTGTTTTACATAAATTCAGTTGATTCAGGCAAGCAATTATTGCTGCATCAAGGGATTTTTTTAAAGACCTGAATAATAAACAAGATAATGGGCTCTATCAGTTTCACGGGATATTTAAGGATCTAATTCACTTTTCAAAATGAAAATTTATCCTGAAGTTTCATCTGGTGATGGAGTGCACCATCATGCACTGTGTAAAATCTCGCAGCCATGGTTTGATTTAATTGGAAGCAGAGATAAAAACACCACTGCATGTTAACAGCAGTCTCGCTAATGAATGTCAGCCAAAACTTTAACTCATTCCAGGCATTGTTATTTTTTACTTTTATCCTCACATCTTTCTGAAAAAATCAATGGCCCCTCCATTTTACTGAAGCTCTCATTGGTACCAATGTGATGCCAAGGAAGAACCCAACTGGAACCATGTACTGGATGTTCTTTTCCCTATTCTGTAACAATTATTTAAGTTCACGTCTGTATTTCCACCTTTTCTTTCCCTTTTTCTTTACTGCAGAGTTGTTCTACATTCTTCCTCCCTCATCTCTGCACTCCCCAACGTGAAGCACAATCCACTCCAGGAGGTTTCTGTGGATTTCAGCAAGCGTGGATGGGCTTCTGGCTGATATTCTCTCCCTCCCATGACTTACATAAATTAAAGGGCATTCGGATTTCTGAAAGAACTGTATTTGGCTGGAAAATGAATACTTCTTTTATTATAAATTTTTCAAAACAGAATTTCTAAGGGGTTCTTTTATCCCTCTTAAATATCAAAGTAATTGTGTCTCAGCAGCTCCAAGTTCCCCTTAGATTTGTGAGCTGAACATTTTGTTTCCTTTAGCTTGCTGATATTTTTCCAAAATATCATCAATGAAAAGAGCATAGAAAATTAGTCCATCTTTCTTGCTAGAGGTCTTCTCTGCTAAATAAATGGATTTAAGAATGTCCAGGCTCTACCCACAGGAGATAGAAAGAGCATTTAACACTTACAGTGAATGTACTTCTGTGCTAAATTATTTTTCACGTCTCAAGTGTAGTAGAAACATCAAGTAATGAAGCTCCAGTCCAAATGAAAACCAGCAAATGCATGTTCAAGAAGAAATGAACATTAGAAAACCTAGAAACCCCCTAACATGCAACTAGGCCAGTTCATTACGTTTGGTCTGACTTGATTTCAGCTCTAAGTATATTAATATCTAGCAGACACTTCCTTGCTGAAGGCCAAATGTGCAAACGTTCTCTTAACCTACTGATTTTAATAAAACATGTGTTTCAATGTTTCTTTAAAATTAAATGTCTACATTTGGGGACACTAGATATCAAAGAAGTACTGGATACCCAGGAAGAAAGCACCACATAACTCAACATATTTACTTGCAATGAGTTGAACAAAGACATCACTAAATTTACTATTAAACATTGCTCAGTGATAATTTACTGGAAAAAGACAGCAGATGGCGAGTTCAGGAATCAGGAATGAAAAAGAAGTGAAGTACTCAAAAAGTATGGAAAGAGCAGCACATTATGAAACATCTGTTATGGTTACAACTAAAATACCTACAAGTAGACTTCTCTTCTGTATTTAGGAACAATGGAAAAATGTGTAAAACAGACAAAATAAATTGTACATCAATAAGGTCTCAAAAAAGAACAGACAAATTCTACAGAAAAACAGGATAAACTTGTGGTAAGAGTCCTGATTATCTAGTATGTTATTTCCCACATGGGTTTGAAGAGATTAAATTTCTTGATTGCATTATATTTGTTTCAAGGGCTTTGATGATCTCCTAACGTATGTATTTTCCCTTTTGTTAAGGTGAAAAATCCAGGGTTTTGGACATTTTCTACTATTGACTGCTGCACAGCACTTGTGAAGGGCATGCTCCCTTAATGGATGCACCTTGTCCTCTTTTCCTTAGCACTCTTCTGTGTTCCTTGGAGCAGCATGATCTCTCAAATGCACACTTGACAAGGATGAAAAAGAATGCTTTCAGGTAAATCTATTGTCAGGTCTGGGTTTAAAACAAAACATTTTTTCACTCCCACTTATATTTGGAGAGAAGGCATTATTATCCTCCCTAGTGTGGGTAGTATTCTACTTCCTATGCTCACATGGGGGACCACATGGGGGGTTTCCCTTAATAAATTCACAAATAAGAAGTTGCTCTTACTTGTGAATCCCATATTACTTGTATTGCCAGAACTGTTTTGACTTTTCCTCTTAAACTGGGCTTTAAAATGTATTTTCTGGCCTGTAGCTTATAACAGCAGGCAAAACAACCAATGTTTCAATGCTCCTTCCAATATTTTTCTAACAATACTAAGAATACCAGTGCAAAATCAATACTCTCCTTTCTACTGAACATAATTCTGCCACAAAGGCTTTGTAAATGCCTGAATCTCACATGGCCTATGTTCTGATATCTCTGCCCTTCTATAATGCCTGATCTGATGCTTTAAGGTAACTCTTGCATAATTTAGAGGCACTTGATATTTCCTTAAACCCTTCTGGCTGGTAGCAACCCCTGCACAGCTATTTGCCATCTGACTGCAATCATAAGCAGATGCCAAGTGATTGCCTCTGGTAAATACTTGTCTCTGGCCCATCTGATCCAGAGGATAACCCACGGGCTGGTGACGGAATTGTCAAGTGTGACTACTTATTCTACTTTGTTCTGCCAGAGAAATGCTGGACTGCAAGACAAGTTCGGAACATACCTCAACAGGGGAAAAAATATGTGTATCAAAAATTATTGAAGCCTTGCTAGAGCCGTGCAGGAGCTCCTCCCTCACTTGCTTCACTGACAGTGTGGGCAGACCAGAATGTGGACATATGTGAGTGAGATGGTGGAGTTTATAGGAAGAGCTCCAGGGATGGGTGCTCAGGACACCTGCCTCCTCTTGGACTAAGCGGGAGAAAAACACGTATAGATGTGGAAGCTCTGGCCTTCATCCCACCTCAACTATTAGAACCACTGTGAAAAGTGAAGAATGTTCTCTGAAAATTACTGGCAGCTTCAGACAGATTAGAAAAGGTGTGTACTTTGTCTGATAATACTGATTATATAATAGAAAGAACAGAAACTACAGTGTTTGTGTTGCAAACAAGTCAGAAATTGAATTATTTGGGAAAAAAGTCACGGGGTTATCTCTTGACTAATATCAGATAACTGCTGTAAATAAGACAGATATTAAAGTTTCTGAAAGAAAAACTCACTGTAACTTTTTGTAAAGGAATTGCTAGCCAGCTTAAATACAGAATTTGCAATTAGCTATAATTACAATTATTGAGTCAAAACCCAGATGGGAATACTAGATGTGAAAAAGAAAATTCTGTCGTTATATTTAACAAAAATACAGAGATAACTAATGCTAGGACTACATTCAAATACTTGTTTGAATATTCTAATAACATTCCCCATTTTCAAGCATATAATCCTAATAATGTTCACATCTGAGTGTTTTCTAAATGGCAAATTATTATACTTAGTATTTAGACACCCTGATTACACAAAAAAATAAGATCTTAACCCAGGAAGAACTGTCAAAAATTAATGAAGCTCAGAGGTATGGCAGGCAAGCTCTGAGTGAGATCAGGAAGTTTTTCAGACTAAGTGCTGTTGGCAGTGCACGCAGCACAGCGACACTTGATTTACATGCCCTTGCACATTTAAGAGCATGTGGTAAACATGAACAATTCACCAAAAATTTCTGTAAGGTAGATAAATGCTACAGACAAACTATCTGAAGCAGAAAAATGAAGAGCTGTATTTTGAAGATTTTGAGCAACCACTGGTAGCTTGATTTCTAATAGGATTTTGGATGTTTAGCACTTGACTAGCATGTATTTTTCCTCACTGCATATTTTCTGGTGAAAAGTCCTGAGTTGATGGCATTAAAAAGTTTTGTACTTCATTGCTATAATTAAAATTTTAATTTTAATTTGGATTCAAGTACTTTTCAGACATGGCTGATATTTTCACTGTTCATGTAAAATAGCATCGTCCTACTACTGATCTGGGGCCAGTGAACTCTGACGGTTGACTTCAATCAGTCTCACACTTTTTGGGCACAGAGAACAGATAATCAACCACTGCACCTCCTCTTGGCTGAGTTCCCACCAACCACCCTGGCTCCCTGGAGCCAGGAAGGTAGTAAAGGTGGATCTGGATTTATACAAATGTGGATTAATACATGGTCTACTGTGTACATATTCTGACAAAAAGGTGCCACAGTCATATTCACATGTCCTAGTTCAAGTGTCATAGTTACCAATAGCTTTAAGTATCTAGTAAATCTGGAAAAAAAATATTAAAGCTGAGGTAAGATGCTTTGAAAAAGTCAAGATTTCTATTTGTCATTACTATTAAAGAAAAAAAAAATAAGTATTTTAAGATTGTAGAATTCAACTAAGTTCTCATTTTTGCATGGGTCTTTTTGATGTAGCAATAGAAAATAATCAGGATTTCGAACTAAGATAGCTCAGATTTGCCCCAAAGCAGTAAGGGTCAAATGCAATTAGCCCTAGCTTCCACATCAAAGTCAGACAGATCTATAAGAGTTTCTGCATGACCTGTTCCTAGCTTCAGCATATAAAAGTTTAGATTGGAAATAATGTCCTGAAAAGAACACAGATTGTAGACATGGTATTAGATTAATAAAACTATTAATCTAATATGAGGAATTATTTGGTTGAAAACTTTGAAAATACACTACAAAATCCCTCAAACTTCAGCATATTATTTCAAATTAATCTCAGCTGGACCCGGCAACTGTTACCAGCTGATGGCAGTTCTGTGTGAAATGAGGAATTAAATTACAATGCAGTTACCACTGGGTACAACCAAAACCACTCCAATTCCCATTTGGAGAAACTGGGCCCTTGTGAGGCCAAAAACCCCCAAATAATAACAGAGATCCAGTTATTCACCAGAAGGTCCCTCTGGGCTAAGGTGAGGGACAGAATGAGATGATATGCACATGTGAAAGGAGGATGAAAACATGGCTCATGCTTCCATAGAACCTGTGCTGTATTTCTTCTTTAAATAGACACACCCATTGTTCAAGACTTTCAATGTGATAAACCAGCACTACAACAATTAATAATTGAAAAAACGGAAACTACATTTTTCCTACTCACTGAAATGACAAGATGGGCAAACATAGCACAATATATAGGCATCTTAGTATATTCTCTACTCTGTATTAAAATGAGAAGTCATTTAAATGTCTTTATTCTCAACCTTCTTAATACAGTATCAAAGAAAAATTGATCACACTCACATAAAACTTCACCAAAAAAATGAAGGGAAAATTTTCTCTATGCTGAACACAGATTTATGTATGACCTCCATTAACATTAATGAGAGCCTTTAGCTAAATCTCCAAGCCCTGCAGCAGACACCTACACTTAATAATTTAGGAAATAACTGAAAAGGTGGTGGAATAAGACCTAACAAATAAGAAAAAAAAAATAGAAGAAATCAAACAGTAACAGGAATAGCAACAGGGGACAGCAAAAACACTGCAGAAATTTGTAGTTTGCAGAGGAATGGGGTTTCTGGATTCTGACAGGGTCCTGAAGAGGTAAAAATAGAGCTGGTGTGAAGAGAAGTGACAGAAGTCCAAGAAGATTTGGAAGCTCACTAGCCTATCATCACCTCCAGAAATAGTGACCCAGGCCTCCATTGTGGTGCGGATTGGAAGATATGGTATTATTTTCCAGAGATGAATCAAAGTGATACTTTCTGTTTGTGCATTGTTTTAATAGTGGGTAATTAGCTTCATGGGAAGAAATTTATCTGTCTTTGCTTCAGCAAAGGCAACAAGGAATAAGATACATATGAACAATTCTGTGCTTTTCCAAGCAAACAAAACTCAAGATAATACTTTAAACCAGGTGAGTTTTGTTAGAGCTAGCTGCATATTAAACGCAATTTTGGAGCATAAAAGCCCATTCTTTCAGTTTTCCTCTGTCTCTTCACAATGTATGTGCACTGAAAGAAAATGAGACACATTCAGGGCTGAATATGTCAGTTTTGGCAATCTAAGCTGTTGTACCTTTTAACAACTTCTGTTCTCTTATCCCACATCCTGTAAGTTAAATCCCATATCAAATCAGGCCCCCTACACACAAGTAGAATTTGATGTAAACAGAAAGTTAGATTTAATGGAATTATACCAAGAATACTTTTGGGCCAAACTGTATATAAGAGAATTTCTGCCAGTGAATGTGGTCACAGGAGCAGAAAATCTAATAAACTTTTTTACTATGTTATCACCTTTGAATTTAACTATAAACAAACGTCAGAAGTATCATTTTCATGCCATGAGGGGCAGCAAAAATACAGATTTTAAATTAAATAGCCATTTGAACGGCAGAAAAGAAGTTGAATTTAAAGCAGTCTGACCCAGCGTAGCTGGGGATCTCTAGTATGTGGGGTGAGAAAGTATTTTTTACACCTGGAAGAGCTTTGCTGCAGAATAGCATACTGATGCAGGGCAGGCAAAACAAATAAAGATTTCATCTGCCTTGTGTTCTTGGAAAAGGCCAACTTCTTAAGGAGTTGGGCAGCAAGAATTAAATTCAAGTATTTATTTAACATGCAAGAGACTTCTCCAAATTGTAATTCACACTGTGATTCTATGTTAAGAAACTCAGATTTAGTCAGAATTTGTGTAATGCCTTTTCCAACAAATGTTCAAAACCCTTCTATACTCATTCAAGTCACTAATCACAGTTTGTTTTTACTTCACTTTCATCTATAGTGAAGTTTAGAAATTTATCTACAACTTGTAAATTGACACTTCATTTTTTCCTTTTCCCTCTTGCAAATCAACAAGCCTTGGTTAACTGTGTGTCCATTCTGTCTTCTTATTTTGCATTTAGTCATATCTATAGATTATTTCTTTATGAATAAAGAATCATCAGAGCAAAATGTCTACAAAAATTACAAAGACCATCCTTCACAGTAACAGATATAATCTAAAAGTTGCATAGCATTAAACAGAGAAGAACTGTTATTTATGATTGGCATAGTAAAAGGAGTTACAGTCACCAAAACAAAACAAAACCACCATTGGAATAGCTGAGTGCTTCTTCCTCTCCCCCTCTTCCCTCCTTCTCACTCTTCTGAAATTAATATATTGATGTCGACAGAGTTTATCAGGAATTTCTGAAGGACAACATTTTAAATATACAAAATCTAAATTTTCTTTCACTTATAAATTAAAAGTAAAGAGCTGTCATCATTAATGTCATAATTTTGATAAAGCAGTAAGAGTTCTAAAGAAAATCTGAAGTCTGTGTTCTGAAAGTTGCATGTAAGAAATACACTATATGGGTGTATATATGTTTATATGTACGTTTTCCTGTGAAGATTTTTCTCTTCCTTCTAAGTATGATACAGGCTTACCCAGAGAAATGGTAACAAAAGAGTTAAAGGCATAATATTAATGCTGTACTACACTGATGTCAGCAATTTGCGACAGGATGGTGGGTTCCAGTGCCAGAAGCTATGGCACGGGAGAGAATGTTATTTTAACAGCATGATTCTCTATGAAAGCCTGTCATCTTCTGTTCTTGAACCTTTGCTAATGTACTGAGGCGACATGCCCAGATAGAAAAGGAATGTTTTTCAGCTGTTCTGTTGTGGCTATTAATATAAATACCGCTATACAATAAATATGATGCCACTGCTTGCCATCATTTTAAATTGACAAAGACATAGGAATCTCTTGGGACACTGAGTTTCTAAAGGGCCACAACCTTCATTCCTTATTCAGATGAAACTCTTAATAACCTAGCTCACAAGAAACTTTCCTTTTAAGAATTTTAAGCCCTTGAGACCATCTGGGCACAAATACCATGCTGTGTCAGGCCATATTCACTGTGACTGACAGGGCATAATGCAACACTAGTTTGAATTTTTCTGCATTGCTGCTCTCACACTCCTTAATATTTGCTTAGCATGCCTGACAATACCACAGTCAGATCCAGCACATGCTCAGTACCAGGGAAGAGCTGAAATGCTGAACATTATGACTGGTTTTCCATTTTGTCTGACTAACAGCCCTTACAACTCACAGTGGATGAATACAAAATTAAGCACTTGTTTAAGTCTTCCCAAAATTTCCTTTCGTTCTGTTATCACTTCCCCAAATCACTCAGCTGTACTAAAAAGATATATGTAGTTATTTTTCAAAACAAAATGAAAGGCAAAGATAAACTTTCTGTCTACTAAGGAATTTTTTTAAATGTGACACTTTACCAGTTGCTCATCATTTTCTTTTGGCTAACAAGTTCTTGCAACATCATAGCCAATGACTATAGAGGTAATTCTTCAAGATTTACACACGTCTTTCTAGACAAATTATAAATAATGCATGTTCTTGAAAAGATAATTCTGTCTACCCAATTCATCAAGAAAGAAATGTGAGTCACCAAGATGAGCAGATGCACCTAAGCACCTGAGCCAACTAGGTCACCTAAGCAAATGTGGCACTTCAAGGCATCAGGTCACTCACAAAATTAACGTGGTGATCAGAGAGAGCAAGAAGTTTCTGTGGAATCAGCGGAACTTACAAAAAAAAAAAAAAAACTACAGAGAAATACATCTCTATATTTGAATTCCCTTCATGTCTGTAAAAAGAAAATAATTCTTTAATGTTAAATCAAAGTAACTGTTAATACTTTTATACCAACATTAAAATGTAACACGCATGTATATATTAGTGCTCATATTTGAAATACAGCCGCCTAAAACTGGTTTTTTTACCTATTCATACCTATACATACATAATTCCTGCTCAGAAAGTTTACCGCCTATATTTCATGTACTTTTTTGCCTCCACTCACCCTGATCTGTTTCTCTGCCAAAAACACTGGAAAATGAAGCAGCATAGCATTATTTTTCTTATACATTTAAAAAAAAAAAAAAAGAGAGAAAAAGCAGGGGGAGGGGGACAAATCTAAACCAAACTCTCTGACTGCATCACTGCTGGAAACAAAAATCAAAGTTTTATAAGATCTCAGCAGAGGAAGTAGCTAATTACAGAAATAGGTGATCTACCTATCAGAGAACAGAACTGTGATTTGTACAAGCACATGCTGTAGAACTAGAGGAGGCATCCTGGGTCAGTGAATCCAATTCCCTGCTATCATAAATAATCATGTCATATAATCCCATTCATCTCATTTGAGCTCCATCTTAAAACCCTTTTTATGAATTTGCAGAATAAATGCATTCATAGCTAGTTTATATTCATTTGTTCTTGTGTAACCTTGTCCTTTAGCAAAAATAACTCATCTTCCTCCTGCCCCCCATTTATTTATAGAAGGCAATCATACTTTTCTCAGCTATTATTTTGCTAGGCTAAATCCAGCTCTTTCAGTGCCCTCATGTAAAAGAACTTCTTCATTCCTCTGGTTATCAAAGCAGCTGATCTACGTACCTGCTCTAGTTCAAGCACGGTTTTTTAATACTCTCTATGCTCTAAATAGTTTTAACCCTTCCTATTAGTAACCATTAATTACCTACTGGAGATACGTCACTTCATGCATCCTTAGATGTTTTCCTTCCTTCCTTCCTTCCTTCCTTCCTTCCTTCCTTCCTTCCNTTCCCTCCCTCCCTCCCTCTTCCCTACCCCCTCCCTCCCTACAATAGGGATAATGAAATATGTCACTCAGAGCACATTTGTTTTGCTTGTATTTATATGTTATTTTAGAAATAAAACCCACCGTTCAAACCCACAATTGTATCTCCAGTGAACGACACTACAATCTCATATTCTAAGTGTCCAAATGTACCCTTCTGGGATCCTTGAAAGTTCTTCTGGATGAAAAACTCTCACATTATGTATTTTCTAGGAGTCCATCTAGATTAAATCATTGCAGTCTATATTTTCACTGTTGTGTTATGATAATAAGTTATTATAACATTATTATTGTCACAGAATAATCCTACATGGTCAAAAATTGCTACTGTTTTCTTACAATAGCTTCATAATTCATTAAAGCAAATGAGAAGCAGAAAAGGCTGCATAGGCTGAAAATTATAATCAGAAATATATGCTGCACAGATAATACTATGTGCAAAAAATCTTTTTAAAACATAGCTCAGTAACATAGGCTGGTAGCTTAGATATATGCAGATTCATCAGAACTAACCTGGCAAGTAAATCCTGGAAAGGCACACAGTATTAGACAGAAGGAGAAAATTAGTGTTAAAAACACATGAGAAACAAGATAGTACAGCTTCTTGAACAATATGGTAAATGGCAAGATTCTGACTAGAAAAATAATTGTTTGATATGGAAAATACATGCTGTACATACATCACAAAAGGGAGAAAAAGGGCAAAACACACCAGCCAAAAACAGTGGCCATCACCAGCAGCTTCAGAAATTCCTGAAACTAAAACACTAGAGATTCTAAACTCTTAATTGTTCACATTTGTAAACAGGTTTCTGAGCTTCTGCCTAGCTCCTGAAGGATTAGCTGCTGTCTTATTCACTCCCATACGAGGGAACATAGAATCATAATATTTTTTTCTACCTAAGAATGTCTTGTTATTCATATAAATAGCTTGTTCTGACCATAAATTCTGCAGCACTTAGTTCAGCAGGATAGCTCCTAACTGTAAAGAACACAATCACTTTAGCAAGTAGTTGACTTCCAGACCCTTGATCTGATGTAAGGAAAAAGACACTTAAGAATATTCTCCTTATCCACGTAATAGCTTTTGTATTATAATATCATCTCCCTTCTGAGCTAAATATTTCCATTTTGGGAATGTCTCCTTAGAATAGCAACAAATTATATTGTGAAAAATGCATGTTTCGTTTTGGGGGAAAAAGAAATAAAAGCAATAAAACCATAGAAATCTCTCTTTTGCTGTTGACTTCATTTTTGAATAAGTTGAGATATCTAGATTTTTATGGGACATTTCATACAAAGATCATCTTTCACTACAGCTTCTTTAAGTATTTTAGAGATAAAAGATGATTCACTGACACAGCTTTGAACAAAATTTCTGGGATTGGTCAGAATTTTTAACCAGATAGGACCAAAGGTTAAATCACTTGACCAAGTAAGCTCAGTGAGTCAGCAGCAGTCAGAAGGAATAAGCCCCAGGAGTGAAATTTCATCTTTTTGAAGCCAACATAATTTTCCTAACATTTTCTGCTTATCCAGGATTTCACTTCAGTTTCCATAATATGCTTCTGCCTCCTCTAATCACTAAAGCTCAATGGCTCTAAGTGGCTCTTCAGTTACTAAATTTTTAAACTCTTCAGTTACTAAACTTTTAAAGGCTGTTTTGTTGGTGGTGCTGGTGATATTTTTTGCCCACTCATGTACTTGATTTCACATGATTTCACAAAAGTGCTCATCAATCATTATTTCAGTAATACAAGCTTAGGCAAGTAGCTTGATTTAAAATTTACTGACACTATAATCCCTTTAAATAGTTCCAGCATAGCATTAACTTATTATAGAGAATGACAGTATAATACAAAAATTGAATAAACTATAAATAAAATTTCTGAAGAAAGACAGATCTCATGTCAGACGATTTGCACCAAAGAACATGATGGTAATGTACAATATTTGTGTACTTGATCTAGAAACACTTTAGCAACTTTTGTTTCTATATATGGGACCAACAATGGTAACATTTTCTGTCAGAAGCATTTGGAAACTGTGAAACAAATAAAATAAAATAAAATAAAATAAAATAAAATAAAATAAAATAAAATAAAATAAAATAAACAAAACTTCTGTATTTTTGATCATTCTGGAGAACTTCAAATAGCCCAGCAGATTAAATTTTCCTTCTTTCAATAGCAAGAAAGCTATTAAGATATTTCCTTAAAATAACTATTTTTTTAAAAATCATTACTACACTTGATAAGCTTATCACAAAAAATTTACAAACTCCAAATTACTTTTAGTCGTTTTGCAGCAACATTGAAAAATTAGTGGAAGTTTAGCTTTGACACCTTCAATACTTTTTTAATGATAGTGGCTATCCAGAATTTTGCTAAAAATGCTTGAGAAATATTTGAAATTGAAGAAGTGATTCTTTGATTTAGTACTTGTATTTTTAAACAATTCAGATGGGCATATTTTCCAGTGCAATTTTACCAACGACATTCAATCTGGACAGCTACAGTTCTCACATTACTGAGATAATGCTATTGCTATTAATAATCTCAAAGAACCTCTGAGTTTGAAGGCATTGCATAGAGCCTCAGATGGCTGCATAAAGGTCATTATTTTAATAGCTATAACATTAAAAATACTGGAAACTCCATACACTTGGCTTAGTTTTGTTGTATGTTTACCTTCAAAAAGCCAGAAATGAATGTGGAATGTGGAATGACAGGAAGAACACCTGCAGGAAACATTACATGATACAAATGACAGTCTGGTGCAAGCTAAGCTTATGGCAATATAAATATTGATGTTACTAATGCCACCTAAAATATCCACTTTAAGTATCCAAATATAAAACATACCTGCCTATCCTGTGTGTAGTGTAGCAGTTTATGTCAACAAGGCACTGCTTTTACTGCAATGTTTTATTTTAACCCGATTGATTGCACTGATGCCCATCAGGAAGGGAAAGGAGATTGAGGAGATGCATGGTGGGAGGAAGAGAGGACCAGGAAAAGAAAGAAGTCCCAAATGCACACAGAGTTACAGAGTTACCTAAGTTCCATAGTATCTTTCTACAGATTTCTACAGTGTGTGATTTTAGCTACTGGCAGCACTGCAGGTACTCTTCCTGTGTGAATGTGGTTTCCTGACATGAACAGAAATTTAGACATTTTTAAGAGTTTAGCAATTAAGGCCTGAGGATAAAATATCCGGAAGATATACACAACAGATCTTATGAATAGGTACCTGGACAAAAATTCAGCCAGTGTTCAACTGATTCTTACTGTTATTTCAGCGCCTTGTGTTCTTATTTACTCACCCAAGGATGCAGCTGAAGACAATGATGTTGTAGTCAGTGCATTCTCTGTCAAAGGAAAAGATTTGAATCCTATGGTACAGCTCAACCCTGATCAATCTTTTTTTGCTATTCCAATTGACCAAACTTGGTTAATTAATTTATCTTAAGTAACAATAAGGTTTCCTTATGCCAGCTGTGCCTGCTCTGTCACTGCAGACATGTTTTCAGCACTAATACATCCGTGTTTTGTCAAAGCTAATTCCATTTCTGCCTAGAAATGAGGGTTTCATAACTTCTTGGAGACTATGTATTAATTTTTTTCTTTTAGAAAAATATCATGATATTCTGCTCATTTGGGACAAAGGCTAAAAGATGGCATTCCAGCTAGTGGGCCAAGCATCATGATTTTCAGTTTCTAAAAAAAACACTCAGCATTTCTCATTGTGTTTTTGTCTGATTATCTGGAAAGAAACATTTATTAAAGAGGTTTGAACTAGAAAAACTAATCTAAGACAATTATGTCATTACAGACCAACAGAGGAGCAAAGCTGCATGTTCAGACCACAGAGTACATATTCTAGCATCCTCAGATATGCTGAATATCAAATAAGTGGATGCCACATTTCAGCCCACTGAAGCTCACCCAGCATGAAATTGCAGTATTTTCTCTTCTGGAAACACTTGAGAATGAAAATTTCACATATATATGAGGAACTTCTAAGATAAACTGCACATTGCAAAAATTATTCCAACATTCTTTATTAGGGAAATTAGTTTGGGTAGTTTTAACACAGAGACAAGTTGTGCAATTCAAGGAAACCAAGATGTTGGAGACATGCATAAAAGCCTTCCCTTGAAATAAATCTTAATTCCTCCCATGTCTCTAGAAGGAAACTGGTTTTGACAGACTGTCTTTTGCCTCTGTTTCACTTAATTATTCATATCAACATTTACCAAGGGAGACTGATCTTTGCTTTAATTCTCATTGCATCCCAGACAAGCTGCTGCCTATTGTTATTACTTATATTGTTTATTGCTGTTGTTTTGTGGACTTTGCAGGCAATAATGTTATAATTTAAACTAAAAAAAAAAAAAAAGTCACCATGAGAAGACTTGATCTTCAGAAAAGAGCTTTTACTTCAGACTGTCTCAGATTTATATTTTAGGCCATATTACATTTTGAAATTCAAACTTTCTCACTCAAACACCTAAAAATATAAGGGTGGCTCTTCTTGGTCCTTCCAATGGAGATAGTTGAAAGAAATTTCCACTGAAAGAAATGTGTCTAAGTATATGCAGAGACCTTGCAAAATGGTTATCATGTTCAAAACCTATTGGCTTTGACTGGGATTGAAAGTATGCAGAATTCTGAAGGACTTGGCCTCAGTTGCGGAAAGGAGACTGCTTCTCAAATCTATTTTTGATCAAACTGGAAACAGAAGGAGCCAATGTTGCATGTAGCATGAAATAGAGGCCTGCATTTCACAAGAATAATATCTTAGTCACTTTTGGGAGAGTGGGAAGGTAGAGGAGAAATCTAAAAAAAACTATTTTTTTAGCATGAAATGACTGAAGTACAGCTGCACGATTCTTAAGCTTTAGGGGAAAATAAAGCAATCTCAGATACTGTTGAGCAAGTAATGTTGTTAAGAAATTTTTAATCAAGTAATGTGGAGTCAATTGTCCTCAGGAGCAACACTCTCTATGCACTGAGATAGTAGTGAGAAAATATCCCTGACTTACATTGCTACAATGGAGAACAAAGCCCCTAGAAGTCAGGGATTGCTGCCTGAAGACATCGGTAAAAAGTGAGATATACATAAGTTGTAGTCATGGTCTCTTTGTTACAGTAGTCTTCAGATTTTTGCTGTACTTTATTCTCCCATGCCCCACATATTTACGTAGCAGAATTACAATATATACTAAGCACGTGTATGAGTTTCTCTACAAGATGGCATTCTAATCTTCAAAATAAATCAGGAAGCTCTGTTCAGTGTGAAAATTTTGCAGTCTGTGTAATGCCTTTTTTAAAAGTTTATATTAAAAAGTAGAGGATTCCTTTACATTTCCCTACTACTTAGTATTTTTAATGAAAATCTAACACACTTTTAAAAATGAATTTTTGAGCATGCCTTTTGGATTAAATATAGTGCTTTTGATTCTGTTTTAAAAAGTGTTGTGGATTTTTGCAAATGCTTTTCAAACTACTATGGATATAGGTAGCATGCACAAATAGGCAGATCACTGTAGCTGCCCATTTGATTTGTCACTGTACTGATATCTATGCATTGACTCATAAACTACCAGCACTCTCCAGTTTACTGCAGACATTTCAATAAGGTCTGTACATGGACTGTGTTTCTGATCATTTACAGCCCTAAATATGGTTTTCCGTGACACTCCCAATTGGTCTGATACAAGGATGTTCATCTTTCCATTTTATCCTACAGGTGAATATTTGAAATAATGAGTAAGTCTCTTAATTTTCATTTATGTAGATGTAAAGTAATTTCAAATTTTAGAAGAATAAACCTGTATTTATATTGGAGAAAAATCTGTTGTGAAAGTGGGACCTGTCGCACTTTAGCTCTTGTTAGTTCAGGTTTTATAATTCCTTTCTCCTTATTGGTAATGATGTATCATGAGAAGACTTAAACAGTAAAAAATTATCAGAAAGATTCTCCTCTATTTAAGACCAATAATATGAGATATTGTGTTATTTATTTCACATTATTTTACTTGCAGCATAGTAATGCATGTAAAGGAAAGGCTCCCCGTATGACTGTAAGCAATTATAGAGGACAGGTACTTATTTATAATAAGGAGAATCTCCTTCCTGGAAATTACATGAAAAGCAAGCAATACACTGGGATCATGAATTCAACTTGTGTAATTACCTGGGAGAAAAGAAGAGATTTGTTTCTTGTCAGATCGGCTCTAATCTCATTTCCCCACAGCCTAAAATGACAGCTTTGTACTGATAACTGTTAGCGAACCTGTGGACTCCTTCGTAAAGTAGCTCTCTCTGTTAGGAGATGTTAAAATAGATAGAATCCTAGTGCCCCATGAAAATAGAACCCTTTAATCTTGGAGGGAAGACCTGGGTTTCAGCATGTCTGGGGCTTTAAGTGTTAGAGGTTACAACAGTAGCTGCAAAGGGAGAGAGGGGGAGAGAGTGAGAGAGCAAGGGTGAGAGACAGATGCTGTATATAACATTTCTGGAAGAACAATGCATTGGGAGTAACTTTTGCAACACTGTTATTTGCAGTTTGTATGTGCAGCACAATTGACGTCATTTTGCTAATTACTTATCTAGATTATGCATATGTATCAAGTCAGTGGAGTTATAAACATGATCAATGCACCCATAAATAACCATGTATACAAACCATTGCCCTGAGTTTCATGATCAGAAGGGAATTTAAAGACTTTCAATTCTGACTGACCAGGTCTCATGTTGAGTATTAATAATTCTCTGCATGATATAAAGACGTGACATTACTGAGCATCAGAAAACACTTTTGTAATGGCAGCTTTCACTAAAGTTTTACATATTGCATTAGGTTAATACAGTGATAAGCAGAATAAGATCACACAGAACAGAATGCAATGTGGATCATTATTATTATTATTCACTTGGGTTTATAGCTAGTTGCAAAACACTGTACTAGTTTCTATAAAGGAAACAATGACTAACGAAACTACACATTTATTCTTGCACATTAACAGCCTCTGGGGTACCACTGAAATTTGTACTGGAAAAAGGCCACTAAATCCTGAATGAAGAAACATCACTGATTACCAGCTAGCAAAATGTTACTGTAAATTCTGGAGATAAACATTCACTGCAAAGCAGCAACACTAAATTTTCTCCAGTAACATTGCAACAATTTTCTCATGCTGTTCTTATCTTTCTTAGACAACAACACCATCAGAATACACACAACTATAAGCATATCTGAAATTTAAAAATTGCAAATTGATAGAGGACCTCTGTCATTATTCTCCCTATTCTTGCAACAGAGAGTTCCTGCAGCAGGAGAAACTATTTAATTCATTAAAACTGATAAGTTTGAAATTTACAGCCAGTGCCAAAAGTCCCCAATTGCATTGATAAAGCCATTATATCTGTAGTCCTCTAGCAGATGGAGATGAGGGTTAGGCCAGTAAATTTTTTGAGCCATATCACATGCCTACAATGGTCACAGGCCTGTGAAAATCAAGCTTCATTAGTTATAGCAATGGTGGAATGCATGAAAAATGTAATGGAAAACATGTCAGTCACAACGGGCATAGCAATTGCTATGAGACAGATATAAGGATCATAACTGCAGTACAAAATAGATGCCTCAATAAATTACTTAACTGTGTTCACATATGACTCCAAAACTCCAAACTGTGTGGCAAATAACTAGAGCAGTACTGTAAACCTGACCTTAGGCAATTGTGTGCCCAAGCATTTCCAGTTAAATCAAGAAAAAAATATTTACTTTGTGCAGGAGACTTGAAGAGCAGGGTCCTCTATTGATTCTGAGGCAGCCAGGGCACAAATAGCAGTGTCAGCTCACAGACTGCAATCCTTTCCCCTTACTGCTAAAGAAGGAAGGCTGGCCTACAGTCATGGCTCTAAAAAGAATCTCAACAGAGAAGTTTTCTGTTATATGTTGTGGATATTCAGCTGCTGTAAAGTGGTCGAGCCCTGATTTACGCAAGTGTTACACGTCTAATATCAAGCAGCTTTCTGAATCTGCTTGTGCATCAGAATTATTTGATCAAATGCTGTTCTTAACTCTTCCTCCTATCTTATGTTTACATTCCCTCTTTTTATGTCAGGAAAAATGTGTAGAGTTTGTTTCTGATAATGTGTTTTTTACAAGGACTTTTACAGTGTGACTGAGGCTCACGTCTGCTTTGTAAGAACAGAGGAAGAAGAGCATGTGGAGGTGAAAGAGCAGTTTGTCTTCCATACCTAACAAATCTTTTCACTTCTGACAGGGACCTAAAAATAAGGCTCTGTTAATAGTGGTGGGTTTACCTGAGTCCACCTTTCATTTCATATAGATCATCAAAGACTATGCCTGGAGTTCAAACAGAAAGAAAAATATTTTTTATTCAGCAAAAGAAACCCTGTGTCATTTGCTCCCCTAGTAAGCTTTTAAAATATTGCACATTTTTGTTATTTGTTTTAGACTGTTAGGAAAGATGAGTCAGAAACCATAATACTGTTTCTGTTGTCAAGGATTACATGTTGACTAATCTTACCCTAGTAAGGGTATTTTAATTTTCACTTGCACTTCATTTGTCTGAATTGTCTAGTAAAATATTTGCTAATGCAACAAAATTTGAGTGTTCTCCAATTTCCTGAAATCAATTACTTAAAAAACATCTTTGGCTAAATTGTAGTGCTCATGAAAGGGGAAGGCAGATACCACTGAGCAAATCATCACACACACGTTCCCCGGCACAGTTCTGCCAAAGCAGTTCAGTCCCACACCTGTCCTGGAACTATTCACAGAGCTAATCTATGCAGTAGTTATTCCCATGTGGGCAACTATCCATGAGAGGCTTGACTGAGACCAGCCAAATTCATCTGCCTTGTGTTTTATTACTCACAGGAAGCTTGATCTGAAAGAATGAAGGGCTAACATGTTAACTCATACGGTGCCACTCTTCCACTGAGCTTTTTCTTCTCTTTACAGTTACAGTGACTGAATTCTAGCCAGATTCTTTACTGGACTTTCTGCAAGATTACAAGTAAGCAAATAACTAGAAATACATGTTGTTCCAAATATTATTCCTACCACAACACTCATGGAGAAGGCTGACATTGTAAAAAAAATTGCACACCCTCACTGACAAAGCAAGGACGTATATCTTTAGCGCAGCCTTCACCATGAATTATCTCCTTCCTTCACAGTAAGTGCTCAGACTTGGTGCTGATGCTGATTGTGGGCATTTGGTGTGCCTCGGGGAAGAGAAATGCCAACCCTCCCATATTTGCTTGCGCAGGGAGTTTCTGCAGCCTTTGCTGGTTTAGTCCTCAGACTGTACCAGTTCTTGTCCCCTGACTGTTTGCAGAATCCAGCACTGAATTCTGCCCTGCCTTCAGCTGCAAGAGGCAAAAGCATACTGCAGACCATAGGACAGAGTTTGATCAATGTTTGACATAGCCAGTGATTTAACCAACAGGACAGCATGAATGCACTGATGACGCAGAAAAAACATCACAATCCTCAATGCAACAGTGCAAAATGAACATTTCCTTCAGCAGGTTTCTTATAAGCAACAGTAGTAAAAACCCACTTTGGTGTTTTTTGCTCCCATGGCACTGTCCCCATAGCTCCTCTAATTCAGTCTCATTTTGTCACGTAAGGGATCTCTAATCTCTTTCAGATGAGAGGTCTAACAAAAAAAAAAAAAAAAAGCTGTCAGGATCTTTATTATATACTTTAAATGAAATAATATTAATTATTTCCCTTTGATTTATCCATGTAAAGTAGACTTTCTGTGTATAAACCCATTCCTGAGAGAAAAATTTAACACTAATTTCTCACTAATTGCTTTATCCATTCCATCTTTACTCTGTATCTGCTTTATCATATGGTTAGCACACAGTTTCTAGAGACACAAAAATGAGAACACAGAATAATATTAATAAGGAATAAACTACAGAACACCAACCAGACTCACAAAACCAGCAAGGGTTCTGTTCTTGAGATAACACACTCTGAGACAACATTAACTGTGTGATCATTCAAATGTGCTATGCCCACTACAGAAACAATTACGGGAATGCAACAGATCCTTTCATCCTGTCTTCTCCTAGCTGGTGTCCTACCTTTCCCTCTCATGGCAGTCATTTTCTTCTCAGATGAATAACAGCTTAGGTGGTTAAAACTGTAATCACTAGGAAACTCAGATTTTCTGTTGCACACGAACTCGTCTATCCCCGGATTCATTCAGTCCAGACAATTTTGACTATTCACTTCCATCCTGTTTTCTAGTCATTTTCTAGTCACTTTCCCTTTCCTGCTTTTATCTTCCCTTCATATAATACTGCAGTACTCGACTTAAAAAAATTACATGAGAAATATTTAAATGAAAATAAAGGCTTCTGTGAGCATTATTATTTCAGTTTTGATAGTATCTTTAGGACACTTGTCCTCAATGCACCTGACATGACAGACATAAGAGGATGAACTCTAGCTTAAAAGAAAGATCCTTCTTAGCTGAAGAGCTAACTAAAAATTCTGATTCAGCCTATGCTGTTGCATATATTTAAATAATAGAGACAGAGAGAGAGTGAACTGGGAGAATAGTAAGCTGCTACCAGAATAAAAACACATGTCAATAAAAGTACCCCAGACAGTGGGAAGGCAAATTTCATTGCAAGGCTCCAATCATTTTTTAATTCCTATTTTTTTAAGCAGAAGATAATATTTTAGCACTGAAAGAGTTAAACAGAATGCCTTTCGACAAGCATTGGCTATCAATCAACACAAGACAATATACAGGGCTATATTTAAACACCCCTTCTCAAGACTGACAGATATTTCTTCACAAAACTTAAGCAGCCTGTGAACTGACACTGATGTTATCTGAAGTGTAAAGGTGTTTATTCTCCTAGTGCTCAAAAAGGATCATCTTTCTGCAGCTGGCTGGCTCTACTAGAGGATGCCTTCTCTGGGTCAGCACGTGCATATCCAGACAATCATTCTCCAGCTTGTAAAATATGATTGCATATGAGATATTGATGGCCTAAGGGAAGTTCTGAATATCAGAGGTTCATAATTAGAATACCTATGCATTTGATTCAATAGAGTTTCCATCAATGTCACAGAGATGAGTGGTTATGAATTTCAGAGTCATCTCTGCTCATACAGACTGATTTATGTACTTCCAACTTTGGACAAATGAAGGGTGAAAAGTGAAAACTCTTCTACCTAGAGACCTCTTTATCCTTTGAAGGGCTCTGAAATTTATAATTGCCTCTCCTGGTGCTCGGGATCAAGCTCCACAGTTGGTAACTCATGACCTATTTATGATCATGCCATCCATCCAATTTCAGTCATTCTGTCCTCTTATCTGTAAATTCACAGTCACACCATGTCGGATGTGTGGATCTGCTGATAAGACATTTTTGCAGCAAAGAGAATCTGGGCAGATCAACAGTTCTGTTGCCAGAGCTGCTGGCAGCAACTCTAACATCTCATTTATTCCAGATTTATAAAGATCCACTGTGCTGATCTGAGAACAGAGCTGAGTGTTTGATTTCTGTGATAATAGACAAACTTGTATTTGGTACTAAATATAAAGTTAAATAGATACTGATAAAATTATCCAGCGTGGGACAGAAAACAACCATCTTGTTAGCACTGAGATTTCCATAGTTGCTGAACTGTGGGCTTGGGTTCCCTTTGGTTTTGGTTTTTGGGTTTGTTTTAGTGAGTTTTGGTTGTTTTTTCCTCTTTATTTAATTTTCAATGACTGCATTTTTATGGAATTATACATAACTGAAAACTAAGGTTCTAGTGTATCACACAAGACAGGATACAGAACCCCATATCCAGAATTTTAAAAGAAATGAAATTTCATCATTCTTCTTAAGACTGTGTACTGAGTACTTCTTATGATAACTGTTCTCTGTTAACTGTGGGGGGAAAGCACTGCAGTAGAAAATGAAAAAAACTAGAAAAATTCATATACAGTTTCCATTTCAAAGTTTTGCAGTATCACTGTTTGTCCCACTACCTAGTTAAATAATAAAAAAGGAAGATACTAACTAAGCTTCAGAAGGAAATAGATTTTGTTAAATGATCTTTTGCTACTCCACTTCACTTGGAAATCTCTTGTTTTTGTTTTTATTTCTAAATTTTGTTTGTATGTGTGTCCCCATGTGCATGTATGTGCATTTTATCATTTTAAATACATTATACCACATGAATAAAAAAGAGATTTTTAAAAAGAGATCTTTATAGGGTTCAACATGGATAAAGGAACTAAAGTAACCTTACTGTCAGATGCTCTGCCACAGATGCTTAGGCATCTCTGGGCAATTATAAGGGACTTGGCTCTGTCTGTGGTATTCAAAGTGCACATTCTTAAAAGAATGAGAGGTATCCATTATGCTCCTTTCTTTCCTAAGTATTTTCAAAGCTATTGTGGTAGACATTTCTCTCCATGAGTAAAGACTGTAATTCTGCCACACAACTGCTAAACAATAAGGTTTTGAAATTAGTTTTGTCGAACAGAGAAAGTAATTTCTCAAATTAAAAAAAAAAAAAAAAAAAAAAAAAAAAAAAGACTTCTACTGGCAAAATGCATTTTACAATTTACTGTTGAACTGTTCAAGAAGCAGCTCTTCACTGAGCAGTATGGCACAGGGCCAGAATGAGCTGTTTCAAAAAACACTGTTAGGCATATACTAATTTGATACACAGGATTTAGCAGTACAGATGAGAATGACTCTGTGTGTCTGTGTAAAAGTGATCATGTTCTGTTAAATTTTACCAGTCCCTAACGGTATACTCATCTTCAACATGAGGAAATTTTTTCTTAGACAGCTAAATTTGTTTTAAAGGAGGAGAATTTTATCAGGCTGGATAATAGCACTTTTTATTTGCTTAGTTTACTTATTTTGTTTTGGAAATTAATTTTCAATAGGCAGTTCAATGCATAAAACAATGAAATATTGAAAAAGTTTAAATCGATAAAGAAAATATTATGAGCATACTAGAGAGAGAAGTGTGAGCTATTGGTTAGCCTTGTGTGTCTTTTCTGCCTCCACTTTCTCTTCTTCAATGAATAATGTGGGGGCTTACAGTAATGGATCTGTACAACATGATGCAATATGCATATAGAGCAGTAATATATTAAATTGGAGTCCTACAGCCACCCAGTCTAAGAGAAAACCAATTCAGGTATCAAAGTGTTTTGGTTTTCTTTGGTGTGTGTGGTTTTTGTGGTTTTCTTTTTTTGGGTTTTTTTTTTTGGTTGTTCTTTTTTTGTTTTGTTTTGTATTTTCGGGGGGTTTTTTTGTTTGTTTTTTACTTAACAACTGATGAAACTTAACAGTGAGTTTTCAACTGATATGGCTCAAGAAATAAGGCATAGTCTTGAAGCATTTGCGACTAACTCCAAAGCTAAGTGGTTAGAGATAAGAATAAGGTTAAACTTACATGAGCCAATGAAATGGCCTGTGAAACCAGACAAACAAGACTGTTAAACAGGGTACATTTAGTTGGATGCAAATCTCTCAATGACACAAGAAGCACCACCTAGGAAAAACTTCCTAGATCACAAATGAAATTATAAGGTACTGCTAGCAAATGCTCCTTCATTTAGAGACACCTGACATGGTTTCAGTTAGCATTTAAGCCATGAAACAGGCTCACTGAAACCCCCTCACTCACCAAAATCATAATTCACTACATGATATGCGCACATGATTCCTCATCTATAGATAGTTTTTATAGAAATATACCTATGTAGGCTGTGACCGTGACAAACACATATTCTGCTACAATCCTAATAATGACACAATTCTAGTAACTTAAATTACTTTTACCTACATAGCTTGTTTTCCTATACATACATGAAGAAACTACAAATGAAAGCATATATACATTAGTATAACCAGAGACACGCTGTTGGGGTTGTATCATCTTCAATTACAGCTAAATGACATCACTTTTGGGTATTTAAGTCATTACTCACATGAGGAATACCTAATCATGAGAAGAGTGTCTGTGAAATTAACTTGCCAGTGAAAGAGAGAAGGATTGAGTCTGGAATCAAGTACATTAATTTAAAATGCAGTCCTTCAGCTGTGAAGTTGTATTTCATAAGCACAGGTAAGTTTGCTACAGACTCTTTCCACTGACCTCAGGAACGATTCCTCTTGGGAGCACCTCATCCTTTTTGCCCAGTATAGAAACTTCAACACACTGTTGGAAAAGTATAGGTTTTTATTGTTTAATTTGATTTGCAGTTCACCAATAAAATTATTTTTGAATTAATATTAATAACACATGCTTTGAAAGGTCTGAAGGAGACCTCTGTGATTAGACAAAGTCACAGTCACCTATATTTGTAACACACAAAAATTGTATATATATGCATTTACATATATGTATATAACCAACATTTCTTTTTCAAAACTGCATATTAATTCTCTTGTTTTGTCAGCATGATAATGATGTCAAATAAACTTTTTTTGGCATTAATTTCCAATGACATCTTGAATGTCACCTTTTTCTCTGTAGGAAAAGCATACAGGAAATCTTAAGAGAAAGAAATATTTGTACTCTGGACCTACAAAACTACAACCTACTGCTACCTACAAAACTTTGATCCACAATCACAAAGTTATGATCCTATGACTGCAGTTTGACTGTGTTTTGATCCTCTGCAACCTGTATGGAGATTGAGGGCTCTGCATGAGCATCACCAAAGCCTCCCAGCAGTCCTAGGATGTGCTGCTGGAGCACGGTGTCCCTTCACCATGCAGGCAACCCTTTCAAAAATGAAGTCTCCTGGCTCACTCCCATGGAACAGCATGGCCAGGTATGAGCTGCTAGTGTGGCTATGTGGTGCAGGACTGGAAATACTGTCAGAAAAAGCTCGACTCTTGTTAATTTGACCTGTTGGTTTTGTTGAAGGAATGACAAAATCTGCCAGTGGGAACTGGGAGTTACACTGCAGTGCACTGATTTCTGCTCTCAGGAGGTGCTGATGAGGCTTTTCATTCAGAGCTCTGGCCTTCTCTGCTCTCAAGAGGTCATGTAGTACTTTCATAGAGTTTACAGCATTTACTACAAGAGAAGTGTATAGTATCAGCCTGCCCAGACCTTCCTGAACACGAATGTACATGACAATGAATGTCTAATAAATCAGATATTTAATTTCAAAATCTTTTGCTTGCAATGCTCCCACAAGATCTAAGACATTAAGAAAACCTTGATAATTTTATCTGAAGAGAGATTGTGGAATAGCTTCAGAATAATTTAGTCATCTACCATGTTTTTAGGAAGGAACTAGCTTGATATCTATATGATATTTTTAAGATAGATTACCAAAGACAACTTGGACACAATAAAGAACTTTGGCCAAAGAGCAGAGCTTCTGTCACTTCATCCAAATGTTTTCACTGTGATATATTAAAAAATAAATGAAGATAAAAGGAAGTAAATTCTGTATTCTGTGACTCAAGATAGGTCTCTGCCTGGGCCAGGATTTGCAAAAACACATTGGAGACCACCATAGTAATCTACAGATTCTTGCCTGAACTACCTTTCAAAACATTTCTTTTTCTTCTTCTTCTTCTTCTTCTTCTTTGACTTTAATCCACAACTGTTGTATAAAATTACAATGATAATTTATATTGTGAATAGTTAGCTGGTGATTAAGAGTTATGAAAGTGGCCTGTTGATCTGAAGGGCAGGCCAGAATATCATCTGTGACCTCTAACATTCTGCTAAGTAAGAGGCAAATCCTACAAAATACTGACCAGGGCCTGTTGGAAGCAAGTCACCTCTCACCTGGAGCCAAAGTAAAGCCATCACTTTGCAGGACCAAGTGTGGCAAAAATCTGATCCTGTATATCAAAGGAGGGTTTTTGCTGCAAGGACTTAATCAGTTTCAAAGACAGTACCTTTGAATGATAAACAATTTTCTGTGTCAATATGCCTTTGTAAATACATCCTTGCACTAAACTAGGCTAGAAAAGGTTTATTTAGAAAAAAACCTCCAAACTCAATAAAGTAGTTATAGCTTGAAGTAAAATATACAGAAGATTGTTTCTGGGTAGAGCTGGAAAAGAACACAAGATTTCTTTTCAAGAGGGAAACTTTACAGATATTCTGCATCATTAAGTTTTCAGGAATGCTGAATAGACTATGATGGATTTGTTTTAACTTGTTGCTAGTATTTAATTTTGATTCAGTTCAAGGGGCGATGTCAGAAGAAGGAATCAAAGATGAAAAAAACCCAAACAACCAACCTGGTAACTGGGCAGATCATCAACTGAAAATAAAAAAAAAAAGGTGTAAGAAGGTCCCAACACCTTTCACCAGTGGTTGAAAATATCAGATTAAATTGCAGTATTCCTGGGGCATAATTGTTTGATGGGATCAGAATACAATTTGTTAAACAGAGAACATCTTTTATTTCAAACACTTCTTTCTTAAGTATCATCTATGGATTAAGGTTTGGGTTTGCTTAAAATAAATGAATAAAACAAGCCATCATTTTAATGATGATCTTTTTGTGGTTGTTTTTCTTTAAAAGAAGTCAATTACATGAAAGGTGTACGTTACACATAGCTGTAGGGAAACTGAAGCTCATACCTTCAGTGTATGTTAAATTAGCCTTCTTTACAAAAATAACAACTGTGTATTATTCTTTTATACTGATTTTTTAAAGGAGAAAAAATACAAATATTTGTTAAAAAAAAGAAAAAGAAAAAAAGAAAAGAAAAGAAAAACCAATTCTTATACCTCTGGGGCAAGTTCCAACTCTCTCAGTTTCTTGAGGAAATAAATAAAAAGCATTGGCAGAAATACTCCTTAAAAGAGTGCCCAAGGGGGAGGGAAGGAAACACCTAAAAACATCATATTACCAAGCGCTGAGGTAATCAACTACAATCTGAGAAATGTCAAACAGTGGTATTCATCTACCCAAAGATTTTGCTGATCAAGTCCTTAACTGCCATTTACAATCACTAACTAAAATATGGAATATAGCTGCGGATATAAACAAGAGACAAATTAGTATTGGGAAGCTGGGTTTAATAATCCCCTAAAAGAGTCCATCTGTTTATAAAGATCCCTTTCTCCTTGATCTCTGACATGTATTCCTAATACAGACAGAGTAGGATTTATTATTTTTTTTTACATATTTTAAACACCCTTCTACTATAAACTCTACTCATAGTATATTTGGTCTGGGTGTTTCTCTCAAGTTTCAATTATTGAAGCACTGAGGGGCAATAAAATTTCACACAGGTTCAGCCTGTTTTAGAGTAAGTACTATAACATCAGGCAAATATGAATGCAATTCCTTTAGTATTGATGTCAATAGCACTGGTTACTTCTTATTTTTCTGATTTTTGCAAATATTCATCATATTATCACTGAAATAGCTGAAACAGATTCGAAGCTCTTTCAAAGTTCTGGATTCATATTTGGAACTGGAGTTTGGCTTTGTTTTCCTGTTTAAAACATTAGGAAATCACATTGCTTTTAATGAATATGAGATTGGTAACATAAATAATAGGTGATTTGCAGGTATAAAAGACTAAAACAACTTATAGTCTGTTTTTCCAATCCACTATGGTGAAGGGAAAAAACAACATTGACTACACCCTTCTCACAGATAGAGGTCACTAATGGACTGGATTTGAATCTGCCTAGTGAAAGCCTGAAAGTTACATGAAAGTATCCTAGATAAAAATGAACTCATTTTGAGATTAAAGAGGTAACAGAAATGATTAAAAAATAAAGCTCTCACCTTCCTTGAAACAATAGTATCTTAAGTGTACCTTCTTTCTAATCCTTTAAATAGGAAGCTCAGTGCAGGAAAAGCCTGATAGAGGTGCTTGTTTCAACTCCTTTTTGTTTTCTTCACTTGGTAAAACTACATCTCTCTTCTTTGCTGAGGGAAGGGTAGGGAAGTTAGCCCTAATGACATCTCACATTTTTGATACTGCTATTTTAAGTAGTTGAATGCAAGCTGCGTTCTTGATTCTTGAAGGAAAGCACAGCCTATGTAATGCAGATTCCAACTGGGAGGGTGTAGGGTTGCGCAAAGGAGATATGTCTACATCCTAAATCAAACTATCCAGCAGGCCAGGATATAAATGTGACTTGTAGCAGTGTCTCAAATTAGATCCAGACTTCACCAAGCCAAACACAGATAAGATCACCTTATACAAAATATAGGGTGTGCGTGTGTGTGCAGAGCGACTCTTAAGAATGCTGGGTGCATTCCAGCACCACTTCTTGCTGAAGCCTTGGACTTTGAAAAACACTGATGACTGTTCTAGCCACAGGTAGTTTTATAGACATTGTATTTACACAGTGCTCTGACTTGTTTCACCTACACAACTCCAGGCCTGAACTCTCTCAACTGCCTTGCTACCATATCAGGATACAGAGCCATTGAAATAGCTTATTGAAATCTCTCCTGACATAATTTTCAGAAACAAGATCAACACAAACATTCTAATGTCACTTTTGTCACACAGAAATACTGACTTTAAAATCACATCGGTTACATCTTTTTCATTATGCAAAGTTTATGTCTCAGTGATAACATTGCATATATTGACTCTTTCAAAGAAGAAAGGAAAAGGAAGGTGGATGGAGGTATAGGTACAGTGCCTTTTAAGTGTTTTGAAAAAACAGCAGGATGGACTTTTTCCCTTCCAAAAATACATACATCTAAAAATCAATTCATTAGTTTCCTCTTAAAATACAGATATATGAAGGTGCTCTTGGAGAAAGACCATATCAGTGAACGAAGCAAAGACTTAAGTCCATGGAAATTTGTGGGGGGTTTTGTATGATTTTCTGGGTTTATTATACCCATGCACTGATCAGTCTCAACCTCTAAACTGGCTAATTTCCATGCAAGCACTGTGAAGTTAGATACAGTAAATAAACCTCTCTTTAACACACACCCTGACTTTCAGAGAGAGAGAGAGGGGCAGAGGGAGAGGGAAGGAATGAGAGAGGTAGAGGGAGGTAGAGAGGGAGAGCTCTGACTTGCTTTAGTATCTTTTGCTGCTCCTCGTGCAAAGAACCTTTCCCTTTCTCTTTGGCTGAGCTCTGCATTGCAAAAAGCAGCATCTGACGAAATCTAATCAGTACCTTCCACACACAGTACAGGAATTTACACGGATTTGTGCCTTGGATTTATTAGCTTATTGTAAGCCTTAAAACAGATTTCCTCCATTAAAATTAATTAAAAGCTCCTGTTGACTGCTTCCCACTCTGAAAAGAAGGTGGGGAATCTTATTCTCTTAACTTTGCTGATTGTTTATTTCTCTTTTATGGGGTTTTATATAATGTTCAAGAGAGGTCTTTTCAGCTGCTTGACTTCCTTTTGTGACCTGCTATTTTTTGTTCACACACACACCATCCCCACGCACCCAGCCCCCTGCAGTATTTGTTCTTATTTTGTCAGATCCCCGTCTAACTCGTCAGCGGCTCCTTTGTATTCGTCCTGATCCGATTCTCTTAACCTCGCCCCCACCCACTCACCGCCAGCCCCGCTCCGGAGGCTGCTGGTGGGGATCTGTTGGATCCTCCTGCCGGGCGCAGCTCCCGGCTCTCCCCGCAGATTCCTTAACACTTGGCAGCGCCGAACTAAGCCGACTACCTCTTCCAAGCAAGGCTCACCTCTAAAGGTCCCGTTTCTCCGAACCACCTCCTAAACAGAACTGCTGGTGGTGCTCACACAGGCGCTCTGCCGGCGCCCCTGCCGCAGGGGTAGTCCTCAGCTCTCCCCTCCCCGCGGGGTGGGGGCCAGGCTCGGCACCCTGCCGCTCGGCAGTGAAACGCGACAGGGAACCCGGGACCTCTCTGCAGCTGCCAGCTCCGAGTGCCGCTCCTGAGCCACACGCTGGCGCAAAATAGCCCGGGGACCCTGCTAGCACTTGCCGCCGGCCATTCATAAATCCATACTTGTGTGCGCCCGGCGCCGCGGACATAGAACTCTAACGTGGCGAAGGCGGTGTTTCTGACACAGCCTGATCCCGGCTCCTCAACTTTGCCATCTGGGAGAAGGCAAAGGGCACCGCGGCTTTAGATCGCCCGGGGCTAGAATTACCAGCAAGGAAAAGAGTGAGAAATGAAATCCCAACTGTACCTGGCGGCGTCTGGGAATCCCTCGCCGGCACCGATCGTAATCCCCCTCCGCGCCTCTGGCCCCCCACACCAAAACTTTGCCGCCGCCGCTCCTCGGTGGTGGCCGCCGCCGCCCTCCGCCCGGCGCCGCTCCCGGCCGGCCCCGCGGGCCCGTTCCCCGCCGGCCGCCGCCGCTCCGAGAGACCCCCGCGCCTCCCTCCGCCCTTACGAAGCGGCGGCATCGTCCTACCCCCTGCTCCGCCACCTCCTCCTCCGGCGCGCAGCCCGCGGCTCTGGCATTCCCAACGCACTTTCTCTCCTCGGTTCGCTCTCTCTTTCCCCCGACGTTCCTCCTTCTCCGGTAAAAAAATAAACGAGAAGGGACCCCGGCTACGCTTGGTCTTGGGGTTTCTTTCTTTGTTTGTTGGCTTTTTGGGGTTTTTTTGTCTCTTTCTGTCCTCTGGAAATGATGAAAGGATCACATGAGGAGCAGGCACGGCGACCCAGGACCCTCGAAAGTCGGAGAAGGCGTCGGACACATATATGTGAGTATATGTGCGAGTGTGTGTGTCTGGCTCTCTCCAAGTCCTGCGCCTGCCTCCAGCCGGGATTGCAGGCTGATCTTAGCAGTAATGATGCCTCACATCTCACTATTCCCTGCTAATGTAAGTCGTGCNCCCGTCCTCCCCCCGGCCGCTTTTAACCCCTAGCTTGCTGAGGACAATTTAGCGAGGTTCATCCGTTTGGACTCGCCCTCTCCCCCGCTTTCAGCAATGGGAACCAAGCGGGCGGCGCTGGCCGGGGGATGTAGGGGCTGCGCAGACCCCGATCCCCGCCCTGCTTCACCGCCGGGCCGGCGCTGCGGGGGAGGGAGGTGCGGATATCGCCGCCCTTCGCTGCGGGACTGCCCCAGCACCGCTGCTCCGGGGACTCTCAGAGTGTATCGGAGCGCATCGGAAGGGAAGCGGGGAACTGAGCTAAAAACTCCCCGAGCTGCAGCTCTGGGAGATGCCCTCGCTAGCAATAATTACAGCCGTGCTCTCCACCAACATGGCGATATTTCATGTGCAGCCGCCAAGCCCGCCTCCCCCACCCCCTTCTTTCCCTCTCCTTCCTCCCTTGCGAACTTTTAGATAGGCAGCAGCAGTATGCAACAGATATAACACAGAATAAAAGAATCTCCAACCCTCAGGAAAGAGACGGACCTCCTCTAGTATTCTGTCTGATTTTCATCATCAGTCATAAAGACCTAAAAACCGCTGGAGAAACCGCCTTTTGCCCTAAAGCGGTAACAACACCCACTTCCCCCACCCCCTGTTTCTCCTGTGCACATTCAGTGCGTGTGCATATGAGTGAGTGTGTGTGTGTGTGTATGTGCATGCCGGGCTGTCTGCGCTTGTTTCGGAGTAACCCTTCCCCCGCCGTCCACCTCCCTGCTAGGCTACTGCCTTGTCCTGGCAAGTCCACTTAAAGACAAGGCTATTTAATACCGAGAAGCACTTGAGCGATAGGATACAGCCGTCAAGGTAGGTAGGACGTGGGGTGTGCGAAGAGTATTTGCCTCAAACTCCTCCATTAGTAAAGAAAACACACAGCACAGCTTTTGCAGCGAGTTACTTTAAGAAAGGGGCTGGGGAGAGATGGAGGAGAGGGAGCTGATCAATGCCATGTGTCGAGGAAACAGAAAAGGGAACCGAAATGCCTCGGGGTTGGCTTCCCCCTCACCCCCGGCTTCTCAGCGGCTTGTATTTGCTCAGCCGTACCTCAAAAGCTGAATCACTCGCCATTAGCTCCGCGCCTCCTTCGCCCTTCGCTTGGGGGGGCTAAACTACTCACGACTTCAAAGGCTCAATAAAGCCGTGCCGAGGAGCCCCGGCGAGGGTCAGACCAGCCGCGGTATGCTCGGCGCAGCTCCTGTCCCTGCACTCGCCCTGCCCTCCACCCCCTGCCCGCCAAGGGGGCTCCGGAGGGTCCCCGCGTATGGGCAGCCCGGAGCCGAGCCGAGCCGAGCCGAGCCGAGTCGAGCCGCGCCGCGCCGCGCCGCCTGCTCTCTCGCTCCGAGAAGGACTTGTGCCCTCACCTACGCGGAATGATGGGGGTGGGGAGCGAGCAAGGAAGGGGGAGCACAGGTAGCCCAGCATTTCTTAGGGGACTCAGCAAGAGGAAGGGAGTTAAGGACGAGACCGCACTCCCCTCCCGGGGGCCGGGGACTGCAGTATGTCCCCAGGATGGAGGGGAGGCAGCCCGGGGCTCTCCGTGGGTCACAGCCGGCCGGGAAGAAGAGGGTGTGACACGGGTCAGTCCCGCGGGCAGAGCCTGTACCCCGCCTCGGAGCAGGGGCTGCTCTGAAGTCGAGTCTGGTCGGAGCCCCCAGCTGGTCCCGAGGGATGAAAGGATCTGGAACCCCGCAGAGTACAAAGGCAAATGAACAACCTTTTTCGAAGGCCGTTCTAGGTATTTTTTTACTTTTTAAGATCTTTCTTTCTTTCTTTCTTATTCTCCTTTTAGTCTCCTTTTATTTTTAAGCCTCTGCATACATTTCAGAGCTCTTATTTGAGCATGATTTATATCTTCTTCATGAAGCTGAGGGACAATCAGTGCCTGCAAAAAACTCCTCTTTCTCATGCTCAGTCCACCTGTCCCTCTGTTTTCCACGTCCCCAATACTAGCAACCTGTCGTCAGCACAGAAGGCAGAGCTGACCATTGTCGATCACAGGCACTTCTGCCCTCTGTGCCCCCAGACACAGAGGAAAGTGGGAATGTTAAAAACTTCTGCAAGGCTGCAGGCAGTTGCCCTGCTCCACAGTCTCTGAGGGATTAGGCGGAATTATTCCTGTTTCTCTCCCTGTCCCTGGACCCTCAACCAGCCCATACTTCAAATAAGTGAATGATACTCAGGACAGGTTTTGGTCAAATCAAGATCGTGTCAATCCAGAAAGGGACTTAATCAGGCGTTACCTGCTCCTGCGGAAGTGGGTTCCTTCTTGGTAGGTCACCCAAAGCCCACCGGGTCCGGCAGGTTGAAAGGGGAGAAAGTGGCAGAACAGCTGGGCTCCGGCATGGTACTGTTTTAAGGATCACCACCGACGTCTCTGTTTTCCATAGCTGCCAATGGTCACCAACACCCCAGCTTTCTTTCAAGGAAAGGAAGAAGGAAATTATCTTCTCAAACTGCTCTCCAGCCGGTCGTTTGACCCTGGCACCCACCGATGACACCGAAGAACACCCCGTTGAAGCGGCTAAATGCCTCGTAATTTCCTGCCTTCTGTTCCCCCGGCGGCCCCGGCGCACTGCCGCCGAGCGATCTTATCGCCGTGCGATCATTATTCACCGGTGACAACCAGAGATGCAGCGCTCCTAAGTGAGGGTGACAGATTTCAAATGCGGGGCTGCAGCGTATCCAGCCTCAGACATATTCTTCCTCAAACTTTGCCTAGCAAGCAAGTCAGCGGCTTAACCCTTTGCGTCTCTTTCTCTCGCCCGGGCACCGAGACCCCAGCAGCGGGGAGTGTGATCTGGGGGGAATGCAGGACAGCACGGCTACTTGGCTGGGTATTCTTTATTACGTGCCATTTTCTATTCTTGGTTCTTTTCGCTTGAAACAGATGAGAACTGCCAGCTCTGGGGAGCAGATGGAGCGCTGGATATTTTGCTGTGATTAGGGGCTGGAAAAATCCTCTTGGCAAAGCAGTTCGCTGGGGACTCACCTGTGGTCCCTCTTTGTCACCGAGTCTGCAAACTCATCCGCATGGCATGAATTCCTCTCATACACACATATACAGAGTTTCTGCACTTTCCTCAGCGTGGTGTGGCTAAAAGTACAGTTCCAAAAGTGCCATTTCACTCAGATCTCCAGATTCAGCTCTTTTACATATTATTAACTGCAACGGAGAAAGGAGCAAGTGAGAAAGAATCATATTTTCAGGAAAGAAAGAAAGATAGAAAAGAAAAACCTTTTTCACACAGGCACTTTGTAGTCAAAGGAAATAGTTACCAGCACCAAACTCCAGCATGTCTGAACACGTTTCCTCCTAATCACAAGTCTTAAAACTGAGAGAAAAACGTGCAATTCAAAGATGAAATGAAGTGCTTGAAAGCTTTTCAAAGTCTGTACCCCAAGCCCAGAGCCCGATGTCAAAACAGCATCAAGACAACAGGGAAAAAAGATTAGCAAACTCCGTTAGTTGTCTAATATTAATTTATATATACCCTTCTCTGCACCTGCCACCCCCCCCCAAAAAAAAAAAAAAAAAAAATAGAAAAGTCGGGGCACGACCTCTGACTGCAGCTGGTGTTCCGGGAGCTCCTTCCAGAGCCCCCTTGGTCATGCTGTAGGAAGGATGCAGAGGCAGGTAGGTGTGTATGAATGGGAATTTCAGTGCTTGCTTCATTAAATGTGTAGGATAAGGCTGGACAAGGGAGGAGAAGAATCCTACAGTAAGCAAAAGGATGGAATAAAAATTATTCACCTCCCACCCACCACATTTCGAAGTTCCAATTTTAAGCACAGCAGGCAAATAAACCTCCTTTGAAGAACAACCACTTCAAAAAAAACCCCAAAACCCCAACCCCACCCCAAAACTGGCCCTTTAGACATCACATATATCCTTGTCCAGTTTGTAACAGCGGGTGACGTGAGTGGAGACCGTGACTGACCCTGGCAGAGGGACGGTCAGCATGCAGGAGCAGAAGCGGTGCCGCAGGTGCGCAGCGGGAGCTCCGCGGGCGCGGAGGGGCCGCCTGCACGTCCCGCGGCGCGGCCAAGGTGGCAGCAGAGCACAGCGGTAGGATGGATGCTCGGCGGCCACCGGGGGACACTTCCCCCCTTCGCTCCTTCCAGCACACTCTGTTCAAACTGCTGCGCACCCCTTCCCCCTCTTCCCCCCTCTCCACGTAATCTTGGTAATAGTCTGATTACTCGGACTTTAAACAATTTTTTCCCCTCACCATGACCACGCTATAAATGTGTCGAGGATGCGTTTATTTATTTATTTGCTGGCAAACCTCTTTGCATGTTTGAAAAGCTGTAAACTGAAAGAATACAGAAATATATTCTCTTTAAATTATCTGTGATTGTACAAGATGGCTAGCCTGAAGTGATGGTCCACTCATCCATAATAGAACCTCACTTATTTTATAGAAAATGTAAGATGGGGTAACATTAAGAAATATTATAAAAATGAAAGTGTCTTTTTAATATATTTTTTTCTTCCAGCTATATTGTTAGATTTATTTCTGCAGCTTGCAAGAGAGAGGGTAAAAGGAAATGGAAATAATTCTGTAACTGGGAGGTTGGTCTAAATCATACTGAATAATCTCAATTTTTGTCAGTAATGTAAAATTTTACTTCAGGCCTTAAATTCATGCAGCTGACAGAAGGGAAAAAATCACTAAGTATATTCTTCATCAAATTTTGGAAAATCAGCTTATTAAAAAAGGTTTTGAGGAAGAAAAGGGAATGGAAAAGAAAAGGGGATAGGGAAGGGAAGAAGGGAAGGGAAGGGAAGGGAAGGGAAGGGAAGGGAAGGGAAGGGAAGGAAAGGAAAGGAAAGGAAA